>JAFIDM010004315.1:24819979-24869051 GCA_023159025.1 Thereuonema tuberculata
GTAGACAAGCTTAGCTGACTTGGATTGATTTGTCTCGTCTTGTTCACTCGATGACTGGACATCGATTCTTCCAAATCGATTCTTTCAAATATTTGGTGGTTGAATCACTCCGACTTCTCCATCTAGTTGCTTCAATAGCTTCCAGTTTGAAAGCAGGATTTTCGGAAATATACTTTTGAAGTCTCTTAAGAGATTCCTTCAAAAATTCCTGAGCTTCTTGAAGCAGGCCAAAAATGATTTGCGTTATCCGACAGTACAAGATTAAGGACATAGCACCACGTGTTAACATTATTGGGAATAACGTTGAATAATTGCGCCGTTAACCCGATATACTGCCCACACATGTTTGCAGCTTCGTCAAATGCGTTTGCTACACAGTCCTGAAGGGGAATTCTGGCTAAGTATTTTGTAATGTGTTAAATAATCCCTCACCAGTGGTTGATGAAACACATTTTAGTGCTATTAGTCGTTCAAACACCTCTTGACCCTTTACGTATTGCACAACAAATGCACATTGATCGTTGCTTGATACATCTACTGTTGTGTCCATCATGATTGAGGACTTAACTGTTTTTTGATATCTTCCGTTATTTTTGCCTTTATTTCGTCTGTTATTATTTTCATTATCTTTAACAGACTAGTTTTACTCAAAAAAGTCACAAAACTTTCTCTCCCTTCTTGTTTATTCCTCTCAGTTGTATCTTTCCTCTTTTTTTCTCTTGATTGATGAAGAGTTTGACTTCTAGACGAGACTTACCTTAATATCTTAATATAATAACCATCTGCGCTCATTACAAGCTGAAGTAACGGATAATTTGGCAACTTGTAATTCTAAACACAATGTTATTTACTTGACTCGCCTTAACCGAAACAGAAACTGTATTGAACAAAGCGGGTACAGGCGGCGGGCTGTGAGCAGTCAGCAGTCAAGCATCGCAGCGACCGTGGGAGCGTAGAGCGCTTGGCGCTTGGACTGTCACAGCCAAGTCAATCCACGCTGCAAATCTCCGTACGTTCACTTGCGTTATGCTCATATCTAATAATATAGCATTATTATGAATGGAGGTTCTTCGATATTATATTTTAAAGTCGAAGACTTTAGTGGACTTTTAATATTTCTAATTTTTTGTATTATTAAATTTTTTCCTCGAAGGCGGAAGGGCGCCAGACAAAGCCAAAGGAGGGGGGCGCACCGGGACATGTCCCGGTGTCCCGGTGGGCCAGTCCGGGCCTGCTTAGGTAGTATACTAAATTATGATAAGAAACATACTAATAATATAAATAAAATTGGGGTGGTATATGGAATATAGGGTGAAGGCGGGGACGAAAATTACAAATATCTTGGGAAGATCAAGCGTAGGCTGCAAATTCGAATGAAAGAGCATGAAAGGCTATCAAACTGAAAAATAAGCAATATCTAACAGCAACGCATCAGCTACAAACAGGGCAAAAACTATTGGTGGACAAACCTATTGCTTACGCTAATGAAAAAGACAACTATCTGAGAAATTTATTGAATCATTATTGATCAGATCAAAAAATGCTACAACACAGGCATCTCCATTAGTAATGCGTTAGATTATAACCTCAGGTTATTTAATTGGATATGATTGTTCATTGCTATAAAATCAACTGTATAATTATTGTTAAAATGTCATCACGTTGATATTATTAAAGTTCTTTTCTATTTTAAAGATTTGCGTTTCATATACGCCTTGTTTTTCCTTTTAATTTTATATTATTGTATCATCTGAAGAGGAGGAACGTGTATTCCTCGAAACATGTAATGAAGAATAATATTATTATTATTTCCTCTATATTATTGTGTTTATGGTCCTTCACTAATATTTTACCACACAAAATGAACGTTAATTATTAGAAACTCACGGAGTTTACGAATGTAACCGCGAGATTGTTCCGTGAAAGGTGTGTATCTACATCTGCGAGAAAGACTGTCATTGTGAAAATGGCGACCGCAGAACAGAAAATATTTTGTGTACTGGAGTTTGAGAAGTTTAAATCGGTAGTTACAATCAGTAAGCTTTTCGTAAACGTTACAGAATTCATTCGCCACATTATGATGTTTGCTAATATCTTAACGAAAAGCTTCGAAACCGTTGAATTGGGCGTTGTGGATTAATATATTAATTAATACATTAATATTAATAAATATTAATATACTTTATTAGATTAATATTATTAATATACATGTAATCACTATATATTAATTAACACAATAATACACTGCTTTGTCTGAATCTTGTCTGACAATCTGCTCTAAAAACTGCTATGACAATCCCTTTAATTTCCCGGATTCGCGGCCACTACGACCATATGACGGAGTTTCAAACAGATCTGCCATCGACTACATGAGATTGGATGATCAAACCGAAGAATCGCTCGGTATTTGGGTCGGAGCCATGCGGCAATTAGACGATGCTATAAGGAATGGATCTTGAAGACAGATTTCAGCGACGAGAGGGCAGCGGACGGCCTAGGGCGACGACAGAACGGGAAATTAAACGGATTGTCAGAGCAGTTTTTAGAGCAGATTGTCAGACAAGATTCGTCGCTATCAATCATCGAACGAGTGACCAATATTGAAGTGACCATCTGGACCATTAGGAAAAGACTACGGAAGCAGAATCTGTGCTAGCGGCGTCCATTACACCACTGACCAATACGCACCGTCAAGAGCGGATTCAGTGGTTCCGGGCACAATCAACATGGAATTGTGTTGATTGGTGACAAAAATTACTTCAGTGATAAGCCCAGTTTTCAACTGATCCCCGACGATCAGCGCCGACGTATTTTAGATCTCACTCTTATTGTAGCAGCCACACGGCTCGACAATGGGGAGTTATGATCTGGCGTGCCAGTTCGTTTGATAGTCGGACCTTCTTGGTGGTTCTCCATGGCACCCTCGCAGCACAGCGATACGGCGCCGAAATTTTACGGGCCGATGTGTTTATTTCCTTTCGCGACAACCCTGGCTTATTTTCAGGAAGATAACGCCTGGCCACATACGGCACGTCTCTCCATTGATTGTCTCCAATATTGCGACACACTTCTTTGGCCAGCCACATCGCCAGATCTCTCTTATTTGGAGCACATTTATAAAGTGATGGGGAATTCTGCGGCCATCCCAGAATGTCGACGAATTTGCCCGCCAATTGGAGATGCCGCTTGGCAAGAAATTCCGAAGAACACCATCCGCTAATTGTATCATTCAATGCACTTCGGGTAACAGCTTGTATACAGGCCAGTGGTGGACCAACGCCATACTGACCTGCTCACTTTGTGAAGCTCTTTCTGTCCAATAAATCATCCAATTGTTCTGAAATTCAAATCATTTCGTTTTCTGTACATGTGCATTAAACATACCAAATTTTGTCTCAATTGGATAATTCCTTCTTGTTGCAATGATTTTTTGGTTGAAGATTGTACAACAACAACTTAGAGAGAGAAATAACGTTAATGTATATTTTTAAGTGAAGCATCAATGAAACTCCTTTGCAATGGTTCAAGGAATTCTTCCTTTTCATTATTTCTTAATGCAAAGAAAAAAAAATGTTAAACCAAAACGAAAGTTATGCAAGGTGGTACATGTAGGCCTACTGATAGATCTATAGCAGATCTTCATCATCATAGCCCATGTATCAAATTTCATATAGGTAGAGATGAATGAAAATTACAAAAATATTTGTTTTTATTTACAAAAAATTGCAATGAAAATTAAAAAAAAACCTTGTTTGGTTTATGAAGATGTTTTTATCTTTATTAAACAGTTATGTTACATTAAATATAAAAGATAAATAATTCAGGGCAGCCATGACAGCATCATCTAAGCCTGCATTTCACTTTTATAAAAACAAATCTTTTCTACAACCTGTGCAGGAATTTTCCACTTCATGTGTTTTGATGTAAAGCATTTTCATGAATGGACGATCTGGGGGCACGGCAGTTCCTCCGCCAAGACGAGCCGAAGGCAGGAAGGGCACTACGTACCTTTTCTGGAAGTGTTTCGTCGTATTTTCGAACCCTTATAGCTTCGGCCTGGATAATACTAGAGAGCTCAAATTTTCAGGATAAGATGCAGTTAGCAGACTAATGAAATACGCTAAGTTTCATTCGTTTAGCTTTTATACTTTAGATTTTATTAATACCTAAAATACGTCGATTCCGTCACTCACTCACTGACTCATGATCATCAAAACCTCTAGGGTACTTCCTGAAGTCCTAGAAAGCTGAAATTTGGTATGTAGGCTAGGATTAGCACACACACAATAAAAAAATTAAGAAATCCATAACTTTCACCCTCCAACCCCTCATAAAGGGGGGGTCTGGTTATATATTATCGAACCCTCATAGCTTCGGCCTGGATAATACTAGAGAGCTTAAATTTTCAGGATAAGATGCAGTTACCATACTAATGAAACAGCTAAGTTTCATTTATCTCGCTTTTATACTTTGGATTTTATTAAGATCTGAAATACGTCGTACCCTCAATGCGTCGGCCTAAATAATACTGTGTAATAATGTGATTTCTTACAAAAGTGTAAACAGCTTATATATACAAGTTGACCAATAGAAAAACAGAAAAGTAGGGTATTGAAAAAAAAAATCCATTTTCTAAATAATCTTAAAACTAAATTTAGTTGTAATAGATAATCCCACCCAAAACATTTCATGTAAAATAAGTTGCCGGGACTCACTTGCTCATAACGCTTTCACTGTTAAAAAGTTATCAGATCTCATCTTACAAAAAGAAATGAAATCCCACCCAAAACATTTCATGTAAAATAAGTTGGCAAGACTCACACGCTCATAATGCTTTCACTGTTAAAAAGTTATCAGATCTCATCCTACAAAAAGAAATGAAATCCCACCCAAAACATTTCATGTAAAATAAGTTGCCAAGACTCACACACTCATAATGCTTTCACTGGTAAAAAGATATGAGATCTCATGTAGAGCCAAGCCTTCAACTCTACAAGACCTAACTCTACAAGCCCTAACTCTAAAAACCCTATATCTTGGTCAAAAAGTATGGCTTGGCCGTTTCATGGAACTATTTCATCCCACCCAAAACATTTCATGTAAAATACGTTGCCAAGATGCTCATAATGCTTTCACTGTTAAAAAGTTATCGGATCTCATGTAGAAGCAAGCCTCTCAATCTACATGCCTAATTCTAAAAACCCTATATCTTGATCAAAAAGTATGCCTAGGCATACTCCATATCCTTTACATAACTCCATGGGATTGTCTGTGCGACAGCCACGAAACGGCCAAGCCATACTTTTTGACCAAGATATTGGGTTTTTAGAGTTAGGGCTTGTAAAGTTAGGCCTTGTAGAGCTAGGGGCTTGGCTCTACATGAGATCTCATATCTCTTTACCAGTGAAAGCGTTATAAGCGTGTGAGTCTTGGCAACTTATTTTACATGAAATGTTTTGGGTGGGATACAGATTACGGAACACTTAAAAGCTACTTGCTTTCTTTTGAACAGTCAAATTGAAACATACATCCTTTTCTAAGTCTTTCGACAATATTACCATATAAACATTATCATCTGGTATTCATTGTAGTAAGGGCGTAAGCTGTGTAATGTGAGTAACAATCAGCTGCAGCCTCGAGTAGTAACAATTACATTCCAGTTTATGCTATCATTAGTTAGATTTAAGCCGATTTAATTGCTATGGTTTATTACTGAAACAAATGAATGATTGCACCCCACCAATTTAACAGTATTGAATAACAATTCCAAGAGAGCAGCGATGATAATATTAAAACGTACGATTATTAACGAAAATAGTTTGAATTTTCACTAATTCTATCAGCCAGGAACTCATTATCTTTATGTGATGTGTTCCGAAACAGTAAGGCCATTCACATCCTTAAAAATGTTAATCCATTTTTAAGGAGAAGCAAAATTGAAATGAGTAGATACTAGGGGTAGGTATTTCATAGAACTTCTAATTTTCGGATTTACCAAAATTTGCATGTCGTAAACAGAGCGGAGATAAGATTGAATTTTCGCCAGATACCAAGGCAAATATTTTACGTTGTAGAATGTTCACCAGATGTTAATCAATACCCTAATATTTACACAGCTAAGATCTTTTCTAGAAAATGAATGTCTGTTCCATCAGAACTTTCAAAGAATTACCATGTAGGCAACGGCCCTTGATGGATTCTTTGGCTGCTGAATTTTGGAACCTTCCACTATCATCATTTCAGTGTAAATGAAATATACATATTACTTATTTCACTGTGCTATTTAAGACTTTATATTTATCCTGTATTTTTGTGAAACAAAACGCATTCCATTTCCTCAAATTGTTTTTATGACATTACAATGAAAAATCTTAAATAAATTAAAGTTCCATTAGGCTTAATAATAACAATTAGCTTATGTAAATGAATGTGTATTAATATTAAAACATTCAAATCTGTTTTTCACCTACAAATCTATGTAAGGCAACCCGGGGTATAACGGAAATCAGTTGTGCCTAAATCCTAAACCGAACATTCCTTTATTAAACATTGTTAAAAACAAATGAAAATTTTTAGCAGTTGTTAAAATATTATTTATAAAGTAATAAGAAATGTATAATTATTAATTTTATATTTTTAAAAACTTTTTATCTCATCTAAACTATGTGTTAATATCATTAATTTATCAATAAATATGCTTTTTACTGATTAAAATAGTAATGGGTAGTCTGAAATGCACTTAAAAGGATTTTATATCAACACAACGGAACACATTGACGTTTGTTATTTCTGTTTCTTTTAAAACATAAGTCATACAGTATTTATATGCTCTTAAAAATTCGTATATTAAATATAACATATTTAAATATAACATATTTAATATGATATTTAATATATATTATTTATTTTTTTATATATTGATTCAAATGGATACACAACTCTTGTACCAGTATCGATAATAACAATGATGAGGCATTTGTGAAGGTTGTGCCTAAATCCTAAACCGAACATTCTTTAATAAAACATTCTTAGTTTTAAATGAAAATTTTTAGCAGTTGTTAACATTATTTTAAAGTATTAAGAAATGTATAATTATTAATTTTATATTTTTAAAAAACTTTTTATCTCATGAAAACTGTGTTAATATCATTAATTTAAATAATAAATATGCTTTTTACTGATCAAAATACAATGGGTAGTCTGAAATGAACTTAAAAGGATATCATAGAAAGTCATTTTCATTTTCTTTTGTGTGTTCCTTTCTGTCCCGGTACTGGGCATACCGGAATGTTAGTTTTAAGTTCACTTTTTTTTTTAATTATTTTCCTGCGTATACCGGTATTGCAATCCCACCGTCTGTTTATTTAAGTCACTGTATGGTCTTTGCGTCCAAAGACAAGTATGGTAAGCATTTGATCTTGGCATTTGCCAACAATGCGAATACGTGATTGGCTCTAAGATCGCCACGCGACCCAAGCGCTGCCATTTTGAATCCATCGCTAAACTTGTGTTCGGCTGCGACCAGGGCCCCCACATCAAATTCAGGGCCTTGGTTCCAAATGCAATAACGGGCCCTCTCCTATATTGTGCTCAAAATCGTAGATTGTTAGCCAAAAATATCACGAAAAGATGACACTATTTCATATTTCTCCCTTTTGAACATGCGCCACACCCGTTTTAGCATTATTTTTAGAGAAATTAATTTAACACCAATAGCTCTATAATAAATAACTACAGCAAGTGATATATGAACAATAATCATCAATTGCATGCAAGGAAATAAAAGACAACAACAACAACAATATTATAACATATTCTCGATTCGCTGTCAAAACTCAAATGACGGGATTCCCTGGGCTCTGTGATTCCACTATCCTGCAAACTGTGGTAGCCATGTACACTTTCTACTTCATAGTTTGATATTCTAACGTTATCTTTTGGATACCTTTTCAATTAACGGCAGGTTGGCAATGTGGCCATATTACCAGCATTGGCCTTATTTGCATCAACTACCTTATTGTTATTTAGACAATTATTGTAAGTTATATCTTGAATTCTTTGAAAATTGCATCTCAATAATGTATACGCTAATGATTTATTTCCCTCGATATCCAAAAAAGAAATGAAAAAAAAAAAAAAAACCCTCACAAATTCTATTTTATCCAAGTGGAATTTTATGTTTCAAGATACCAATTAATGTCATTCAAAATTTTTGTTTCAGAATTTAACTTTAAAACATGATGCATCAATCTACTTGTGATTGGCAGAAACTTCCAGATGAGATTCTTGGTGAAATTGCTTTTTATCTTAAGCCAGGAGATGTACTTAATGCTTCCCTTGTTTGCAAAAATTGGTGCCGTGTTTTAAAGAGTAGCCCAGTTTGGTTTCATAGGAGTTTTTATCTCAATGGAACGGAGCACGATAAAGTGGCAATTGACTATGTTGCCAAATATGGACATCATATCAAATCTATTAGATTGGATTTTGTTGTGAGCCACGATAAGAATGAGGTTGAAACATTCCAAGACAATTTTCGTGAGTTCTTATCCAAGTAAGTGTAAGATAAGATTTTCTTTTACATATTACTTTAAACATGTTATTTCTTTCCTCTTATTTACTGTTGTTTTGAATCAACAATAGTAAGCATTCTTACTCTTAAAGAAGTGTTTGTATCATCAAGTGAAAGTAAATAAATCAATATCAAATCGTTCACGAAAAACTGAAATTCACAGAGAAACATTAACTTACATAAAATTATATTGTTTTTATATACAAAACTTTCAATCGATTCTCGATAATAGGAAATTTAAATTTTGCAAAGAAACATAAAGCTATGGAAATAAGTGAGAAACAACAAAGTAAGTACTGATTAGAATTAAAGTAGCAAATTTAAATGCAATTCTGTGTTGTGCGGAATTTTATACTGAATTTAGAATTTAACAAGTAATCTTATATTATAAAAGCGTTATTCTGTCTGTCATTGTCATAAGACTTTACGTTTTTCCAATTTGTGACCAAACTATTAAGAGATAGATTGGTCATACAAATGAATAAAATATAGATCTTTTTAAGACAAACAAAATGCTACAAAAATCTTTCGAGAAAAGTTTTTGGTTTCCAAGATGTCGGCTTTTAAAGGGTCAAATTTTCACTTTTTCTCAATTTAAACGAAAAGTATAAAAGTTGGATGAGAACATTATATTGAGAAAATGTTGGTATTCGAAAGTTCTATCGAACGATATATCACTCATTCACACACGTTTCTGCGTTTGCAAGATACATGCAAAAATGTGATTTTTCGCTTTAAAATTTGGTGTGTGGTGCCAACCCGCAATACATCTGAGTTATCCGGAAAAGCCACAAAGGGCTGGGAAGTCGTATATTCTCCCATCATTTCAACATTAATTTGCTAAATAAATAAAGTTTGTATTTTTGAATGCTATATATGCAAGGGTTCCGGAGCGAAGTGACGGTATCCGGCTAGTGTTAATAAGATTAAAGTAAAAATTGAAAGTTCTTATTCACTAGAATAAATAACGTATCATCATAACAGAGAAATTAATTCTCCATGAATATACCAATAGATAGACACTTAATTAAAATGATTTCACAATGTTGAAAAATATTGTTGGCAAAAATTTAGAGAGGAAGAATACTCAAGTGCGGTCCACATCGACATAAGTACGGAAATTGAGAGTATTTATAAAAGTAGATTTCCACAATGGATTAGAAAAAAATTAAAATCTTTTTTCTGCATCACAGATAGTTTGCAAAGCACTGTTATAAAGCATGCTATTTATAAAATGTTGACTAAAATTACAATAATAACTTACTTATTTTCTTTAAACAGATGTAGTTTTAACAGGACACTCACATCAAAGGTGTGCTACTAAAAGTGTGGTCCACGAAGAACTAATTACAGATATTAAGAGTATTTATAAAAATATAAATCCGCAATGGATTAGAAATAATAAAAAAAATGATCCTGCACAACAGAAAGTTCCAAACGCAGTGTTATAATACATGCCATTTAGAACGGTGACTGAAACAACAAGTAATATCTCAATTTATTTTCTTTCAGTTTTAGCAATTCCACTTCTGTTAACTGCTTGAGCGTGTGCAGTTCTGATGGGTCTTCCGTAGATGGTTCTGTATTTGGAGATACTTTGGCTGAGTTTTTACAAACACAGAAAGATCTAGAAGTGTTTGAATTGAGAGCAGCCCGTTTCAACCTTCCGGTTCCCACGCTGATCTCCATCCTCTCAGCATTAGACGAAACCAGTCTACGGCAACTTACCCTGCAGAAATTTACCACGCTTCCTGGAAGGCTTTGTAGGTAAGAATCCATAGCTCTTTAACAATCATGAATTCTTAAGCATAACAAAAACTTTCCAGGTGTTTGAATCGAATATTAAAATTCGTACTCACAGATTTCACTAAAACTGCCTTTATCTTGATTTATTAGGATGCCGAAACACTTCCTTACATTAAATTCAGCAGAAATACAAACTAACAAGGAACTCTCGCGCACCTTACTATTACAGATTTTAATGAAACTTTGCAGAATGAATCATCAGATTGTGTTTATAAAATGAAATAAATCTTAGATGCGGAATCGAGCGCGAAGGACCAATTTTCGGGGGTCAAAAAAGAGGGAATATAGGTCGTTTTACCTCTCAAACACCAGATGGCGCTAATGACTTTCCTATACATTTTAATAGATAAGTTAAGTTGCGCCATCTGTTAACTCGTGATGCAAACTTATTCAAAGTCTTAATTTTGTTTTAAATTTAAAATTTCCAAATTTGGAAAGATTCTTAAAGAATCAGAAATAAAAGGAAATTAGAAAGAATCAGATATAAAAGGAAACCTTCTACATTAGTTAGTTATGATGTATAATACATCGATAAATCAATTCATTTACGACGCTGATCAATTTCATCAAAAACAGACAGCGTGCGTTGAATCTAACGAATTTCAATGCATTTTTATGAATTAAAAGTAATTAATACTTGATTTACTTCAATAAAATATTTTGTGCATTGGGTCCTTTATTAAGCAGTCTCCTCTATATTTGATTTGGCATTATTTTTTTTTAATAGCTTAAAAATGAGAGGTGCATAGAAGGTTCTATTTGTAGTCAAGTGCATTCAGTCACAAATCCGTCGAAAGATTTTATTATTTCAATAAGTATTGCAAAAATATTATGAATTTCTACAAAGTTTTTACTTTTATTTGTTGTATTTATGTGTTTGTTTATCTTGCTATTTCAAATTTAAAAGTGTTTTTATTGTTTTAATTTTTGCTTACATTTCTTTTTTCACTAAATTAATCACATAAGATGATTTTTTTCCCTTTTGTTTATGTTAAGATAAAGAAAAGAAAAGAAATAAAAAAGAACTTACTATTAGGAAAAAGAAAAAAAAAGAAGAAAATATGAGAAAAATAATACTTATTAAAATAATAAAATCTTCCGACCGATTTGTGACTGGAAGTTATAAGCTCTCAATGATATGCATTTGACTACAAATAGAACCTTCTACGCACCTCTCATTTTTAAGCTATTAAAAAAAAAATTAATATCAAATCAAATATAGAGGAGACTGTTTAATAAAGGGCCCAATGCACAAAATATTTTATTGAAGTAAACCATCAGTACTTTTAATTCATAAAAATGCATTGAAATTCGTTAGATTCAACGTATGTTGTCTTGTTTTTGACGCTTATGAAATTTATCAGCTTCGTAGCCTAAATGAAATTGATTTATCGATATGTTACACATCATAACTAACTAATTAGTTAATATAATTAGTTAATATTAATATAGAAGGTTTCCTCTTATATCTGATTCTTTCTAATTTACGTTTAAGAATCTTTCCAAATTTGGAAATTTTAAATTTAAAACAAAATAAAGACTTTGAATAAGTTTACATCACGAGTTAACAGATGGCGCCACTTAACTTAAATATTAAAATGTATAGAAAAGTCATTAGCGCCATCTGGTGTTTGAGAGGTAAAACGATCTATATTCGCTTTCTTTGACCCCCGAAAATTGGTCCTTCGCGCTCGATTCCGCATCTAAGATTTATTTCATTTTATAAACACAATCTAATGATTCATTCTGCAAAGTTTCATTAAAATCTGTAATAGTAAGGTTCGAGAGGTTTCCTTGTAAGCGATGAAAAAGGAGCAAAATAGATATTTGAGTTTCTCTTTCTTGATATTGGGCCTATTGAAATGGATCATTAAATTCTGTATTCCCAATTTCAAGAGATATTGAATTTAATGTTATGGATATTTAGATATAATTCCTCACTTACTTAAACATTGGGTAATTGAAAACAATTCCCATTATCAATTGTTTAATATTTTTATCAGTATCAGAAAATCAGAACCACTCCTGCAAATTTAGTGTTCTAATAGCTAGTATTAGTTTCACAACAATTTTTTTATTCTTAGCTCTGACAGACAATGAAATGATAAATTATCAAATGCTGAGAACTTGTAAGATTACATCACTATCTGAAAGCACTCTACTGTTTCCTCAGTTGTTCATGGTGTTAAGAAATCGTAGACTCTGTTAATATAAATAGTCTCAAATCCTTTTTTTCTATCTCCAAATAAAATACTAGAGGTATTTTTCGTTAAAAAAGGCAATTCTTAACCAGAATTCTAGTTAAAAGAAGATTATAAATAAAATAAGATACTGTAAACAAGAAGATTATTTGATATTGAAACGATATAGATTACAATGAGATTCGCGATTTCAAATGAACATGAAGCTCATTAAACTTGATTTAAATCAAAATAAAATTCAAAGTGTTCTTTTACAATATGCTGGGTGAAAACTTTGGTGTTAAATATATGATATTAATTATTTTTCTGTCTACATGTAAATACATACAAGTTTAAAAAATAGTAAATTGTTTTGGGCTGCATACAAAGTAACAATTACCTATATAAATTATGTTTATTATCTTTTCAGTATTTCCTTTTGTACTATTTATAAAAGTTTTTCACAATTTCGACCATTATAACTATTTGATAATATCCACAGTAATAATAACTTCCACTTATAATATAGTACCACTATTTCTGATCTTAGAATACAAGAAGATATTCTAACACCAGAAATTGTAGAATTTTTAAAAATACTATTTGTTCTAATAAATTATTGTTGTAATTGATAACCAGTGTCGAATTTATTTTAGAATTTCTATTCATTCTATTCTTGATTTTCTTTGTCGCTTCATGTTTTCCCTTTAAAAAATATCATAAATTTATACGAATAACTTCTAAGAAACACTTTGTGAAACAGCCACCTACTTCTTGCTCGTGATAAATGAATATTTTAAGCTTTCAGATCTGTTGAAAGAAAGTAAGTTATCCCACTGCAGATCATGTGGCTCTTCTGTTATGAAAAAAAAGATTCCCGGCGTTTCTTTAATCGGCTTGTAGCAATGGGTGGAACAGTCAAGTCCTTCTGTCCAAGATTTATGCAGATCGGACAGAGAACGGACCCTGTGCAATAAACCAATTAAAAAAACAATGGAGGAAGGTGCGAGGTGAAGGAGGGATCAAAAATGCCAGGAGGTAGTTCACCATAATCTTCTGATGGTAAATTGAGTTTGGATGAGTTGCGGATAGGGTGGTCAGCCCATGTCAACCAGTCCTTAACCAGAGAAACCTGGTTCCCATCATACCAAGAGCTTAGTAAACCCTAGCACTCGGTTCACGAAGCATTTTTAGTTAAAAATAAACGGATTTACACTCACTTCCATAAGTGTTTTACCGGAGCGGTAAAATGCGACAAAAATGGACAAGTTCTGCTTTGATTGACATGAAATGCTGCAAGTACGTAGCTCTGTTTATTCATGAGACAAAACAAAGAATTATGTACAGAGATAAACAAAATATTGAATGTTCATAAATTGTAAGATGACGTCCTGTTTGCGTCATTAACAAAATGATGTTTAAATTCAAAACAAACAATAAAAACCGACATTAATAGGGTATGTGAGCACCCCTCACCTGCATACAAAGTTTACAGCGTGTGATCATGGTTGTTACGAGTCCAGTAATCGCCATTCCTCCTGTAGAGCAGTTTCTAGAGCTCTTGAGAGTGGCTGGAGGTGGGAAACGTCGACATACAGCACGGCCGAGAACATCCCAAAAATTTTCAATTGGATTTTCAATTTCGCCTTAGGTCCGGCGAGTAAGCCGGCCACTCCATACGCGCAATCCCCTCACTCTTCAGAAAGTCGTCAACGACGGCAGCTCTATAGGGACGCGCATTATCGTCCATTAAAACAAAAGAAGGACCAACTGCTGCAGCGTACAGTTTCACAATGGGCCAATTCAGATGTATGTACTCTCATTTCCAAAAGTTAAGCACGGAGAGGAAAAATGTTAATTTCCGTAAGAGATCTGAATTAAAGAAGCTGAAATGTGCTGCAAAGGTAGAAGGAAGTATGCAAATTACATAGGTAACAGCCAATAACGGTTTCGCGTCGAGAAATATGCAAAACAGGCAGTCGTATAAGAAGCCGGCATTGTGAAAGAAGTTGCATGCAATTGCTGATGAAAGGTATTTAGAACATTCGTACGATTTGTTTTCAAGCTAGACGTGTTTCTAAGGCATCCAGAAGACGAATGGAAGATTCTGAGCGCTGGTGGTCTGTCGGACGCATTGAAGCAGGACAGTCTATAACAGATATTGCTCATTTCTTCGGCGTCATTCCGTCATTCCGTCATTTCACGATTATGGAAACAATTCCAAGCCACCAAACAGTTGTCCGAAGACCTGTAGCCGGTCGTCCAAGGGCTACGATCCCCGCGGAAGATCGATATATTGCTGTTGTAGCCAAGCGGTATCGAAGATCGACCTCCACACGTGTGACATCTCTGGTTGTAGCGGCCATTGGTAAGACGATATCTGCCACTACTGTTCGTCGAAGGCTACACATGAATGGTCTGCACGCCCGGGAACCATGTTCCTTTAACCTTGTGTTCCTTTAACCGTCCAATCCAGAGGGGCACGATTACAGTGGTGCCGCCAGTATGTGAATTGCACTGTCTGATTGGGGTAACGTTATGCTCACAGATGAGTCCAGATTTGCCCTACAAGTCGATGATAAGCGTGTAATGGGCTGAAGGGAACAAGGCATACGCAATCGGCCATATAGAACATCACGCATTCTGCGTTGGTAGCATCATGGTCTGGGCAGGGATTTCATTGGGATATCGCACCGACCTGCACATATACAGGCGAGGTTCTGTGACGGCTGTACGGTATCGAGATGAAGTCCTAGACCCCATTGTGAAACTGTACGCTGCAGCAGTTAGTCCTTCTTTCGTTTTAATGGACGATAATGCGCATCTCCACAGAGCTGCCATCGTTGACGACTTTCTGGAGAGTGAGGGGATTGCGCGGATAGAGTGGCTGGCTTACTCGCCGGACCTTAATCCAATTGAAAATCTTTGGGATGCCCTCGGCCGTGCTGTATGTCGACGTTTCCCACCTCCAGCCACTCTCAAGAGCTTTAGAAACTGTCCTACAGGAGGAATGACGATTAGTGGACTCTGCGGTGGTTGATCACCTCGTAACAAGCATGATCACACGCTGCAAACTTTGTATGCAGGTGAGGGGTGCTCACATATCCTGTTAATGTCGGTTTTTATTGTTTGTTTTGAATTTAAAAATCATTTTCTTAATGACGCAAATAGGACGTCATCTTATAATTTATGAAAATTCAATATTTTGTTTATCTCTATGTAATTCTTTGTTTTGTTTCATGAATAGACATAGAGCTACTTACTTGCAGCATTTCATATCAATCAATCAAAGAAGAACTTGTATACTTTTTCGCAATTTACCGCTCCGTGCTTAACTTTTGGAAGTGAGTGTAGAAATGAAGTTCGCGATACAGTGAATCTGAATGACACCAAAATTCTAAAGAATTGTGGGATCAAGCCTTTATTTTTCCGTAAGTTTAGATTGATATATAATCCTTCGAAATGGATTGTCAAATGAATAAAATTTGATATTGAAATGAAATTTTTTGCAGGCGATTTCAGTTGCATTTACTGTAGAAAAAGAAAAGGTTTCTAATTCATAATTGTCAGTTGCTATTCTACAAATAGTAAATAACAATACGATATTTTCACTTAAAAAAAATCATCTTTAAGCCATGGCAATCATTTTTTTTTCTTTTTTTTTTTTAATTTACCAGCTTTTTGTACATGGATGTGATTGAGGAATTTACCAAGATTCAGTCTCTCAGTCTTCGACACGATTTTGTTAATAATGATGTTATACGGCGTGTGGCCAGAGCCAGCAGAAGGAACTGGAAGACGCTGGTCTTATCGTACAGCAAATTTGATACCTGCGATCATTGTCTTTCCAAAGAAGCTTGGCTGGATACGTTGAAATGGTCTCCTAATCTAAAAGTCACCTTCAATATTGGTAAGAAATACTCCTAGTTCTAAGAAAAATGAAGTTAGTAAATGGTATTTTGAGTTCAAACTGCCGTTATTTTAAATATTTGGATTTTCCTTCAAATAAATTTTCAAGAAACGAAGAATCATCTTTATTCATAAAAGTGAAAGATTTTTACCAATTTCTGTAAACGACATCTTTTCGTCTTTTAGAAGATAATGTAAGCATTATCTTCAAATTTTCTTTATCCTGCCTTTCCTTTGCTATGATTTTAACTAGGTTTGTAAGACTAAAGTCCTGTATACAAATCAACCTTGTAATCGATCGCTATAAAACTGTAAACCACATGAAAAAAATATAGACCTTGAGAAAGACTTAGAGTAATATAAAGACGAAATATTGGTATCGGATTGGAGGTTTGTGTTTTTCTCATGTAGTTTACAGTTTCAAAGTTCTATATGTTTAAAAAAAAAATCAATCTTTATATTGTACTTCCTTGTTTCTGTGAATAGGAACTATAAATAGGAAAAATTAGTAAATAGGGTTTTGAGTTGACACTCAACGTTATTTGAATTATAGAAAGTTATTTGGCTTTTCCTTCAAATGTAGTAGTACAGTTGCTATCTGATTAAGTTTGTGACTGGAATATAGAGAACTTACACACTTGTTCATTATTCGAATTCATATTGATTGTAATTCAGATCTCAAACAACTAATGAAAAGTGTGATTTATAGTGTTGATATTCATGGTTGTGGAATCATAAAAGAATCCATTCACCCTCTCCCGAATCATATTTTTTTTTCCCCACAACATTGAAGTCAAACTTATAAGGTTCAAACTTGCTATCTTACACTCCAAACAAACGAGATTAATCAACACACTCAAACTCATTAGTGCTCATTATTACCATTAGTGTTTCATTATCACAGTATCTTGAACATCAATGCAAACAGATCACTGAAACTTTTCACCACAATCAAAGAGAACCATATTAAACTACTAATAAAATACAGTTTAATGGAACCACTAATTCTCCACAACATTAATACCAATAACTCTAAATTAATGATTAATGAATCCAACAACAGACTAACTCCACACCACAACTCTTGTGTTATATAAAGGCATAGATTTTAATATTACCTACCAACCATTCTAATATGATAAACTAATCCTGATATTGAATATGGCATTTCTAGATCAACAATTGACCATAATAGTAAAGACACCGTCAGGAGAAAAATAGATTATTTAATCAATACAAATTTCAAAGAAGAAGAGAACCTCCCCCCTTAGAAATCCAAGCCTTAAAGAAACAGCAAGACAAATCCACCTTGATCACTAATGCCGATAAAGGAGGCACTATCTTCATACTAAATTCCAACGATCACCTTAACTTGATAACTTTACTTATCTCGCTTCCAATCCCGTTTATTCTAGCACTAACCTAACTTGAGATACACCTCTAAGAAAATTAAGAAAACAAATCAACACCCTATACAAAAACAAACTAATTGTTAAGTAAACATTGAACAAAGTCCTCCCTGAATATTACAACCTGCCCACTCTCAAAATTCTTCCCTCCACTCCACTTGCACCCCTCTCATGAATCTTCTCTTCTCTTCTCTTGAAGAATTATAGCCCCACTGCCATAGGATACATTAAGAATGGCACTGGTTTCTCCAAACAAATGAGGAACACACACTTCTTCAACGATATCACACACATTTCCCAAACACATCCATTTCTCTTGACCTGATAAAAAGACCTTTAGTTATTTTCAAACTCGTTCCGACTCTCTTTAAAGGTACACTATAAAATTCCTACTCGAATCCATAAAGATCATTTTCGACAACCAATACTTTACCTATAACAACATCAACATCTTCAAGCAAACCGAAGGCCCGTCCATGAATATTGCCGTCTCAGGCGCTATCGCTGATCTATGCTTACAATTTATATATAAGTCTTTCTCAATGAGCATATCACTTCATACTATCGTTTTGTTGATGATATCTTCTTAACCTCCCCTGTTAATCAAATTGACAATATTTTCAAAATTTTCAACAAAAAAAAAAAACACCCCGATATCACCTCAACCTTAGATACTGCCAACAAAAACAACGAGCTACCTTTCTTGGACGTCATGATTACCGATACAGGACACCGTTTCACCATCAAACCTTATACAAAATCATCACCATCAGGGAAGGCTCTTAATTACTACTCCAACACACCCTTACATTACAAATACAATATCGTAAATATGTTAGTAAGAAGAGCTTTCCTCATTTCCTCCGACGAGCAAATTCTCAACCATGAAATAAAGATCAAAGAACAACTTCACCCGAACAAGTATCCCACTGAATTCATAAACTCCAGCATCAAGAATATTTCCATCACTTCTTCAATTCCAACCAAACCAAGATTCATCCAACCACGATAAAATTAACATCACCATCCTTTTCAACCAGAATCTCCACAAGACACTAAATTTATTTCTCAAAGATACCGATATCACAATGGTGAGCAGTCTGAATAACAAAATCAATCTCAACGCACACTTTCAAAAGAAACAACCTAACATAGGAATTCTTTACAAAATCAACTGCAAAAGCTAATAAAATCCAATCTACAACAAACCCTTTAGTAATCCAAATATTTTATGCTTTTTATTAATGAAAATCCTGCTTTTAGACCACCATCCTTTGAATTCAGAACACCCCATGACCGAGATTCCAAAAATATTCAAACTGTAACTGATAACCTTTTCTTTTCATATCCGTTACTGTCTTCTGTTGAGAATGACAATCCGCTTAGGATGTCGGAACGTCCGGCCCTCAAGCCATTTACATAATCTATTCTTTTTTTTCATATTTTTTAATACATATTATTGTTTCTTTCCTACCTGTGTGTGTCAGTGTTTTACTTATTTCATAAATATATTCAACACACGTTATAATTAATTGATATGTTTTGATAAGAGAAAAGCTCTCTGAAATGTTATTACCGAAAATGACTCAAGTCTTTACAATGTTACACATATTTGAATTCTGTTTTCTTTGTAGCATTTAAACTGGCTTTATTTCTTAATAGTTGTTTTACCAAAATGCTCTCTATTCGCAGAGGCAAAACACGATGACGTTTGTGATGTGGCAAAATTCTTGCTCCGTGAAGGTATGCCGTTGGCAAAGTTGTTCATCCATGTAGACCCAGCTACTCCCTGGGAGCAACCTAAACAACAAGAGATTAAAACCCTGGCTAATAAATTAGCGGAGATTTTGAAAAAATTCCCTGTTGATACAGGTAAGTCGTGTTTTTGAAATTGATAAATAGATAATAATTGTAATTTTTTTTGATAAAAAAAAATAAATCTATTTCGTTCGTATGGAAAAAAAAATTACAACAACTTAACAATAATTTAATCTTTTAGAAACTTTAAATTTAACTCTTGAAGATTTCATCATTTCCATAATTTGCGAAGCATCGGAATTTCCATTGTTAAGGCAAAATATGGCCTACTTTGGTTGAACCCAAAGCTTTTAGGTAAAATATTTTGATTTGATTTTTTAGCCAAAAAAGAAAGTGACTTCCAGTCATATGTCACTACAAAATTACACCCTTATTTAAAGTTTTTTGTGATATTCGTTGTATGGAAAATATTTGATCATTCTTCAATTACGTACAGGAATCGGGATATTAAAAATATACTTCATAACTTCGTGTTCTTGTTTGCTCAGCATTTTGTTTTTTTAATTTTATTGTATTGGTTTATTGTAACTTCATTATCTTGCGAAAGTTCTTTTTTCCCTACATTTTACTAGAATAAACAACAAAAATAACAGAATAAAGAAAGTGAAATTTATTACTAGACAATGCTCAAGATAATGTACACTAAAAGCGATCTATATTGTTTTTAGTATATTCAACATTTTAATATTTTAGTAGCATGTGAGTGTTTAAGTTCATAAAATTATTCGCGCACGTTAAATAGTAAATTTTTATGCTATTTATCACAATGACTCAAAAATGGACAAAGAAACGAAGAGGGACACCATATAGGCGAATGCTATAGTTGCTGCTCTAAAGGCCGATATCATTTTCAACAGGATATGCAGGAAATATTGCTTAATCCCGGCAACAATGAAGAGCAAAGTACCTGGTGAATCCCAGAGCGGCAAGGATCTGATTGCGAAAATTCACGTTAGGATTTTCAGAAATAGGATGAATTTCTTACACAAAGCATATGAAACATCGAATACGCAGATTTGCTGACATTTCATTTTTGAAACTGAATAAAGAGGATTTTCTGGCTCTGATAGAATTTACTTACAGGAAAGCTACTAGGTTTTATCATCATAACTTATATAGACTATACATTGTAACAAAATAGCAAAAATTTGAGTGTTATAACATTGTCAATTCCTTCAAGACAATAGTAAGTTAATAATTTAAGTTTCAATGAATTCAAAACGAATTGTTAGGATATGAGCTTAAATTGAATTTGGTTGAAAAAGAAAAAAAAAAAGAGGTGAGCTTTGTATTATTAATATTGAGAACTTAATAAGAACAATTCCTTTAAAAAACGGTGTTATAAGATTAGGAACGATATAGGTGATTTTAATTACTATACCAAACGCTTAATATGTTAAGTAACAACCTAAACCTCCTCGAATCTGTAGCAACGCAACTAAAGATTCTGATAATTTGAAAATCACCAATTATGATAACAATGGTGGTCATGGACTTAAAGAGTAAATATTATAATAACACCGAAAGAATCATAACAAAATTAGATATATCTTCTGAGGATATTGTTAAAGAGATGAGAAAAATTATCAACAATTTGGAAAGGACAGGTTTAATCATTGCTAAAATTTTAAATAATAAAAAGGAAAATCCAAATAATTCCGAAGCTAAGAGTTCTACCTAAACTATACAAAGAAAAAACACACAAGGTTTAAAGTAAGACCAATTATAAATTGCATAGGTTCTTCAATTGAGGAATTATCGCATGTAGTGACCGATTCCTTAAAAAAGTTCAAGAATAAATCTACATATGCTGTAACTAATAATATAGATTTTATTTCCAAAATTAGAAAGGTAAAACTATTTTTGAACAATGTACAAAGGATGTTAATAGTCTTTTCATTTGATGTATCTACCAAATCAATTGATTTTATATTCGATGAATTTGAAGTAAGTAATTAAGTTGGAAATAAAGACTGCGTCCTTGTAAATTATGAATTTACAGTATTTTCAATTGAATGACAAATTTTATATTCAAAAGGAAGGTTTTTATTTTCATGGAACTCGCCATTTCGGGGCAATTTCCGAAATTGTTGTGGTTTACATCGAGAATATTGCTATGAAATAATTGAAAGATGTCAATTTTAATATATCACTGTATTCTAGATACGTTGATGATTTTATTTTCGTTGCTGATGATGGCTTAAAACACAGGATCCAAAACGTTTTCGAGTCCACATATCCTGACATTGAGATGGATATGGAAGTCAGAAAAAACTGTTCACTTAAATTTTTGTTAACGACACAATTTTGAATTCATAGGCACAGTACACCGAAAGCAAATATATGCGGGTATACTAGTGCATTATAGGTCCAACACACCAATGAGATTCAAGATTACCACGATTCGATTGCTTAGTGTAAGGGGCTTTCGTATTTGTTCATCATATGACCTCTTCCAATGTGAAGTTGACTTGATCAAGAATTTATTATTCAACAACTGATATCCAAAGCAGTTCATCGAGAAGTACATTAAGTACATTATGCAAATGATTTACAACAATGTGACCACTAAATAGACATACGGATCTATTTCAATTCCGTACATCAACACATTTTTTTCGAAATTGCACGCATTTTGTCTAAATTCAACATTATAGTGACCACAAAAGCAAATAACACCATAGGAAAGGTTTTAAATAAGGCACCTATTGTTGACTTAAATGCTGACTATTATAATGAAGGTATATCCATAAAGCAGTCGTTGAATACTACATCCTGAAGAAGACTGACAAAAGATTAAAAAGGACAAAATGAATAAGTGATTTTTTTTTTACTATTTTGTACTATTTTCTGCATTAGGCTGAGTTCAGATATATATATTTTTAAACTAAGCAAATTTTTGCAGTATGTAAGCTGTTTACGACGACACCTGCAGATGACATCATTCCCAAACGTTGACTTATATTGAAACAATGTTGCAAGGCTAGGAGTTCGTAATCGATTGTGTTTTAAAAGGTTTTGAAGTAAATTATTTTAGAACATCAAAGAGCATATAGTTCCGTCATTTATCTGCAGTTGGCGGTAGTATCAGAATTGGCGATCGCCGTTGCCGAGAAACCTTTCTGTTTATTAGAATTTGAGAAAAACAAGTGTGCTACAGACGTTCAACGGAAATTCCAGACTAAGTACAGTTAAGAACTACCAGTCATGAAGGCAATCTATAACTGGTATGAGAAATTCGTAACCACGGGTGATTCTCCGAAGATGAATGTTTTCTGCGCATTGTCACTCTGAAAACTGTAGAGGGCGTTCTTCTTCGCAGATGTCACTGTTAATGAACTTTCATACCTGGACATGTTGCAGATATGTTTGCTGCCTCAAATGCAAGAAGATCTGATACTTTCCTTTTCCAGTAGGATAGAATCCCATCTCATGTTGATCGTGATGTTCGTGCATATCTGAACGAGGAAATGCCTCAGAGCTGTATCGGACGTGCCGGAGAAGAGGACAAGTGTTTCATGACATGGCCGTCAAGGCTACCAGATTTCACTCAGTGTGACTTCCTTTTGGGGGATAAATAAAGGATCGTGTGTATGTACCGCCTTTGCCACGCGATGTAGAGGAACTCAAGAAGCTGTCACAATGATATTTTAATTTCTATTTCTTTCCAATTTAAAACAGTAAAGAATAAAAATGTTTAAAGTTATATTTCAATTTATACAAATAAGTATTTCTTTAATAATGATCAAAATCTTTTCTTTTATCTCTTATTTTTTTAATTTCTAGATACTGTACATGTGAAAATCAACGCTGTAAAGCGCCTTAACTTCGAAAATTTCTACAAGGATCTATCCAAAGATTCCAAAAAGGGGTCTGTTTTTGTGGCACTTTCCTGCGATGATGAATCCTTTCTGAATTTTTGTACAAGAGTTGGTGATTCTCCCGCAGGTAAGCAATACATAGGTTAACATTACTGATGTCAGCATATGGCGACTTATCGAGTATTATTAAAATTTTAAAAATGCAAAAGATTTATTTATTTATTCATTTTCCCGCAGAAAGAAATAAAAATAATTAGTATTTTCTGTAGACGAGCGAAGCGAGACTCCCCATTCCCAACTTCATCATATTTTTTAAGCATTTTTATTCAAAATCTACAGTAGCTAGAAATATGAATATTTGGATGCCCACGTAGAAATCCAAGTAGAAGTGTACAATCATAATAAAAATGGAAATTTTATAAGAATTATCTGCTTTTAAAAACTTGGAAAAAGCCATAGGAAAAACCCATAAGAGAAACATAAGAAAACGCCATTAGTTTTACTAATAATACTACAGTGTCCTAGTGTTAGTCATTTTTAAATACCTTTAATCTCAACATGTATATTTATATATTACGAAATTTATTCCTTAGGTTAATTCACCTTGTAGGAATATTATTTTCTTTGTATAAAAAGCCTTCAATTCCTATCATTTGCTAGGAAAAGGTTTTTGGTTGTGAAAATCAGCACAACATTTGTTATTGTTGATTTTTTGTTTCGGGGGGGTCACGGTGACGGTGGGCTTCGCTTAGGATCTTACCTTTCTAGGTCTTTTATCGGGGAAGGCGGATCGGGCTGATGAGTCCCTTGCTGGACGAAAAGGCCGATCACGATTCCTTCCGATAATTGAATCTAAAAGGCAATTCATTTATTCTTGTGCTGTCCTTTTTCTATTACTTTGTTTGTTTAAAAACTTCCAGCACGTTAAATTTATTCCTTATGTATATATATTTGTTATGCAAATTTTCTGAAGTGATTTTAACAGTTCGCAAACCTACTCGACTTTTTGCTGTAGTTTAACAAACTTCTTAAAGCAAATAGGGTTTGAAATTATTGGTAGATAATAATCCAAGCATTAATTTGGTAAACTTTTGACGATATGGGAAGACAATAATATACTCATGGACAAAAAAATTAGCGCACCAAGAAATAATTGCGGGATCGTCACGAAACTTGCAATGAAGGTACATGTCGGGGAGATATGCAAATGATTAGAAATGCAGCGTAATTGCGCATTACGTACAGCCGGTAGAGGGCGTTGAACATCGTACTCTGTGGAGTATAAAACAGGTAACCAAAGCTTGTTTGAGTGTGCTGAATCATTTACAAAGGAAGAGCTGAGATAGACATGCCATTACGCCGTGTTCGAAGACAGTTTATGCAGTTGTCGCAGTTTGAGAGAGGGAGAATCGTCGGGATGATGGAAGCTGGGTGGTCAGCTAGGCGAGTAGCTCGTCATTTAGGCCGCTCTGATTGTGTTGTGAGGAGGTTTTGGGACCAGTGGACCCGAGAGATGTCATGTACACGAAGACCAGGCTCAGGACGCCCTCGACAGACCAGTCGTCGAGAAGACCGCCACATAGTCAGAAATGCACGCGTACAGCCAACTGCTTCATCGGTCGCCATCCAGGCACAGGTAGCACCTTCACTAGGGGCCGCTGTGTCTTCTCGAACCATACGAAGGCGCCTGGCTGAAGGACAGTTGGTATCGCGGCGCCCATTACGTGTGCTGCCCTTGACGCCCACCCATCGAATCCTCCGTTTGGAGTTTTGCCGCGCACGAGGAAACTGGACTGCAGCGGAATGGAACCAGGTCGTCTTTAGCGACGAATCCAGATTCAATCTCGGCAGTGATGACAATCGTGTTCGTGTGTGGAGAGCCCGTGGTGAACGCTTCAATCCTGCCTTTGCTATACAGCGACACACCGCTCCCACAGCTGGTGTGATGGTATGGGATGCCATTGCCTACAATACACGGTCACCCCTAGTATTGTTCCGTGGCACCATGACAGCCGCGTTCATGAAATCCTGCAACCACATGTGTTGCCACTCATGCAACGGCTCCCAGGAGCCATTTTTCAACAAGACAATGCTCGGCCTCATACGGCAAGGGTGTCACAAGACTGTCTCCGCACTGTTACTACCCTTCCTTGGCCTGCCCGATCCCCAGATTTGTCTCCAATCGAGCATATCTGGGATAATTTTAACGAGTTTGAACGAACTAGAGGCAAGGTTACAGCAAATATGGAACGAAATGTCTCAAGACAACATACAGAACTTGTATGACTCAATGCCCGATCATATCGCATCGTGCATTCGCGCTTGAGGGGGTCCAACGGAGTATTAACTTCTCCGTTCTTTTGCCTTTTTCTCTGAAATAAATTATCCTTTTTCTTTGATTTTCTTATCATTTACTTATATCAAAGTAGTCATTACGTATGTAAATTTTCGTTTCATTTTGACGACTCCTTCTTGGTGCGCTAATTTTTTTGTCCATGAGTGTATTTTACTTACGTATTCTCAAGCATTCCTACAATCTTACATCTGACAGGCGTAACTTTCAGACAGGCCTTATCCATGTCTTAGGCTCCGTGGAAATTTTAAAAGAATGAGGTTGAGGAAGGACGAAAAAAACAGTGGGATTAGGAGATGAGATGCAACAAACAGGTCGTAAGTCTTGCTCATCAAGAAAAAACAAAACAAGCATTTATACACTTAGTCTTGTAAAAGTAGAAGATAGAAGAATTTAACGTGTGTCAATACAGTTTTGGACGATTAAAAAAAGCTAACACACTTGCTTAAAAACTTTTTTTAAAAAAATTTAAAAAACCAAAAAAAATCTTTGTAAAACATTTAGCAGAGAAACCAGACCTAGGTTTCAACCTGTTAACAGGTTTTGATCAGTGAATCTTTGAATCAACTTTGAATCACTTTGAATCATTGAGTCAGATTCAAAATCTCTTAACAGATTGAAACCTAGGTCTGGTTTCTCTATTACATGTTTTTTTAAATTTTTGTTTTTAGTTTTTTAAAAAAGCATAAAAGAAAAGTTTTTCAGCAAGTGTGTTAGTTTTTTTCTAATCGTCCATACTTATAAAATTAAATACTGAATTGCAATTATATATTATAATTTCTCCTTAATTTTAAATTTGCCTTTAATATATGCTGAATGGGATGGTGCGATATTTGAACATTCATTCTGTTTCGTTCGCCATTATGTGCTGCAAATCTATAATTCAAGAATAGTTTGTATATAATCTCATTGGTAGCATGTTCAGGGACAACACAGTGTTAAATTCCGACTGATAAGACATTCTTAATTTCACAGTTCTATGATCCATTTTAGAGATCCTTTAGGGGATCCTTTCTTAGGATCTAAGAACACATTTCCAATTTTGAATATTTGGTATTCGTTCTTCTTTTTAACTTACAGATTGATTCAAACAATACATTAATGGTAAATGTTAAGACTAACTTTAACTACTGCATCTAATCTTATACTGCAATCTGATTCTATTGATTTCCAAATGTATTGTGATAGAAACGTTCGGTAATGTTGAGATTCTCTTGTAGATCATATTTTCTTTTTCATTGATTCAATAGTGATTGAGAATCTGAATCTTTGCATCTGGTCAGTGACGGATCACATACTTGATGAAATTAATCCTGTCTTCAAAACCTTCTACCAAAAAATCAGAGCCCGAGGAATGAAATGTCACCTCTACCCCATTGGCATCTTTCATCAAGAAAAATATTGCCAATTTCTTTCGTCGCTATAGTCAAAGCAAAACATTGAGAAGGTAATTTTTCAGGTTTAGTTTCCAAAAAATAAAAATATGTAGTAAATGCATAATAGAAACTCTGTAAATGCAGGTGGATAATAATTGACTGACAGGTAGCAACAAACTTAATGTTACTCATAGACTGTTTAGTAATGCTTATGAGGATTTTTCTTAAATTTAATTTTTGATAAAAGCATAAGTAGATAGGATTTAGTATTCCATTATCTAGAAAAACCTAATTCCATACCAAATGAAATTTCTTTATAATATTCAGAAACTATCACTATGTTCAAAACTTTATTTTATACAACATATGAATAGAATTGTTTAATTTGTTTAAATGAAAAGCGGAAAGATGCATGGTTTTGCAACTCATAGAAGAGCTCTAGGACTCGGGGACAATTGTTTCGGTCGTTGCATTCGATTTTTAATGTGGAAGTTCAGAATTCACAATAAACTTCTACAAATAAAAAAAACAGCAAAAAATTATGGAGGGGTTATAAGTGTTGGAAGGGAGGTTACGATCGAAACACCCCAAATTCTCACAAATACATAAATAATATTGGAGAAATAATATTGATGAATGCTAATATGAAACAATTGTCAAAAAGCCCCAGGGATAGGTCTGTGTGCTTGTGTGTGTGTGATTATGTGAAAACTTAGTCTTTATAGAGTTAATTGTATATTAGGAAATATTAATACTTTCCGACATATTTCATAACATTATGGTTTTTTTAAGACGTCATTTAAAATAAAATTGTAAGTTAATAATTTATAGCCTAACTTATATGGTTATTTATTAGGATTTTACTTTTTACAGCTTAAACAAAAAAAAAAAAAAAAAAAGAAAAAACATACATTTATAACCATAAACTTCAGTAGTTTCAACAGAAACTTGAAACTAAATTATATTATTATATGAAATATCTGTAATCGAATTCAATTAATGTCTACAATTTTCTCTTTCAGGTTTTAATTCATTCTAAATTCGTTACCCTGAAGTATTATGTCCTACATCCCATACTGTATGGATCAACAAATCTGAAGAAAAAAAAAAAGAAAAACATGTAAAAGCTTTGGAGTTTTTAAATATATCTTTAAATGTATAAATATTAGGTATTTTATTGAGAGAAAAAATATATTTAGAGACGCTTATATAAGTCAAACACCGTGTAAAATTTGGAAATCATTCATTAGATTAACATTATGGAAAAATTGTTAGGTGCTAATTTATATAAGCATCTTGTCTGGACGTTAAGTTGAATAACATAATTCAATTATTTTCTGTTGTAGATGGTGATTTAACTTCATTCTACAGTATCTAAAAGAAAATAATTTTATCCCACACTAGCCAGAAAAATTGAGATAATATCAGCAATACGAGACGTTTTTGAAGTTTCCCCTTCGTCAATCAGTTTCATTTTAACTCTTGAAAAATCACCCTAGAATAAGCTTAAGTACATCCTTTCGTTTCAAGACACTTCTTGCTACTGTACTTTCGTCTAATCGTTAACTGACATTGTGTAATCATAGGTATGTAAGCTCTGAAGAAAAAAGCTGTAAAAATGTTTGTTTTTGTACTACTGAGATCCATTAAATAAATTTTTGTAAAAAAAAAAAAATGATTAGAAATTAAAAATTCCTGAAATATATTGACTGATCAAAAAATGTCTGCTCTCATTCTTTGCTGCATAAAATAAAACACAAGCTCCAATATTGAATTTCTGATAGAGGAAAAACTATATCATTGTAAAAAATTTTAATAATTTATCTGATGTTCAAAGTTTATAAAATTGTCGATAATATTATCGATTATGTAATATTAGCAGCAAAGCCTGTCGGCTGACAGGCATAAAAAAATCTGAAAAATCATTTTATTATCAACTATCAAATATAAAGCAAATGTAATCTAAATACTGTGCTAACTTGTGAACGAAGCTTCTACGGCAAAAATGGTTTTGAGTTTCGAAATCAGCGTAAACAACTGAGTAAGTATGCCAAATTTCATTAAAATGTATGCAATGGTAACAAAATTATTTGGTTTTGAACGAATGTTTTGTTAGAATTTCAGCTGTCGAGATCAGTTCCCAAGAATAAATTTTCATGGAAACAACATGGAATGACACAATGAACTAATATTTTCATCCAATTTGAGTACTTTTGATTCAATGGTACCATTGAGAACCGTTGGATCTATCTTAATAGCTTAATTATGTCGACGAACATTACAGACAGACAGACGAACTTATCCAATTCATATGTATATATATATATATATATATATATACGATTGATTTGATTTGATTTTTTTTTCAATGTTTATCAGACCTATTTAGGTGTACTACTTACCTGTACACCTGTAATATAGGTTCTGAGAGTTTTAATGTAAAGGATCAATTTCCACCCAAAAAGAAAAACGAAATACCAACCATATCTAAAGTTTAATTTATCTAAAGAATAATTATTATTTTTGACTCATAACGCCGAAAGGCATTTAAAACTCACCTTTGTATAATCTAAATACTGCGCTAACTTGTGAACGAAGCTTCTACGGCAAAAATGGTTTTGAGTTTCAAAATCAGCGTAAAAAACTGAGTAAGTATGCCAAATTTCATTAAAATCGGTGCAGTGTTAAGAAAATTATTTGGTTTTGAACGCATGTTTTGTTAAAATTTCAGGTAAAATTTCATGGAAACAACATGGAATGACAAAATGAACTAATATTTTATCCAATTTGAGTACCCTTGATTCAATGGTACCATTGAGATACTTGGATCTTAATAGCTTAATTATATCGAGTTACAGACAGACGGACACAGACAGACAGACGAACTTGGCCAATTATATAAGTTGATTTGTTTTGTTGCAAGACTAATAGTTTAGAAGTAATTCTTAAGTTGTATGCCTACTTGCTTTAGCTATCAGTGTAGAAAGCCTGTTAGGAAGAATACTGTGGTGTCCCGTTGCTTTCCGAAGGAAAATATTTTACAGTGCTTTGCATTAGGAGCTTTGCATTAGGAACACTCACGATTTCTATATTCGGAGATATAACAAAGTACCTCGCGATATCAACGCCACATAAGACCACTATAAACTGGCACACCTCTCCACTAACATAACACTGGTCTACAAAAAAAACTTTTTTTCTTTCGCAAGGACTAAATAAACGAAATCTAACTAACTTTTTCATGCTGAGTTCAAATGTTCTCCCATTTTTTCCATCAGGCAGGGTTTTTTTGTGGCACGTGTTTAAACTTTTAAAAGAATTAGTACTCACGAAACACTAAATAATAGACATTCGGCTAATTTTGGCTTATCTAAAAAGTTGTATACGATTATTTTCGGCTATATTTTGCCTTCGGGATGCCTCTCTTCAGGTCTAGCATTAGTCGGTCAGCATACTGGGACTCTATTTGCCTTGGTTCCACTTTTCCATAATAGAACTCTGCTGATGAAAACGCTCACCATGCTCATCAGAGATAGCCCCAAGATTTTCAGGGAAGTAGTAGGGAAGAATCATCTGGCTAATGTTGATGTCCAAAAGCATCCAATACTGAATAAAAATATTACAAAAACTACATGGCCTCCTTTAGCGAAATAGTCACTTAAATCAGTATTGCGACTACAATAAACACATATCTGTTTATCTTTTTGGATTAGCTTCCAGCCTTTGAGCCTGGAGCTTAAAAGCTCTGCCGACTGTTTAGACAAATTTAAATGCTGTATAAGATCATTAAGATCTTCTTTAGATAAAAAAGTGAGGTTCTGATGTACTACTTGCTTCAAATGTAGGGTCACTTCCCTCCTTTCTTTCGTCTTCAGTACGAGCTGGGTCGGAGTCGAAGTTATCACTTAAGGTCATGAAATCTGGACACCCTGGTACAGGATACTCTTCACTATATGGCACAGGTCTCATTGCAGATGCCAAATTGGGATACTTAATTGTATATTTTGTTTTGGACGTAATTCCTTTAATGTTAGTTAAGCAGAAATAACAGTCAGTTGAATGGTCCTTCTGTTCCCTCCAAATCACAGGGACTGAAAACGGCATATGATGAGTACCATTTTTCCATCCAGTCAGAAGCCTAACACATGATACACAGCATACTTTTCGGGCCCAGTCTTTATCGAAACCAGCTTTACACCCAAAATAAAGCTTATAACATTTTTTCACAAGTGGTGTGAAATTTCGCTTCTGAGACATGAAAGTCAGTTCTCCACAGACATAGCAGAAATTGTTTGGTAATTTAAACACTTTCTTGGCATATTGAAACATTTATAAAACTCATAAAACATATAAATAAAAACAATATAGATTAGAAAACCCCTACATGTGTTGCCAGGCTCACTACAATTTCAATACTGGCTACTAGCCATTTGCTTATTAAAAAACATTGTAAATTTTGAACATGTTAGAACATGTTTGAACATGAATAAGCCTGTACAGAGTTAGAATATGTTTCAACATGATTAAGTCTGCATGGTGCCAAATTATTCTGAATAAAATTACCACTTCTATAATTTACAAGAATTTGACTTATCCGTTAAGATATAGAAAACAAACGGAATTCTCCAGGCGTTAGGGTCAGCAAAATTCACTTCTGAGATACCGTAGCCATGGCCGGAGGAAACCTGCGATTTACCGGAGGACTTCTCGTGGCGAAAGCGTTAAGGAAACAAAAAGTTAAGACGAGTTGATTGTATGTAAAATTTTAACATTTTATTGAAGAAACGACCGACGGGAAAACAATTGATAGATCAAGCGAAGTGGGCGAACAGCCGATATGAAAACAAAAGATGAGGTCATCCCCAAAACAGCGTTAAGTGTTGAATTTCGAACATTCCCTTGTCGAAACTGCGCGGGATAAAAAAAGAAGTTTTCTCGATGATGGCGCCCTGGACTTACTTTTCAGCAAGATAACGCCTGGCCACATACGTCTCTCCATTAATTGTCTCCGTTCTTTCGACAAACTTCTTTGGCCAGCCAGATCGCCAGATCTCCGTTATATTGAGCACATTTGGAATGTAATGGGGCACTCTGCGACCATCCCAGAAGGACGACGAATTATCCCGCCAATTATTGGAGATGCCGTTTGGCAAGAAATTTCGAAGAACACCATCCGCTAATTGTAACATTCAGTGCCACGTCGGGTAACAGCTTGTATACAGGCCAGAGGAGGACCAACGCCATACTGATCTGCTCACTTTGTGTAGCTCTTTCTGTCCAATAAATCATCCAATTGTTCTGAAATTCACATCATTTCATTTACTGTACATTTGCACAGTGGCGGTCCGGCCTGTGCCCGACCAGCCAGCCTAGGGAGCCCCACCAGTCGGCCCACCCCATCCATCCAAGGATCCCGACCAGCCCCTTTACAACGTTTTTTTTTTGTTGTTGAATTGGAGATTCCTCTTTTTTTTTGGTTGTGGAATAATGGAACTCCCGCCCCGGGCCCCCAAAGGCGTTGCCACGCCACTGCATGTGCATTACCAAATTTTCTCTTAATTGGTGGATTCCTTAATTCCTTCTTGGTGCATCGATTTTTTTGTTAAAAATTGTACAATAACAATTTAAAGATAGAAATAGCGTCAATGTGTTTTTAAGTGAAGCATCAATGAAACTCCTTTGCAATGGATCGATGAATTCTTCCTTTGTATTATTTCTTAATGCAAAGTAAAAAAAGAAAAACAGAAAAAAAAAGTTGTTAAGCCAAAATGAAAGTTATGCAAGGTGGTACATGTACAGATAGATCTACAGCAGATGTTATTTTTATCATCACAGCCCACGTTACAAATTTCATATAGGATAAAGATCCCAATGAAAATTACAAAAATATTCATGTTGCTTCAAAAGCAAATTAATGAAACATCTCCATAAACTGAACAACGTTTTTATCTTTATTAAACAGTTATGTTACATTAGGCCTAAATGTAAAAGATAATTCAGGGCAGCCATGACAGCGTAATCTAAGCCTGCATTTCAAATATAAAAAAGCAAATCTCTTCTACAACCTGTGCAGGAATTTTCCACTTCATGTGTTTTGATGTAAAGCATTTTTATGAATGGACAATACAGATTACCGAATACTTAAAAGCTACTTGCTTTCTTTTGAACAGTCAAATTGAAACATACATCCTTTTCTAAGTCTTTCGCCAATGTTACCATATAAACATTATCATCTGGTATTCATTATAGTATGGGCGTATGCTGTGTTGTGAGTAACAATTAGCTGCAGCCTCGAGCAGTAACAATTACATTCCAGTTAATGCTATCATTGGTTAGATTTAAGTCGATTTAATTGCTATGGTTTATTACTGAAACAAATGAATGATTGCACCCCACCAATTTAACAGCATTGAATAACAATTCCAAGAGAGCAGCGATGATAATATTAAAACGTACGATTATTAACGAAAATAGTTTGAATTTTCACTAATTCTATCAGCCATGAAGTCAGTCTTCTTTATGTGATCTGTTCCGAAACAACGAAGGCCATTGGCATCCTTCAAAATGTTAATCCATTTTTAAGGAGAAACAAAATTGAAATGAGTGGTAGGTAATAGTAATTCTAATTTTTGAATTTACAAAAGCTATGATCATTTCTAGAAAATGAATGTCTGTTCCATCAGAACTTTAAAAGAATTACCACGTAGGCAGCGGACCTTCATGGATTCTTTTGCTGCTGAAGCTTGTAAACTTCCACTATCATCATTTCAGCGTAAATGAAATATACATAATACTTATTTCACTGTCTCTTTAAGACTTCATATTTATTCTGTATTTTGTGAAACAAAACACTTTGTTTTTATGACATTACAATGAAAAATCTTAGATAAATTAAAGTTCCATTAGGCTTAATAACAACAATTAGCTTATGTAAATGGATGTGTATTAATATTAAAACAATCAAATCATTTCGTGGTTAATCATGTGATTATCAAGCCAAAAGTTTCTCTTTTGGCACGTTATTGGCAATGGCTTCTCAATATTGTGTGGATTTGAAATTATGGTGCCATTAGGAAATATCGGCTGCTTTCTGTGATTTCATTTTGATTTTATAGTTACAGAATTATCATAAAAGACATAAAATATCCAGGATATCAGCATTTATTTTATTTAGGGAGATAAATTTATCTTTTTAATGTTGTGCTTCAAATGTTAGGCCTAATTGGTTTTCGGTATTTTCTTTTCAAATTTTCTTAAAAATACAGTTATAATGAACCGCAGGCATCGTAAATATTGACTTGTGGCTTTAATTTTGAGGCACCCTTCCATTCCTCGTAAATATTCAGGTTTTTCTTTATCGTGTAATGATGATGGAAACTATCCACAAAAAGTAACTTTCCGTAAATATGCATGGATTCCTACTGATTTAATGGTTATAGTTCTCAAAGTAACAAGTGGCTTCCCGTTAATTTTCAAGAGTGCTTTGGTAATTATTAAGTAGGGCCCATTTTAGCAAGAAATCCTTTTTCTGTATTCTCTTACGGTATTGTCTTTTCAATTTAAAGATCAGACATCAACTTCCGTTTCTGGATCCTGAATAATAGTCCGGAAACGGACGTATTACACACATCGGAAAAACAGAAACCTCCACATGGTTACCGTAAACTACACTTTTACCAAAACTTATCTCATGAAAACTATGTGTTAATATCATTAATTTATCAATAAATATGCTTTTTACTGATTAAAATAGTAATGAATAGTCTGAAATGTACTTAAAAGGATTTTATATCAATACAATTTCATTTTAATTTTCATGTGTGTGTTCCATTCTGTTCCAGTACTGGGCATAGCGGAATAATTGCATTATGTTCATTTTTTTTTATCTTCCTGCGTATACTAGTATTGCAATCCTACCGAATGTTTTCAATTTTGCAGTGCCACTTTTTCACCTGGTGCCAACTTTTTGAAGTAATTGTTTTCGTTGGAATTCTCTTCATCATGCTCTTTATAGCTTAAACACAAAGTTGCATTCCTATCCGTTCAATAACGCGATATCCAGACCGCGCAGAAGTGGGAAATTTAATTATAACCACTCCGTATGTAAATTTTGAGATTAATATTGCTTACTTTTGTATCATAACTGTTCAATAAATATGTGCATTCATTCCTGAGTGTTCCAGTGGTTTTTAAGACCTTCCAGATACAAAGGATTCCGTTCTGCTCAAGGTTCCCCTATGTACATAATTTTAAATGTATCCATAGAAATCAAGATCTTCATATTTACCCTCAAATTTACAAACCTTTTAAAAACCTTTTGATTTTGCCATTAATTTTGGTATTAAACTGTTTGTGTTAGATATTGTTATTTAGTCAATGATTGTAAGTTATATCTTGAATTCTTTGATAATTGAGTATGATTTATTGATTTATTTTCTTCGATATCAAAAAAGAAAAAAATATTACAAATACAATTACTATTCTATCCAGATGGAATTTTATGTTTCGAGAAACCGATTAATGTCAATCAAAATTTTTGTTTCAGAATTTAACTTTAAAATATAATGGATCAACCTATTTGTGACTGGCAGAAACTTCCAGATGAGATTCTTACTGAAATTGCTTTTGTTCTAAAGCCAGGAGACCGATATAATGCCTGCCTTGTTTGCAAAAATTGGTGCCGTGTTTTAAAGACTAGCCCAGTTTGGTTTCACAGAAGTTTTTATCTCAATGGAACGGAACACGACAAAGTCGCAATTGACTACGTTGCCAAATATGGACATCATCTCAAATCTGTCAGATTGGATTTTGTTGTGAGCCACGATAATAATGATATTGAAGCATTCCAAGACAATTTTCGTGAGTTCTTATCCAGGTAAGTATAAGATAAGATTTTCTTTTACGTATTACTTTAAGCATTTTATTTCTTTCCTCTTATTTACTGTTGTTTTGAATCAACAATAGTAAGCATTCTTACTCTTAAGGAAGTGTTTGTATCATAAAGTGAAAGTAAATAAATAAATATGAAATCGTTCACGAAAAACTGAAATTCCCAGAGAAACTTTCATAAAATTATATTATGTTTTTATATACAAAACTTTCAATTGATTCTCGATAATCTAGAATTTAAATTTTGCAAAGAAACATAAAGCTATGGAAATAAGTGAGAAACAAACAAGTAAATATAAGAAAAAGAAGCATAAAACCGCACACAATTAATGTTTCACTGAGCTATTTTTGGATTTTACGTACCGGGAACCCAAGACTGAACCGTTTCGAGATTCCTATCTCTCATCGGTTGCGTTCGCTCAGTAGTCAATAGCTCAGTGGAACCAAAAGAAACATAAACAAAGGACAAGTAGACAAAACAATGATTTATGCTTCTTTTTCTTGTTATATGTCCTCACCGCACGTTAAGTTTTACTCTTAAGGCTAGAGCTAGCGGGGATTACTTATTGCGCTTTTTATTCTTAATTTATATTTTGATGTTTTTTTAGCTTAAGGTTCATTATTTTGTCTACTTTTGTCTACTGAGTTTTGTCTACTCAGTAAACCTTAATTGTCTGCGGTTTTATGCTTTTTTTTTCTTGTTATATGTCCTCCCCGGACGTTAAATTTAACAAAGTAAAAATTGATGAGATTAGAAGTAGCACATTTAAATGCAATTCTGTGTTGTGCTGAATTTTATACTGAATTTTGAATTTAACAAGTAATGTTAATAAAATTAAAGTAAAAATTGAAAGTTCTTATTCACTAGAAGAAATAACGTACCACCATAACAGAGAAATTAATTCGACCATGAATATACCAATAGATAGACATTTAATTAAAATGATTTGACAATGTTGAAAAATATTGTTGGCAAAAATTTAGAGAGGTAGAAGTGGTCCGCAGCAACATAAGTATCGAAATTGAGAGCATTTATAAAAGTACATTTCCACAATGGATTAGCAAAAAATTAAAATCTTTTCCTGCATCACCGATAGTCTGCAAAGCACTGTTGTAAAGCATGCCATTTCCAGTATTGCCTCAAATTACAGTAATAACTTATTTTCTTTAAACAGATGCAGTTTTAACAGGAAACTCACATCTCTCAGCTGCTTGAGCGTGAGTAGTTCTTATGGGGCTTCCGTAGATGGTTCTGTATTCGGTGAAGCTGTGGCTAAGTTTTTACAGACACAGAAAGATCTAGAAGTGTTTGAATTGAGAGCAGCCCATTTCAATCTTCCTGTTCCTGTGCTGATCTCCATCCTCTCAGCATTAGACAAAACCAGTCTACGTCAACTTACCCTTCAGGAATTTACCACGCTTCCTGAAATGCTTTGTAGGTAAGAATCCATAGCTCTTAACAATCATGAATTCTTAAGCATAACAAAAACTCTCCAGGTGTTTGAATCTAATATTAAAATCCGTACTCACAGATTTCACTAAAACTGCCTTTATCTTGATTTATTAGGATGCCCAGACACTTCCTTCAAATATTAAATTCAGCAGAAATACGAACTAAGCGATGAAAAAGGAGCAAAATAGATATTTGGTTTTCTCTTTCTTGATATTGGGACTATTAAAATGGGTCATTAAAAAAACTTCATAAATTCTGAATTCCCAATTTCAAGAGATATTGAATTTAATGTTATGGATATTTAGGTATAATTTCTCACTTACTTAAACATTGGGTAATTGAAAACAATTCCTATTATCAATTGTTTAATATTTTTTTCAGTAGCAGAAAATCAAAACCAGAATTATCAATTTAATACAAGAAAATTATTTGAAATTGAAACTATATAGATTTCAATGAGATTCGCGATTTGAAATCAACATGAAGCTCATTAAACTTGATTTAAATCAAAATTAAATTCAAAGTGTTTTTTACAACATTCTTTGCTATTAAACATATGATATTAATTATTTTTCTTTCTAAATGTATGTACATACTAATTAAAAAATATATGGTCAACTGTTTAGGGGTGCATACTAAGTAACAATTATCTATAATTATGTTTCCAATTTTTGCTTTTGTACTATTTATAAAAGTTATTCAAAATTTCGACCATTTTGACTATTTGATAATGTTCAAAGTAATATTAACTTCCACTTAGAATATACTTCCAGTATTTCTGATGTTAGAATATGAGAAGATATTCTAACAACACAAATAGTAGAATTTTTAAAAATAGTATACCATTAGTTCTAATAAATTATTGTTGTGATTTTCTTTTTTTTTTGCTTCATGTTTTCCCTTAAAAAAAAATCACAACTTTATAAGAATAACTTATAAATTGGCTCTTGAAATTGCCACTTACTTCTTGCTCACGATAAATGAGTATTTTAAGCTTTGAGATCTGTTGAAAGAAAGAAAGTTAATCCGCTGCAGGTCAATGTGGCTCTCCTGTTATGAAAAATAAGATTCCCGTCGTTTCTTTAATCGGCTTGTATCAATGGATGGAACAGTCAAGTACTTATGTCCAAGATTTTTGATCAGATCGGACAGAGAACAAACCCTGTGCTATAAACCAATTAAACGGAGGATGATCCGTGGTGAAGGAGGGATAAAAAATGCCAGGAGGTAGTTCACCACAATCTCCTGATGGTAAATTGAGTTTGGTTGAGTTGCGGGTAGTGGTCAGCCCATGTCAACCTGTCTTTAACCCGGTAGAGAAACCCGGTTCCTTCATACAAAGAGATTAGTAAACCCTAGCACTCGGTTCACGAAGCATTTTTAGTTAAAAATAAACAGACTTAAATAGAAAAGAAGTTTGGGAAACAATGAATCTGAATGATACCAAGATTCTAAAGAATTGTGGGACGAGCCTTTATTTTTCCATAACTTTAGATTGATATATAATTCTTGGAAATTGGCTTGTCAATTGGATAAAATTTGATAGGTTTCAGGCGATTTCAGTTGCATTTAGAAAAAGTTTCTAATTCATAATTGCCGTCTGCTATTCTTCGAATAGTAAATAATAATATATTTTTACTTAAAAAAAAATATCATTCTTAAGCCTTGGCGATAAAGTTTTTTTTCGTTTTTTTTTTAAATTTATCAGCATTTTGTACTTGGATGTGATTGAGCAATTTACCATGATTCAGTCTCTCAGCCTTCGACACGATTTTGTCACTAATGATGTTATATTGCGTGTGGCCAAAGCCAGCAGAAGCAACTGGAAGAAACTGGTTGTATCGTATAGTAAATTAGATACTTGCGATCATTGTCTTTCCAAAGAAGCTTGGCTGGATACATTGGAATGTTCTCCTAATCTAAAAGTCACCTTCAATATTGGTAAGAAATACTCCTAGTTCCTAAGAAAAATGAAGTTAGTAAATGGTCTTTTGAGTTAAAACTGCCGTTATTTTAATTATTTATCCTTCAAATAAATTTTCAAGGAACGAAGAATCTCTATTCATAAAAGTGAGATTTTTACCAATTTCTTTAAACGATTTCTTTTCGTCTTTCAAAAGATAATGTATGCATTATCTTCTAATTTTCTTTATGCTGCCCTTGCTTTGCTATTATTTAACTAGCTTTGTAATACTGAAGTTCTGTATATTTTAAAAAAAAACAATCAATCTTTATATTGTACCTCCTTGTTCCTATGAATATAAACTATGAATAGGAAAAATTACTAAATAGGGTTTTGAGTTGACAATCACGTTATTTCAATTATAGGAAGTTATTTAGTTTTTCCTTTAAATTTAGCAGTATAGTTGCTACCTAATTAAGTTTGTGACCATTAACTTACATACTTGTCAATTATTCAAATTCAGTTTGATTGAAATTCAGATCTCAAACAATATTTTGAAGTGAAACATAATGGTCGTCCTCACAAACAGTTTCTTGATTCTAGCTTTTATATTCATTTGCTGTGGAATCATGAAAGAATCCATTCACCCACTCCCGAATCATCATTTGTTTTCTTCAACATTGAAAGCAAACATATAAGGTTCTTGATATCTTACATTCCAAACAAAGGAGACACACTCGAACTTATTAGTACTACCTTATGTCAAAACTTATCCACCTTTCATTATCACAGTATCTTGGACATCAATGCAAACAGACCACTAAAACATTTCACCACAATCAAAAATAACCATATTAAACTATTAATAAAATACAGTTTAAATAAATAGAACCACTAATGCCCCCATAACATTAATAATCTCTAAATTAATGATTAATGAATCCAACAGCATACTAACTCCACACCATATCTCTTGTGTTAAAAAAAGGCATAGATTTTAATATTACCTGCCAACCATTCCAACATGATAAACTAATCGCTGACATTGAATATGGCATCTCTAGATCAACAATTGACCAAAGTAGAAAAGACACCATCAGGAGAAAAATAAGTTATTTAATGAATAAAAATTTCAAAGAAGAAGAGAACCTCACCCCCTTAGAATTCCAAGCCTTAAAATATCCAGCAACACAAATCCATCTTGATCACAAACGTCGATAAATGAGGCACTATCGTCATACTGAATTCCACCGATCTCCTTAACATGACAACTATACTAATCTCGCTTCCAATCCCGTTTATTCTAGCACTAACTTCTAAGAAACCAGATACTTCTAAGAAAATTCTAAGACATGGAGAATGTTTTTTCTTTATTTTCTTTTCTTAAAGACCTCTTTATTTTTTTTCAAAATAAACTGGAATCCAATTGCGGAACTAATTAACAGGTCACGTTATTCGGCCATTTTGACTTGTGAAGGAAGAAATTTTCGCGTGCAGAAGAAAAATAAAATTATAGCCTATCGATAATATAACTTTTTTCCAAAATATTTACCTATATTTTTAGACCGTTATTATCAAAGATTTAAACGGATTCATCAAAATTTTAGGTTACATTTTATAAATGTTTTTTTTTTTTTTTGGTCGGTCAAGGAAAAATGTCAAACAGCCTAATATCGTACCCAATGGTGTCCCTAATACCGCCCCGGTGTAGCATTTGTTTACCTTCCGCCACATTCGACTGACATGCAGCAGCTAGACGTGGCATTCATGTTTCCTTTAAAGACATACTATGTCCCGGAAATATAAAATTGGATTGATAACCACCCTGCCGAATAGTAAACCATTATCACATCGATGAACTTTTGGGTAAAGCTTACCTGAGCCCCTGCAAAGCTGAAACTGCCATTAATGACTTTAAAGCCACTGGAATATTTCCATTGAAAGAAAATATTTTTACTGATGGTGATTTCCTAACAAAAGATCAACCAGCACAAACTAAAGATCATCCATCAACTGTGTAGATGATTTCCCAACTCTAGAAGATACTGATCCTGCAGCACAATCACTATCTTTTGTGAGACCAAGCGATCTAAGACCGGTCCCAAATATCGAGCCTTCAATGTCAACTAGATGTGGATCTGCTATGCTTGTTACAGGTTCTCCTCATAAAAAACAAATAGATGCAGCCAGAGAAAATAAGACAGCGCAAACACAAAAAAGTACAAGAAAGAGGCGAACTGATGGTAAAGCTGCCAAAGAAAAAAGACATGTTCGAGGAGACAGTCTTCGTAGGAAGATGAGGTAGATGAACCTTCATTGATTTCCACAGACGACGAAGACAGCGATGACAAACTTTTCGGAAGGTCGAGGTGGAGAAAAGTGGATAAGATGCACTAAATGTTTTACTTGGTGCCGAGAAGACTGTGCAGAAGAAGGTGAAAATCCAAGGTTAATTAGTGCTACATGCTTGAGGAATTAATATGCAAGACTAAAACTTTACTTTGTTAGACTAAAACATGATTTCGTAACTTTAATATAGAAAATAATTAAAAACATTTGCAGTACATAACTTGTTCTTAGTACATTACTTATGTGTCCCTAATACCGTACCCGGAGCGACATTAGGAACACACAATTATAAATTTGAGAAAACTATTATTTAAGTTTCGATTTTATCGTTACAATTATTTGCTTAAAAAACATACTATTGTTTCTTTTTATTAATACACTAATAAACACTAATTTTTTGAAGTTTTCTACGAAAATTTAGAAAAATTTAACGATGAAAAAAACAAAATGGGGTGTGGTACTTGGCGACCTTACCTTACCGATATCACAATCGTGAGCAGTCCGAAAATTAATCTCAACACCCACTTTTTCAAAAGAAACAACCCAACATAGGAATTATTTACAAAATTAACTGCACTAACAGTAACTGCTTCTACATCAAACAAAGTGGACAAAAAATCGAAAAAAGAATCTACTTCACCTACACTCCTGCAACCAATTTGACACAGAATCTTCTCAAGTAGCAGCACATTCAATGGAGACTGTACTTAGACCATACTTCCACAACATCGATACATTAGGGATAGAAAAAAAATTAATAGAAGAAAATGCCGAGGGTCCTTCTTTATTTCTACCCTAACACCCTACAATAAAAAATTACCAAATCTCAACATCAGGAAATAAATGACATATATCTTGATCAGAAAAAAGAAGAAAAGCTAATGAAATCCACTCTACAATAATCATCTAACAAGCCACATATTTTATGCCTTTCTTTTGATGAAAATCCTGCTTTTAGACCACCATCCTTCGAATATAGCTTGAACAACCACCACCACCGAAAAAATATAAATAGGAAATTTGAACAACACTGACCCCCAGACCCTATGACATCATCAACGAGCTTCACCTCAGACTGAAGAGCCCTCATGATTGGTGACTCCCAGATGAGAACACCCCTATCCCGAGAGTCCAAAAATATTCAAACTGTAACTGATAACCTTTTCTTTTCTTTTCTGTTACTCTTCTGTTGAGAATGACAATCCGCTTTGGATGTCGAAACGTCCGGCCCTCAAGTCCATTTATGTAATCTGTTCTTTTTTTCATATTTTTTAATATACATTATTATTACCTACCTGTTTGTGTCAATGTTTTACATATTTCTTAAATATATTCAACACACGTTAAACTCCTAATTAATTGATATATTTTGAGAAGAGAAAAGCTCTCTGAAATGTTATAACCGAAAATGTCTCAAGTCTATACAATGTAAACATAGTTGAATTCTGTTTCTTTTGTAGCATTTAAGCTGGATTTATTTCTTAATAGTTATTTTACCAAAATGCTGTCTATTCGTAGAGGCAAAACACGATGACGTTTGTAAGGTGGCACAATTCTTGCTCCGTGAAGGGATCCCGTTGGCAAAGTTGTTCATCCATGTAGACCCAGCTACTCCCTGGGAGGAACATGACCAAAACGAGATTAAAATCGTGTCCAATAAATTAGCAAAGATTTATGATAAGTTTCTTAGTGGTCTAGGTAGGTCGATAATTTGATTTTAATAAAAAGATAATAATTGTAAATTGGGTGAAAAAACTGAATCTGTTTCGATCGTTTAGAAAAAAAATTAAACTACACAATAATTTAATCTTTTAGAAACTTTAAATTGAAATCTTGAAGAAATAACACTTACACTTACAGGGTGTTTCATAATTTGCGCAGCATCGGAATATCCATTGTTAAGGCAAAATATTGCCTAATTTGGTTGGACCAGAAGCTTTTAGGTACAAAATTTTGATTTGGTTTTTTAGTCCGAAGTTAAGAAAGTGACTTCCCATCAATGTCACTAGAAAATAACACCCTGAAAGATTTTTGTGATATTCGTTATATAGGAAATACTTGATCATTCTTCAGTTACGTACTACAATTCTGGTTATTACAAAAATATTTCATAGCTTCGTGTTCTTGTTTGCTGAGCATTTTTTTTAAACTTTTATTGTATTTGTTTATTGTAACTTATTAATAGTCCATTAAATCCGTCAGAAAAAAGGGGTTCGCTTTGCAAAAGGTCGGGTAGTTCTGATTTTTGGATATGTTGTGAGTGTTGGGCTTATATCATAAAATCCAAGTTTTCGACCTCCGCGCGCCACGGCGCGCCACTTGGTAGCAACTAATCAACAAAATTTTTGACCTTCGCTATGTTTTTCCAGAAAATCTCCTGAACGGTTTGCTTTACAGAAAATAATATCCTTTCCAAATGTAGAGTAGAGTAAATTTGTCACAGTTTGAGCCCAAAACCAGCTCTATTTGCAATAGTGACTGAGGCACAGGCTTCTCAAATATCATGATTTTCTCAAAAAGTGTTTGAAAATTGTGATTGTTCGGCAATTTTTGTGGAATATCGCCGAAACCAATAAATAGAGCAAATGTCGTAAGGAGCAAATTTAAAGGCTAGGAAATTTGCTATAAAGAAAGCACAAGCGGATGTTTCTACAACATATAGTGAAGGATATACAGTTGTTCAACAAAAGGGTTTAACAGTTTGACATCATAAAACAATAGGCGAAACAAATGTAGGAAGTTTGCCCCGGAAAACCTGGGCAGTATTTGGTAGACATAAATCATGGAATATATGATATTTAACGTTTTTGTCTCTTTGGCGGGCCAGGACGGATATCTGCAAGCCAGGCTAAGGCAGGCGAAACTTTTATGATTACTTTGTATGAACCTCTGCATGTGATCTCAATCACTTGCGCTACACGCTCTTTATCCAATCAGCAAATAAAGCAAGGTCCAGTCTCGCACGTTTACCCTCACCGTAGATGCAGCAGCCTTATGATCTTACCTTCAGATACAGCAGTGGTTAGGACATGCGAATGCTTGAGTGGGGTTGGGCACCTACCCGATTCGGCCTTTCCCCCCGCAAAATGGAAAAGGATGCAGCTCCTGAATCCCTCTTTAAAATGATATCTTGCAACTGCAAGAAAGGGTGCAAGAATGTTTGTGGTTGTCGGTAAGCAGGTCTTATATGTTCTTCTCTGTGCATCAGTTATCTGGGAGAAGCATGCGAAAACATTTCAGGATCGTGTGTATGTACCGCCTTTGCCACGCGATGTAGAGGAACTCAAACAGCGAATTCAAGAAGCTGTCACAATGATCGAAAAGAATATAGCAAGAGTTGGATTACCGTGTGGACATCTGCCGAGCCACAAGTGGTTTCTACGTCGAATCATTGTGATGTAAAACAAACTTTGAGATTTTCCCTTCAAAATGATACACGTATAAAAGAGATACCGTTTGTGCAATAAATTATGGAAAGTGTTACCGGACTTTTTGTACAACCTGTACGAGATTCAATCAAATGCCAATGTACTATTGAATGTTATTTACTGGATAAATATTTTAAGTTCTATTTCTTTCCAATTTAAAACAGTAAAGAATAAAAATGTTTAAAGTTATGTTTCAATTTATACAAAAAAAGTACTTCTTCAAGAATGATCAAAATCCTTTTTTATTTTTTATTTCTTATTATTTTAATTTTTAGATACTATACATGTGAAAATCAACGCTGTCATGCGCCGAACAATCGAGAATTTCTGCAATCATCTATCTGACTATTCCAAAACGGTGTATCTTTTTGTGTCATTTTCCTGCGATGACGAATCCTTTCTGAATTTTTGTACAAGAGTTGGTGATTCTCCCACAGGTAAGCAATACATAGGTTAACATTACTGATATCAGCATATGGCGACTTATCGAGTATTATTAAAATTTTAAAAATGCAAAATATTTATTTATTTTTTTGATTTTCCCGCAGAAAGAAATAAAAATCATTAGTATTTTATTTAGACGAGCGAATCAAATCTCTCCATTCCCAACTAGATCACATTTTGTGAACAGTTTTATTCAAAATCTAAAGTAGTTAGAATATGACAATTTGCATGCCTACGTAGAAATCCATGTAGAATCACAATCATATTTTCAACACATAAAACTGTAAATTTTATAAGAATTATTTGTTTTTAACTTGGAAAATGCCATAAGAAAAGCGCCATTAGTTCTTAAATAAAAACAAAAATTTGTAATTATGCAATTGCTAATAATACATCGTAACATTAGTCACCTTTAAATAGCTTCAATCTTAACTCGTATAAATATATTTATTATGCATATTTTCGGAAGTTCTTTTAACACTGCGAGAATCTAATCAATGCATGGCTTTTTGCTTTAATACCTTTAACAAACTTTACTTTTAATAAACTTCTTAAAGCAGACACGATTTGAAATTGTTGATAGATAATAACCCAAGCAGTAATTTGGAAAACTTTTGAAGATATGAGAAGACAATTATATTTTGCTTATGTATTATCAAGCATTCCTCCAATCTTACATCTGACATGCGTAACTTTCAGACAGGCTCTTAGGAAATTGTATAAGAACATGGGTGAGGAAGGACAAAAAAAAAAGGGGGGGTTGGAGATGAGATACAAGAAACAGATAGTAAGTCTTGCTCATAAAGGAAAGAAACAACAAACTATAATACTTAGACTTAGATCTTCTTACAAATGCTGTAAATATTTAATACATTACTTAATAACTTCTAATCCTATTACATCAATTCGGCGCAATATTTCGTCCTATTTTAAAGACTTTTACAAGCTGATTACAAAAATTCTGAAGAAAAGAGAAAACATCTCCCTTTCCTTAACTTCAAACAAAGAATAATACAGACCAAGAATTCACACACGTGAAATAACTAACAATAAAGAACGTGGCTTCAATCACGTTCACTACTTCATATTCAAGTCCTTTATAATTTAAATAATTTAATTTTTTTTAAATTCTTCGTAAATCTTTGATGTAATAGGACTAGAAGTTATTAAATAATGTATTAAAGGATTTAGACTTTGACTTTACTTAGACTTATATATAATTTCTATCCTGATTGTTAATTAGCCTTCATAGGATGGTGCTATATTTGAAACGATATTTGAACATTCATTCTGTTTCGATCGCCATTATGTGCTGCAAATCTATAATTGAAGAACTGTTTGTATATAATCTCATTGGTAGCATGTTCAGAGATTACAAGGTATTAAATTAAGACTGATAATGCATTCTTAATTTCACAATTCTAGAATCCATTTAGATACCTATCATTTGACTTTCTTAGGATCTAAGAAAACATTTCCAATTTTGAATATTTGGTATTCGTTCTTCTTTTTTTTTAACTTATAGATTGATGCAAAAAATACATTCATGGTAAATGTTAAGAATAACTTGACTACTGCTTATAATCTTATATTGCAATCTGTTTCAATTGATTTCCAACTGTATTGTGATAGAAACGTTCAGTAATGTTGAGACTCTCTTGTATGTACTCTCTTGTTCTACTCTCTTGTAGATCATATTTTTTTTTCATTGATTCAATAGAGATTTACATTCTGGAGCTTGGCATCTGGTCCGTGACGGATCACAATCTTGATGCTATAAATCCTGTCTTAAAAACCTTCTACCAGAAAACTAGATCCCGAGGAATGAAATGCCACCTTTACCCCATGGGCATCTTTCATCAAGAAAAGTATTGCCAACTTCTGTCTTCACTGCAGTCAAAGTAAAGAGTTGAGAAGGTAAATTTTTAGATTTAGTTTCCATTGAGCAAAATCGATAGTAAATTCCTTACACTTGTTTGAAAGCGTAAATGCAGGTAAGAGATTAAGTAACTGACAGTTGACAATACAATGAATCTTCATTCTTTATAAACAATATTTATAAATATAACTAAAAAATTGGGTTTAACGTGCCGTCAATTCAACTTAAAAATGACTGTTAGGCTCAACACAAGACTAAACAAAACAAACAAATGCCTTTTTGATTCATTCTTTGCCTCTCATTCTTTGCCTCTCCGATTCATTTTTATCGAGGGGGCTGGCTAGAGCTGATGATCAAGTAGAATTGTGAAACAGCTGTACTCTAGTCCCCCTCATAAGAATGAATCGAAAAGGCATTTGTTTGTTTTGTTTAGTCTTGTGTTGGGCCTAACAGTCATTTTTAAGTTAAAAAATATTTATAAATACTTATGAGGGTTTTTCTTGAATGTAACTTAACAGAAGTATGGCACTTAATTTTCCATCATTAAAAAATACCTAAACTCCTCATTAATTTTCGGTTATAATATTCAGAAAACGGTCATTATATGTAGAAAATATGAATAGAAGGGTTTAATGTGTTCAAATGAAACATGGAAAGTGGAGAAAAGATGAATGTTTTTGCAGCTTATATAAGACGTAACTACGAATAAGCGCTATTGGATTCCGGAACAGATGTTTTTTTCGTTGCACTCTATAGTTTTGCGGAAGTTAGGATTTCACTCTTGTAGCCTCTACAAATAAACAACAACATTATGAAGGGGTTGTAATTGGCAAAAGGAAGAGTAAAACCCCCAAAATCCCAAATTCTCACTTATACATTAACTGGATAACTACTGCTGATGAGTGCTAGCAAACATGAAGCAACTTTCGCAAAGTCCCACTGACATGTTTGTGGTATGATGTGGGTGTGTGTGTTTGTATGTGAGTGTGTGGGATTATATAAAAACTAGTCTCTAAATATAAATGTTTATTAAGAAAATTTTTAAACTTAATTATATTTTATCTTAAATTTTGCTTGATTTGTTTATAAGTTATGTAAATTGCGAAACTTAAAAAGTTTTAACTTATTTGGACATTCACTACGATTTTAATTATGTTATGGCCAAAGAACATTTCTAAAAAACAATGCCATAAACTTCAGAAGTTTAAACAGAAACTTGAACTAAATTGAACATGTGTATTATTATTTGAAACTCCTTTATTCGAATTCAATTAATATCTACCATTTTCTTTTTCAGATGTTAATTCGTTCTAAAATCCTTATCTTGATGTATTATTATTCAAAGTCGATATGTATCAACCTATCTGGGAAAAACACTGAAAAAAAATTATACATGTTTTCAATGTACAAATTATTGATATTTTATTGAGAAATATATATTTTTAAGAAGTGATATTTAATAAGTTTAAAGTCAGATATCATCCAA
>JAFIDM010004315.1:24869151-24886225 GCA_023159025.1 Thereuonema tuberculata
ATATCAAAATCGTGAGCAGTCTGAAAAACAAAATCAATCTCGACACCCACTTTTTCAAAAGAAACAACCCAACATAGAATTATTTACAAAATCAACTTCTTCTACATTGAAGAAAGTGAACAAAAATTCGACAAAAGAATCTACTCCATCTATATTCCTGGAAACAATTCGACAAAGAATCTTCTCAAGTAGCAGCACATTCAATGGAGGCTGTACATAGACCAGACTTCCACAACATCGATATATGAGGGATAGAAAAAAATGAATACAAAGGAAAATGCCGAGAATTCTTCTTTATCTCTACCCTAACACCCTACAATAAAAAATTATCAAATATCAACATCAGGAATACATGAACACATATCTTGATCAGAAAAAAAGAGATAAGCTAATAAAATCCACTCGACAATAATCATCTAACAATCCACATATTTTATGCCTTTTTTTTTATGAAAATCCTACTTTTACATCACCACCCTTCGAATACAGCTTGAACAACCTCAATCACCACCCACCACCGAAAAAATGTAAACATCGAACGATCAGGCAATTTGGACAACACCGGCCCCCAAATCTCATGGATCAACCAACACTCTGTCACATCACCAACGACCTTCACCACAGACTGAAGAGCCCTCATGATTGGTGACTCCCAGATGAAAACAACCCATCCCGAGATTCCAAAAATATTCAAACTATAACTGATAACCTTTTCTTTTCTTTTCTGTTACTCTTCTGTGGGGGAATGACAATCCGCTTTGGATATCGAAACGTCCGGCCTTCAAATCCATTTATGTAATCTGTTCTTTTTTTCATATTTTTTAATATATGTTATTGTTTCCAACCTGTGTGCGTGTGTCAATGTTTTACATATTTCATAAATATATTCAACACACGTTATAATTAATGGACATGCTCTGATAAGAGAAAATCTTTCTGAAATGTTAATACCGAAATGTCTCAAGTCTTTACAATGTTAAACATACTTAAATTCTGTTTCCTTTGTAGCATTTAAACTGGATTTATTTCTTAATAGTTATTTTACCAAAATGCTGTCTATTCGCAGAGGCAAACCACGATGACGTTCGTGATGTGGTACATTTCTTGCTCCGTGAAGGAATACCGTTGGCAGAGTTATTCATCAATGTAGACACAGATACTCCCTGGAAGCAGCCTAACCATCACGAGATCAAAACTCTCTTCAATGAATTATTAGAGATTTTGCGGAAATTGTCTATTCATATAGGTAAGTCGTGTTTTCGATATTGATAAACAGATAATAATTGTAATTTTTTTTATCAAAAAAATGAATCTATTTCTTTGGTACGGAAAAAAATACAACAACTTCACAATAATTTAATCTTTTAGAAACTTTAAATTTAACTCTTGAAGAAATAACACCTACACATTTCATCATTTTCATAATTTGTGGAGCAAATTTGATCATTTTTCAATTACGTTCTGCAATCGGGTTATCACAAAAATATTTCATAACTTTGTGTTCTTGTTTGCTCAGCATTTTGTTTTTTTAACTTTATTGTATTTGTTTATTTTAACTGTTCATTTTCTTGCGCAAGTTCTTTTTTCCCTATATTTTATTAGACTAAATAACAAAATAACAGAATAAGGAAAGTGAAATTTATTACAAGACAATGCTCAAGATAACGTACACTAAAGATGATCTGTATTGTTTTTAGTATATTCAACATTCTAATGTTTTATTGGCATGTGAGTGTTAAAATTCATGAAATTATTCGCGCACGTTAAATAGTTAATTTTTATGCTATTTATCACAATGACTCAAAAATGAACAAAGAAACGAAGAGGGACACCAGATGTTTCATAAAGACGAATACTATAGTTGCTGCTCTAAAGGCCAATATCATGTTATGCAGGATTTGCAGGAAATATTACTTAACCCCGGCAACAATGAGGATCAAAGTACAGCGTCAAGGATCTGATTGCGAAATTTCCCGGTAGGATTTTGAGAAATAGGATGAATTTCTTACACAAAGCATATGAAATATCGAATACGCAGATTTCCTGACATTTCGTTTGTGAAACTTAATAAAAAGGATAACTCATGAAAAATTGTTAAGCCCCGCGAAAACCATGCAATTTTTCAGCAATTTAGTCGTCCGATTTTGACGTCACGAGTTGATATAGACAGTCTTGAGTATGTTTATATGCAACTTAACTGCAACTTTTGTCATGCAATTCGAGTTGTTTCTATAGCTGCAACTCGAAAAATTGCATCGACGTCACTGGGAATTACCCAATCACAGGGTAGCGTTGGAACACGTCAGTTGGGAAAACACGCCCATGAAAAAAAGGGCGTCGAAAATGATATCTGCCGATTCGTTTTGAATACATGCTCATACTCAATGAATATCAAGAGTATTGCGAGTTTCTATCATGCAGAAATAAAGTTTATACTGAAATGAGTAATTGTATGCGGCAGAATTTATCAGAGAGGTTTCAAAACCCCGATTTTTTTGGATTTTCCACATCGGGTTTCGGAAACGCATTGCGTTATGGGCTGGCTGCTGACGCGGTAATGCAAAAGTTATGATGTAATACGTACATCACAGAACATGGTTTCTTATTGGCGGTTGGTCATTTGTTACTTTTGCTTCGAAATAATGCCATAAAATTCAATTCCGTAGCGGCTAATAATTTTGAAAAAATATTAATTATATGTTGCAAATCAATCACTCATATATTATGCATGGTGTTCGCGTAGCTTCAGTCTAGGAACTGAAATTGAATTTGGTTCCTAGAAAAAAATAGGTGAGCATACGAATATTGACATCCTGATAAGAACGATTCCTTTAAAAAAATGCTGTTATAAGATCAGAAACGATTTTAATTAATAGATAAAATACTAATAATTTCAGTAACAACCTGAACTCCCTCGAATCTGCACTGCATCAAAATTAGGATTCTGATAATTTAAAAATCACCAATGCCGATAAAGGGAAAACAGTGGTGGTCATGGATTTAAAGATTAAATACTATAATAATACCGAAGGAATCATAACATTAGATAAATCGTCTGAGGATATTGTTAAAGACATGAGAAAAAATTATCAAAAATTTGGGAAGGACAGGTTTAATCATTGCTAAAATTTAAAATAATATAAAGAGGAAAATCCAAATAATTCCGAAGCTAAGAGTTCTATTTGAACTGCACAAAGAAAAATACCGAAGGTTATTTTAAAGCAAGCCAATTATAAATTGCATTGGTTCTTCATTTGAATAATTATCGCATGTAGTGACCGATTCCTTAAAAAAGTTCAAGAATAAATCTACATATGCTGTAACTAATAATATAGATTTTATTTCCAAAATTAGAAAGGTAAAACTATTTTTGAACAATGTACTTTTCTCCTTGGTCGTTTCATTTGATGTATTTTTCCAAATCTATTGATTGTACATTCGATGAATTTGAAATAAGTAATTAAGTTGGAAATTAAGATTGTGTCATTGATATTATGAATTTACAGTATTTTCAATTGAATGACAAATTTTATATTCAAAAGGAAGGTTTTTATTTTCATGGAACTCGCCATTTCGGTGACAATTTCCGAAATTGTTGTGGTTTACATCGAGAATATTGCTATGAAATATTTGAAAGATGTCAATTTTAATATATCACTGTATTCTGGATACGTTGATGATCTTATTTTCGTTGCTGATGATGGCTTAAGACACAGGATCCAAAATTATTCGAGTCCACGCATTCTGACATTAAGATGGATATGGAGGTCGGAAAAAAAAAATTCACTTAAATTTTTGTTAACGACACAATTTTGAATTCATAAGCACAGTACACCGAAAGGGGTATACTAGTGTATTATAGGTCCAACACACCAATGAGAATCAAGATTACCAGTATTTGATTGCTTAGTGTAAGGGGCTTTCGTATTTGTTCATCATATCACCTCTTCCAATGTGAAGTTGACTTGATCAAGAATTTATTATTCAACTAATGATACCCAATGGAGTTTATCAAGAAGTACATTAAGTACATTGCGCAAAGGATTTACAACAATTTGAAAATATATATACTGCTGTTCGTAAAAAATGCAACATAATGCAGGAATTATCAGAATTAAATGAAATTTGCAGCAAATGTCAATTATAGGATGTTATGCAAAATAGTAAAGTTTCAGAGCCACCGCGCAAGCGTCACATGTAGGACTCCAATTGAGTTGATTGGTTCTTCTCTTTGCGTCATTAATTTTTATTTGAATTTTAAGATGGGTTATTTTGGAGTTTTATCTCTTTATGTACACTGAAGAAAGCAACCATCATTTGCAGAAATCGATCTATATTGTTTTTAATATTTTAATATTTTAGTGAGTGTTTATGTTAATTCATAACTTTTAATTTTTTTATATTTATATGGAGGGGTTTTGATTGTTGCAATTTACACTGGAAAAAGTCAGCGAGGCTTAGAGTTCGAAATCGATTGTGTTTTAAAAGGTTTTGAAGTAAATGATTTTAGAACACCGTCATTTGACTGCAGATGGCATTGGTAGCAAAGATGGCGATCGCCGGTGCCGAGAAGCCTTTCTGTGTGTTAGAATTTGAGGAAAACAAGTGTGCTTCAGACGTTCAACGGAAATGCCACACTAAGTACGGTTAAGAACCACCAAGCAGGAAGGCAAACTACAATTGGTATAAGAAATTCGTAGCCACGGGTGATTCGCACGAAGATGAATGTTTTCTGCGCATTGTCACACCGAAAAGTGTACGGTCGTTTTTCTTCGCAGATGTAACTGTTAATGAACTTTCTTACCTGGACGTGTTGCAGCTATGGTTGCTGCCTCAAATGCAAGAAGATCTTGCATTTTTCCAGTAGGATAGAATCCCATCTCATTTTCATCGTGATGTTCGTGCATACCTGAACAAGGAAATGCCTCAGAGCTGGATCGGACGTGCCGGAGAAGAGGACAAGTGTTTCATGACATGGCCATCAAGGTCGCCAGATGTGACTTCCTTTTGGGGGATAAATAAAGCACCTTGTGTATGCACCTCCTATGCCACGCCATGTAGACGAACTCAAACAGAGAATTCAAGCAACTGTCACAATTATATTTTATTCTTTCCAATTTAAAACAATTTATACAAAAAAGTACTTCTTTAATAATGATCATCTTTTTTTATTTTTTATTCTTATTATTTTCATTTTTAGATATGGATTTGCAAATCAAGACTTGCCAAAACTTGGAAATTTTGTACATTGATAAGTTATTTGGCAATTACAAAACGAAGTCTACTTTTGTGGCATTTTCCTGCAATGATGAATCTTTTCTGAACTTTTGTACAAGATTTGGTGATTCTCCCGCAGGTAAGCAATACATCAGGTTTTTTTTTAAAGCAAGTGTGTTAGCTTTAATCGTCCGTACTTATAAAAGTAATTATTGAATTATAATTTTATATTTTACTTTATCCCTAATTGTAAATTAGTCTTTAATATACTGTATACTGAATAAGATGGTGCTATTTTTGAAACGATAATTGAACATTCATTCTGTTTCGTTCCCATTATGTGCTGCAAATCTATAATTGAAGAACTCTTTGTATATAATGTCATCGAGAGATCCCATAGAGGATTATTTCTTTGGATCTAAAAACATTTTTCCAATTTTGAATATTTAGTATTCGTTCTTCTTTTTTAACTTATAGATTGATTCAAATAATACATCAATGGTAAATGTTAAGAATGACTCAAGTATTACATCTAATCTTATACTGCAATCTGATTCTATTCATTCCCAACTGTATTGTGATAGAAACGTTCAGTAATGTTAAGATTCTCTTATTTTTTTCATATGATATTGTTTTTTCATTAATTCAATAGTGATTGAGGATCTGAATCTAGGCATCTGGTCAGTGACAGATCACATCCTTGATGAAATTAATCCTGTCTTCAAAACCTTCTACAAAAAAATCAAAGCCCGAGGAATGAAATGTCACCTTTACCCCATGGGCATCTTTCATCAGGAAAAGTATTGCCAATTTCTTTCTTCGCTGTAGTTAAAGCAAAACATTGAGAAGGTAATTTTTCAGGTTTAGTTTCCATAAAATAAAAATAAAAATATTATGTAGTAAATGCATAATAGAAACTCTGTAAATGCAGTGGATAATAATTGACTAACAGGTAGCAACAAACTTAATATTACTCATAGACTATTATGAGGATTTTTCTTAAATGTTAAGTTTTGATAAAAGCATAAATAGATAATGATTACACAGGCTAACAGTGGTTTTGGTGCCGGGGTATTTAGAGGTGATTTTAAGGATAATTGAGGTGCTGAATCCAAATATGGCATTAGTTTTTCCTTAGCAGCTCTAGTTTTTGAGATATAAAAATGTCGGGACTTACCTTATGATACTTTAACATGCATGTGTGTGTGTGTGTGTGTGTTGGTTTTCTAATAAAAAACCATAGAAATCTCAAGTCTTTATATATTTTCTAGAGCGCTTTAGAGCAATGAAAATCTTATAAAAAATTACAGTAGCACTTTACTAACTTCAGTTTCACTTAGTTTTGAAGAAAAGAAAAATCACTGATCAAAGAAAAGTCAGTCTTCGGAAACTTCTTTTGCGTGACTTTCTTGAATGTACTTTGTTTGAACAGTCTCTTTTGATGATATTGTTTTTTCCCAACAGCCATATTTTCTCTCTTAGGCCACTCCTTTTTTATCCAGTGTTTTTTTTTTTTTGTCCATGCTATCCAGAGGCGCAGGAAAAAGGATATTCAGTGTTACCAAATTGCTGTCCAAGGAGAAAGTTTACCATCTTTGTAAACTTTACATTACAAATTACCCATTGATGTTCCTGATATTTTATCTTCTCCAGGACCAAAGCTATGGCGTCGTATTCTTCCTTCATTTGCGTTGAGTCGTTTTGTTGCCATTTGCATTTCAAATTACGCTTAGAGCTATCAATAAATAAGCACCAATCATGTAGCGGATATTTTTGGAAATTATTTGAGTGACTGGAATCAGATACCGACAGATAGCAGCACATATGATAAAAATAAGGCCATTTTAGGAGTTGCTCTAAGAAGCAGTGGGATTGAAATGAGTTACAATGTCGTAAAGTAATGTAAAACCTCTTTTAAGTATGGTGGGACAATTTTGTCCCACCGTACTTAAAAGAGGTTTTACATTACTTTACGAATTTGGCTCATAAAAAAGTAAGATGCAATAAGCTGATAGTTAGTTGTAAAAAGAAGATATACGACTGCAGAAACAAAGAGGAAAAAGCGCTGAAATAAGCATCATAATACTCAAATTTCTTCTTATCATATATTAAAAATGGACACAATAAAACTTACAACTTCTTTACTTCCCATTCTATATTTCGTCCTTACGATAGGACTTCCTCAGGAATCTCAAATAATTTGTATCATTTTGAGATTCCTGAGGAAGTCCTATCGTAAGGACGAAATATAGAATGGGAAGTAAAGAAGTTGTAAGTTTTATTGTGTCCATTTTTAATAGCTGAAATAGTTTATTTACGAATTCATTTAAGTGTACGTTATCAATACCTATATATCAATAGTTGAAACAATTACTCTTAGGGTATGCTACATCTAAAAAAGTATAGCTGATAAAAAAAACTGATTTCATTTTTAGATTCAGCGCCCCAAATATAGTTAAAATCAGTACAAAGAACCTAGGCACGGAATTTTTTTTTTTTTTTTTTTTTTTTTTTTTTGTGGGCCTGTGCTATTTTTCCATCATCAAGAAAAACCTGAATTCCATACCAAATGACATTTCTTCATAATATTCAGAAACTGTCACTATGTTCAAAACTTTATTCTATACAACATATTAATAGAATTGAATAATTTGTTTAAAAGAAAAGTGGAAAGATGCATGATTTTGCAACTCATAGAATATGAACTCTAGGACTCGGGGACAATTGTTTCGGTCGTTGCATTCGATTTTTAATGTGGAAGTTCCGAATTCACACAAAACTTCTACAAATAAAAAAAAAAAACAGCAAAATATTATGGAGGAGTTATAAGTGTTGGAAGGGAGGTCACGATTGAATAACCCCAAATTCTCACAAATACATTAACTGGAGAAATAACATTAAGGAATGCAGGGCGGTCTGGCATAATTGGAGCCCTCGGCTGGAAACGAATTTGGGGCCCTTTAAGGCTTTACCATTTCTCTGGCGAAACCAGTACCCTAGGAGGGTGCGGGGCCCTAAGATGAATTTTGCGGGGCCCTTGACTTAATTGAAGACCAAAAAAAAAAAGGTCAATCCTATCTTCTTAACAAGCAAAAAAAAAAAGGGCAATCCTATCTTAACAACCAAAAAAAAACCAGGGCAATCGGGGGCCCCTCTCGGCTGACCTGGCCAGACCGCCCCTGAATGAATGAATATGAAACAACTGTCAAAAAAACCCACGGATAGGTCTGTGTGCTTGTGTATTAGGCCAGTCAATAACGACATAAAAAAAGGCAAACATCGCAAACGCGCATGTATCTACGATTTTTTTATATGTTGTTAGGACCCCTGAGGGTAGTTTATACCCAAGTTTGCAACCCTGAAAACCCTGTGCTACTCCCTTGGTGTTCGAAAAACTGCGGGATTTTGGCACTTGTTTCAGGTTTTGCAAAAAAACTACCGTAAGGAAGCGTTTTTCGGGTATCTTCACGCTATACTTTTGTAAAGCAAACTAAATTTGCTACAATTTGAGCCCAACCCGAGCTCTCGAGGTCCATTGGTTGCCGAGATACAGCCAGTCAAAAAGGGGCAATTATTTCCTAAAAGTGAAAAGTTATCGAGAGGGTCAATTTCCAAGACACGTACAGGCTAAACGAATGGTCCTACAGAAAAGTCATGAGAGAGGAATATGTAGAGAATTGAATTAACTTTTAGTTGATTCCAAAATGGTACCTTTAGGCCTCATAGTTTCCTCAAAAACCAAAAAATAGTTTTCATCGGATTTTGGGAAAATGATGAAAACATGTTACTGAATAATGTTGGCATGGATTTCGTTAAAAAAACGTGCAAGAATGTGAATTTAACATTGTAGATGTAACATATGGCTTCAAAGAAACATACAGTAAACAAATAAACGTAAAATTAAATTAACAACGTAAACAAAAATTTAAACAAGAAAATACTATTTACACAGTCAAACATAAACACCGCACTAGTTTAGAACTTGGGGTAGTTTAGACCCGCAGTAGTTTCGTCCTTTTGGAAAGGCCGCGTATCATACAGTGTGGATCAGAGAGGGAGGGACGACGTTTCTGGAGGTGGAGGCGGGTCGTCATATGGTGTGGGTCGTCCACAATCTCGTCCTCCTCGTCCAGGGCGATCGGGATGACGTTTGTGCAACTTCGCCCTTAGCAAAAGGAGCATAGGATAGAGCACTTGAACCCTGCCTTTCTGCAAGTGCACGACCCTAAGCACCCTTTCTTGCATTTGCAAGCCATCATGCTAAGCAGGGTGTGAGGAGTGGGCTTTCCGCAAATTGTGACGGGCATGAAATCTTGTTCCCTGATGGTTCATCCCCAGTCACACGGGTTTTTGTCGACCCCCAACCATTTTTGCACCTGGTGGTAGGTCCTCCAAGAATGATATTGCCTCTGTGGCGGGGAGGGGGGGGGAGGCGGGCAAGGTTGACTTTGGCCGTTGCTGCCGATTTTACAAATGCTGAGTATCGCAAGGTGTTCAGCGTTTCCTCATCTCCTTCGTAGAGGTTCATCAAGATCTTCTCGCCAGCATTTCCTACGTCTTCCTGGTCGGAGTTTGGATTAAGGAAAATGCTGGCGAGGTCTATCCAGTGGGGGTTTTGTTTGAGGACATTGCACCACTTCATCTTGCCTTGCCAGAAAAGGGCATAGGTGGTGTCACACCCACTGATGGCATGCAGGAACACAATCATCCCTCCTGGACCCTGCATTTCTCCACACGTGAAGGAATTTGCTGGATATTGGACCCACCTCTGCCGCCTTTCTGGAAGTACACGTTCGTCTGTTCAGAGCTTAAGCCGTTGAGGAGGACCAGTAGATCGACGTCCTCCCCAATGATGAAAGCTTGGTCGAACGATGAGCTCTTGGAGAGGGCAGTCCTCACTATATCAGCATCGGCATCCTCTTGAGAGTGATGTACCAAGATACCCAGCCTCTCTGAATTTGATAGGTTGCCCATCATGGTGATCAGTTGACGTTTGTTACATTCATTTCAGAGCAGTTTTGCTTGGGGAACTTTGATGGGTGTTGCTTGAGAGAGAAACAGAGCGTCGCAGGCGTTCAACTGATTTAGTGTTCCTCCCGCTTCCGAAGTTATTATTCACTAACCAACAGATCCGACTGCCAGGGACCTGGCACAAACGATTTCTATAGAAGGACACCAGTACAAAAATTTTGTAACCTTTTTCATGCTGTCCCTTTTTCACATACGCATTGCACACAGTTTTCGATCTCACTTATACGGCTACAAATAATTCCGAGAGCCACAGAATACGCAGACCCGTAGCGGTACTCGCCCATATTATCGTTAGATTTGTGGAGTACCTTAGCGGGACTCATCTGTATTCCAGGATTATTATGTATTCTGTATGTATTCATGTATTGTGCTATATTTCAATGTATGATTTTGTATCTATGTTTAGTTGCAGCCATATTTTACATCTCAAACATTAAATTCGAATAAACTGAACAAGTGCCAGAATTTCGCAGTTTTTCGAGCACCACGGGAGTAGCACAGGGTTTCAGGGTTGCAAATTTGGGTAAAAACTACTCTCAGGGGTACTAACAACATATTAAAAGATCGTAGAGACATGCGCGTTTGCGATGTTTGCCTTTTTTTGTGTCGATATTGACTGGCTAACTTTTTTTAACGAAATCCATACCAACATTATTCAGTACCATGTTTTCATCATTTTCCCAAAATCCGATGTTTTACTATTTTTTGGTTTTTGAGGAAACTATGAGGCCTAAGGGCACCATTTTGGAATCATCTTGAAGTTAATTAAATTCTCTACACATTCCTCTCTCATGACTTGTCTGTATGACCATTCGTTTAGCCTGTACGTGTCTTGGAAAATGACCCTCCCGATAACTTTGCCCCTTTTTGACTGGCTGTATCTCGGCAACCAATGGACCTCGAGAGCTCGGGTTGGGCTCAAATTGTAGCAAATCTAGTTTGTTTTACAAAAGTATAGCGTGAAGATACCCGAAAAACGCTTCCTAACGGTAGGTTTTTCGCAAAACCTGAAACAAGTGCCAGAATCCCGCAGTTTTTCGAACACCACGGGAGTAGCACAGGGTTTTCAGGGTTGCAAACTTGGATATAAACTACTCTCAGGGGTCCTAACAACATATAAAAAAATCGTAGATACATGCGCGTTTGCGATGTTGGATGTTTTTATTGACTGGCCTATATGTGATTATGGGAAAACTATTTTTTAAACATAATTGTATATTAGGAAATCTTTAAACTCTCCGACGTATTTCATAACATTGTTTTTTTTAAGACGTCATTTAAAATAAATTGATAATGATACGAAATTTTACCCGTTGTAAGCTAAAATTTCGCGAATTTGTAGCCTGATTTATTTGGTTATTTACAAAGATTTTACTAGTTACAGCTCAAACAAAAAAAAAGAAAAAAAAACATACATTTAAAAACCATAAACTCCAGTGGTTTCAACAGAAACTTGAACCTCAATTATATTATTATATGAAATGTCTGTAATCGAATTCAATTAATGTTTATTATTTTCTCTTTCAGGTTTTAATTCATTCTAAATTCGTTACCCTGAAGTATTATGTCCTACGTCACATACTGTATGTATCAACAAATCTGAAAAAAAAAAGAAAAACACTGTAAAAGCTTTGGAATTTTTAAATATCTTTAAATCTATGAATAGTAAGATATTTTATTGAGAAGAAATATATATTTAAAGGCGTTTATATAATCAAATACGGTGTAAAATTTGGAAGTCATTAAATTAACACTATCAAAAAATTGTTATGTGCTAATTTGTATAAGCATATTGTCTATATTCAATTTTTTCTTTTGTAGATGGCGATTTTACTTAATTCTTCAGTATCGAAAAGAAGATAATTTTATCTCACACTAGCCAGAAAATGTTGAGATAATATCAGACGTTTTGAAGTTCCCTCTGTTTCATTGATTAACTCTTTAAAAATCACTATAGAATAAGCTTAAGTGTATCCTTTCGTTTCAAGACACCTATTGCTACTGTGCTTTCGTCTAATCGTTAACTGACATTATGTAATCATATGTATGTAAACTCTGAAGAAAAAAGCTCTGGAAATGTTTATTTGTACTACTTCTATCCATTAAATATTTTTTTGAAAAAGAATGATTAGATATTAAAAATTCCTAAAATATATTGATTGATCAAAAAGATGTCTGCTGTCATTCTTTGCAGCATAAAATAAAAACACATCCTCCAATAAATATTTCTGAAATTTCTAACATTTTTAGAATATAGATTTTTAAGAGTTTTAATAATTTATCTGAAGTTGAAACTTGATAATATTATTGATTACGTACATATTTGCTTTGTTTACAAGAATGATATTTTGGAACATTATAAAGTAAAGTGATTCTTAAGCTGTATGCCTACAGACTTTACCTATCAAGTGTTCAAAACCTATAGGAAGAATAGTGTGTTATCCCGTTGCCTTTGGAAGGAAAATACATACACTGAGTTAGCTTTCCATTGGAAATACCATATTTGAACCTATAACAAAGTACCTCGCTATATCAACGCCACGTGTGGCCAGTATAAACATGCATACCTCTCCATTAACATAATCAGTAAACGTTGCCAGTGATGGGGAAATGTTGCGGCATAAGCCAATTTGACTGCAGACAGATAGCTGGGATCCGAAGACCAATATTTCGGAAACAGCTGCACCAGTTGGCTGCTCCCGAAAAACTATATCAAGGATATCCCAATATTATCTTGAACAGACATCCAGCAGAAGGGCTCAAGCTTGGTCAGTAACGCATGGTTGATCATAGAGGTGAGCGTCGGCTATCATGACTGGTATCTCAGCAAAGACGTACAACAGTCACACAGCTCTTCCTCCAGTAGAGCAGCGATGCAGGCCGAAGGTCATCTGGAGTGTAGAGTCCGATTCCCTGCAGCGTCATGCTGCTGACTAGATTTTCATATTGGGTGATAACAGTAAGAGGCTCTCTTCCCTGTTGCACAATAAGGTTCAGTAGGGAGTTGGAGGTCAAGTTCTGATCTGGAATCTTTTTCCTGGCATGCCCTAGGCCAGTTGTTTACGATCCCACAAGCACTAAATCATAAACACTACAGTGACCTGTCAGCCGACTATCTCCATTTATGTCTGCTGGAGGTCTTCCCCGATCGCGGTGCCATCTTTCAAAAGGACAACGCACCTTGTATCGGGATCGTATAACTACAGATAACTACAGTAACGCAACAACGAATTCACCACATTGCATTGTCTTGACCTCCAAACTCCTCTGAATGTGATCCAATTGAGCATGTTTAAGATATGCTACAGCAGGGTGTCAGATCTGTTGATCCACCCCAAGGAATGTATGTAAAACTTCAATCGCAGCGGACATGACTTTTTGCAGCAAACATGAATCGCATGGAGGATGTCCGACATCTTGCGGAATGTGTTTCTGTGCGTCTGCGATCGTTCATTGTAGAGAAAGGTGGATCAGTGCATTATTTAGATGGGTGTTCCTAATGTCAAGCAACTTAACGTAAATATTTTGAAGTATATTATGGTCTTTTTATAGCATTCTATAATGATCAATTAAGTGGAAATTCAATGAAATGTAGAGAGATTCTGAAATTTAGATTTTAATACTTGTAAATACACTGCTGTTTGTAAAAAATGCAACACCATGAAGGAATCATCAGAATTAAGTGAAATTTGCAGCAAATGTCAATTATTAGATGTTATGCAAAATAGTAAATCTTTCAGCAGCATAATGCACGCCCACATACTGCAAAGACTATTCGAGACTTCTGTTCAGCCCAACACATGCAACTTCTTCCTTGGCCTGCTTATTCGCCGGATATGTCGCCTAGTGAGGACGTGTGGGATGTGGTTGCTCGGCGTCTCCCCCGTTAATCCTCCGTAAGTTGTTGGAATTTATCTTTCTTCCGTCGTGGAGGCATACATGGGTCTCACTAAACGTTCGCCACTAACAAATAATCATAACTATTGTAAACGTTCTGCTACAGCCCTCTATTTATACTCTTTCAGCATCAGTTAAGAGGGGTGGCTATGAAACTTTACTATTTTGCATAACATCCTATAATTGATATTTGCTGCAAATTTCATTTATTTCTGATAATTCCTTCATGGTGCTGCATTTTTTACAAACAGCAGTATGCATACAATATTTTGTATGTATTTTTTTTCAATCATTTCGTTTTTTTTATTTTTAAACAATATTTAAGGTATCACTGCATTCCAAGACATATCTCTCTGCTAAAATGTATTATGACGAGTTTCCCGGTATATTTTTCATGTTCTTAAGAACAAGGGAGATTAATAAACCCTACTGAATTTCACAGAAATACTTTCATAATACTGCTTTGCATTCCTACGTATATGGCAGGAATTAGATTATCGTCTCGTCGTATTTCTCGTGACCAGGGGAAGCCAATTCAGGGGAAGCTTGAAAACAAAATTTTGTCAGTTTTCCGTAATTCTATGTACATGTAATCGCTGTATATTAATAGACACTATAAATACACTGCTTTCAGATAGGATGAATCATATATATTATATATATCTATATCTATATTCTTTGTTTAATCATGAGATACACAATACTTCTAAAATGTCTTCTTTAATAACAACAAAGAAATTTCAGTTTCTTTAACAGAAAACTTCATAACGAATTCAGTTAAGAATGAAAGAAAGATAGAAATAGTGTATCTCAGGATCAATCATTTTGGAAACCTTGTATACTATCATATGAATAGTTAAGTTACTTCGAAATTAATTTGGAAATTGGTATTTTGATATTGATAACTGGAAATCATATCTGGAAATCAAACCCTAAGGAAAATATCAAATCTTTATCCTAATAAACTGTAATCCACTTGGGAGGTTAAGATACTGTGGTCAGCAGCTAGTCGTTCAATGACCTTTAGCCTCTAAATAAGAAACAAGGTTTCCATTTGGTAGAGGGCTGGCTGAAAAATAACCCTTAGAAAAAATTCTTTGCCTCCCCTGGTAATTGAAACCGGCCTCTCCAGTCCACATATAAGCGTTTTACTACCCGAACTACCAGGCTCACAACTCTAAATAATAAAAGGATGAATGGATTTGTTGGAATTACTCTCCTCCCAGCAAGATATCGACCATGACCTTGAACATTCCCCATGATCTCTTAATCCTTCCAGAACTGAATTGTGTTGAGAGAGTATTCAAAATGGCGACTCTCGGACAGGGAAAGAGCCGTTAGAAACCAAACAAAGGAAGTTATTGGTAATGTTACTTCTTATTAAGAAAAGGAGAAATCAGCGAAACACGCATTAATATCTTTTGAGAAAGTTAATGAGCGTATATCAGCTGCGACAGAAATTGGATTAACATTAGTGAAAGCTATTCGCCGAGAAGCGAAGCATGCAGCCGATCTTGCACTTCCATTTCCCAGCGATACACCTGGGAAGAAACGCCCAAGAATGTCTCCGATCATGGATCTAGCTTGTTTTGCTCTGGAGGACGATACACAGTTTGAATATGAAAGGAGAACTGGCATCGATAGTAAGACTGTTGCATGTAAGGGAAAGTTGGACAAAATGGGGTACCTAGCGTTTGACGCATTCCAGTTGGTAAATAAAAGAAGTGAGACATATGTTTTTATGCTATATTCAATCTTATATCTTTCTAACACAAGGTAGGGAAGTTAAAAATTCGATAACACTTTTTTTTTCAGAAAAATTGCATTTTCCGAAAAAAGTCACTTTGCCCCGTTTTGTCCAACCGGTTTGATAAAATGGGGTAGCTATTGAAATCAATAATAAATTGACTTGTATGGCTATAAACGCTAATTGTAACTCACAATATGTGTTTGTCAGTGCAGGAACTATGGGAACAGGGACATTAATATAATAAGATAAGGTCTCAATAAGGAAATCGCATCAAATATTTATATTTATTAATTTTTTGAAAATGTAAAATATTTACAACGTGGTTTGGTTCTTAAGGAGGAGTGAGACATGATACTATATAGGTCCTTTTTTGAGGTATTTCCTCACTCCGGGATGAGATATTATCTCGATATTTCGGCCCGGTGCCTCGGGCCTTCTTCGGGAGATGTATAAATATTTATCACATCAAGGTGAGCGCACAACTAACAACTTCCGTTAAAAAAAACTAAGTAAAAAGTAAGTTCTCTTTTAATTTATTTTATCTGAAATTATGATAAACAATAGAACTTTTCAGGAAAAAACATTAAATCTACCTTTTTTTACTTAAGTTGCTTCAATATAACAATGGATGAGACCAAATTATTTACAAGTGACATCCTGGAGCAGCTGTTTCACGCTCGTTGGCGATCATCAGCCAGGAGTAGTCATTGTAAATAACAAAGTCTTGCGCGCGTCGATATATTATTTAAATATACTTAATGTTAATCACATTATACCAAAAAGAAATTCGTTTATAAAATGCAAGGATTAATGTACATGGTTAGACTCTGTACACTGTGTTATTGTTCTATTGTTTTCTTTTTGATGTCGTTCTAGAGGAATTTTCTTCATTTCCCACAATAATTTCCAGATCAGGTCAAAAACGTTTCAAATATAAAAGCTAGTAGATCATCTGTAATCTTTAAATATACATATCAAGTTGCAACAAGATCCATCAAGAGATACAAAAGTTGAAAGTATGTGGTGTACACACAACCACAATAATATTCAAGAATTTTTGATGATAAAATAATATCAATGAAATAAACTACTAAACGAGGCACAACGCTATAAGAAAGGATTCGCACCCTGATTTGTCATCGGGAAGAGACTGGGATGGACCATTTCGTCCTTATTAGG
>JAFIDM010004315.1:24898560-24963016 GCA_023159025.1 Thereuonema tuberculata
ACCCACTTTTTCAAAAGAAACAACCCAACATAGAATTATTTACAAAAGCAACTGCATTAACAACAACTTCTTCTACATTGCAGAAAGTGAACAAAAATTCGACAAAAGAATCGACTCCATCTATATTCCTGCAAACAATTCGACAAAGAATCTTCTCATGTAGCAGCACATTCAATGGAGGCTGTACATAGACCAGACTTCCACAACATCGATATATGAGAGATAGAACAAAATGAATACAAAAGAAAATGCTGAGAATTCATCTTTATCTCTACCTAATACCCTACAATAAAAAAAATATCAAATTTCAACATCAGGAATACATGAACACATATCTTGATCAGAAAAAAAGAAGATAAGCTAATAAAATCCACTCGACAATAATTATCTAACAATCCACATATTTTATGTCTTATGAAAATCCTGCTTTTAGAACACCATCCTTCGAATACAGCTTGAACAACCTCAACCACCACCCACCACCGAAAAAATGTAAACACCGAACAATAAGGCAATTTGGACAACACCGGCCCCCAAATCTCATGGATCAACCCACACTCTGTCACATCACTAACACCTTCACCACAGACTGAAGAGCCCTCATGATGGGTGACTCCCAGATGAAAACAACCAATCCCGAGATTCCAAAAATATTCAAACTGTAACTGATAACCTTTTCTTTTCTTTTCTGTTACTCTTCTGTTGAGAATGACAATCCGCTTAGGATGTCGAAACGTCCGGCCCTCAAATCCATTTATGTAATCTGTTCTTTTTTTCATATTTTTTAATATATATTATTGTTTCCTACCTGTGTGTATCAATGTTTTACATATTTCATAAATATATTCAACACACATTATTATTAATTGATATGTTTTGATAAGAGAAGCTTTCTGAAATGTTAATACTGAAATGTCTCAAGTCTTTACAATGTTAAACATATTTGAATTCTGTTTCCTTTGTAGCATTTAAACTGGATTTATTTCTTAATAGTTATTTTACCAAAATGCTGTCTATTCGCAGAGGCAAACGAAGATGACGTTCGTGATGTGGTACATTTCTTGCTCCGTGAAGGAATACCGTTGGCAGAGTTATTCATCAATGTAGACACAAATAGGGTCTGGGAGCAGCCTAACCATCACGAGATCAAAACTCTCTTCAATGAATTATTAAAAACTTTGCGAAAATTATCTATTCATATAGGTAAGTCGTGTTTTCGATATTGATAAATAGATAATAATTGTAATTTTTTTATCAAAAAAATGAATCTATTTCGTTGGTGCAGAAAAAAATACAACAACGTCACAATAATTTAATCTTTTAGAAACTTTAAATTTAACTCTTGAAGAAATAACACTTACACATTTCATCATTTTCATAATTTGCGCAAGATCGGAATTTCCATTTTTTAGGAAAAATATTACCTAATTTGGCTGGACCCAAGGCTTTTAGTTACAATATTTTAATTTGACTTTTTTGTTCGAACCTCAGAAAGTGACTTCCAGTCGATGTCACTACAAAATACCACCTTTTTCTAAATATTTTTGTGATATTCGTTATATGATCATATAATTTGAGCATTTTTCAGTTACGTTCTGCAATCGGGTTATTACAAAAATATTTCATAACTTTGTGTTCTTGTTTGCTCAGCATTTTGTTTTTTTAACTTTATTGTATTTGTTTATTGTAACTGTTTATTTTCTTGGGCAAGTTCTTTTTTCCCTATATTTTACTAGACTAAATAACAAAAATAACAGATTAAGGAAAGTGAAATTTATTACTAGACAATGCTCAAGATAACGTACACTAAAGGCGATCTCTATTGTTTTTAGTACATTCAACATTTTAATATTTTAGTGGCATGTGAGTGTTTATGTTTAAATTCATGAAATTATTCGCGCACGTTAAATAGTTAATTTTTATGCTATTTATCACAATGACTCAAAAATGGACACCAGATGTTTCATAAAGGCGAATACTATAGTTGCTGCTCTAAAGGCCGATCTCATTTTATGCAGGATTTGCAGGAAATATTACTTAACCCCGGCAACAATGAGGATCAAAGTACAGCGTCAAGGATCTGACTGCGAAATTTCCCGGTAGGATTTTGAAAAATAGGATGAATTTCTTACACAAAGCATATGAAACATCCAATACGCAGATTTCCTGACATTTCGTTTGTGAAACTGAATAAAAAGGATTTCCTGGCTCTGATAGATTTTACTTACAGGAGAACTAATAGGTTATATCATCATAAAAAAGGAGCAATTCCTGCAAGTTATTAATTTAAGTTTCAACGAATTAACTCTTAACTCATGAAAAATTGTTAGGATAGGAACTTAAATTGAATTTGGTTGAAAAAGAAAACAATTGGTGAGCATACGAATATTGACATCCTGATAAAAACAATTCCTTTAAAAAAAGCTGTTATAAGATTAGAAACGATTTTAATTAATAGATAAAATACTAATAATTTCAGTAACAACCTGAACTCCCTCAATCTGCACTGCAACAAACTTAGGATTCTAAGGATAATTTAAAATCACCAATGCCGATAAAGGGAAACAGTGGTGGTCATGGAATTAAGAGTAAATATTATAATAATACCGAAGGAATCATAGCATTAGATAAATCGTCTGAGGATATTGTTAAAGACATGAGAAAAAATTATCAAAAATTTGGGAAGAACAGGTTTAATCATTGCTAAAATTTTAAATAATAAAAAGGAAAATCCAAATAATTCCGAAGCTAAGAGTTCTATTTGAACTGCACAAAGAAAAAATACCGAAGGTTATTTTAAAGCAAGCCAATTATAAATTGCATTGGTTCTTCATTTGAATAATTATCGCATGTAGTGATCGATTCCTTAAAAAAGTTCAAGAATAAATCTACATATGCTGTAACTAATAATATAGATTTTATTTCCAAAATTAGAAAGGTAAAACTATTTTTGAACAATGTACAAAGGATGTTAATAGTCTTTCATTTGATGTATTTTTCCAAATCTCTCTCTCTCTCTCTGGTGTAACTGTCTTTATGACAGGTTTCAATTGGACGCTCTCCACTTTCTTCTATCCCGTGCATCTTTCTTCAATTGTTCATACTTTCTTCCCTTTTTAACATCATCCAGCATTCCAATCCTTCTTCTTCCTCTTCCTCTCTTTCCTTCCACTTTTCCTTCTATTATTCTTTGTTGTAGACAATTTCTTCGTAGCACATGTCCCAACCAAGATGCTTTTCTCTTGAGTATGGTTTTTAACAATTTCCTTTTTGAGAATAGAGAAGAGGGTGGTGAAGCTGATGACGAATTTTTACTTGATCCTGATGACCACACCCCGATTCATGTCCTCCTTGAAGTACTGTAGCAGATTCTGAAAGATGAACCATACGAAGAATGCTGGGTACGATTTGAAGAGGTACTAGAGCTGACAACAGCTCAGATTGCCGAGATGGTAAAACTTCCACCTGTTTCCAGCAGAAATATACCTGTGCACCGGAAAGACTTCAGTCGAAGATAGATTCCATTGTTCATATTGCTGGTTCTATTAATTTAAAATTAAATCCAAGAAAGTGTTGTGCTATTCACATCTCTGGACGGAACCCTGTAGGATGTCGAGACATTGTATTTAAAGTTAATGATTTACCTATTCCATCTTTAGGTGATGGCGAAACGTGGAAATTTCTTGGAAAACCGGTGAGATTTCAGATTATATCTGACTGGACGTCTTTGAAAGACTTTCTAGATGTTGCCTCTGCCATCCTCAGTTCAAGATTTGCCCCTTGGCAGAGAATTGATGCCTTGAAGACTTTCTTCTTTCCCAGAAGAAGAAGAAAGAAAGAAAGGAAAATTCCAAATCTATTGATTTTATATTCGATGAATTTGAAGTAAGTAATTAAGTTGGAAATAAAGACTGCGTCCTTGATGTCACTAGACAAATTATGAATTTACAGTATTTTCAATTGAATGACAAATGTTATATTCAAAAGGAAGGTTTTTATTTTCATGGAACTCGCCATTTCGGTGGCAATTTCCGAAATTGTTGTGGTTTACATCGAGAATATTGCTATGAAATATTTGAAAGATGTCAATTTTAATATATCACTGTATTCTAGATACGTTGATGATCTTATTTTCGTTGCTGATGATGGCTTAAGAGTCAGGATCCAAAATTTTTCGAGTCCACACATTCTGACATTAAGATAGATATGGAGGTCGAAAACAAACTGTACACTCTAATTTTTGAGCGACACAATTTTTAATTCATAAGCACAGTACACGGAAAGCAAACATATGCGGGTATACTATATATTATACGAGGTCCAACACACTCGTACGTCCAATGCACCAATGAGAATCAAGATTACCACTATTTGATTGCTTATTGTAAAGGGCTTTCGTATTTGTTCATCATATCACCTCTTCCAATGTGAAGTTCACTTGATCAAGAATTTATTATTCAACAAATTATACGCAATCGAGTTTATCAAGAAGTACATTAAGTCAGTGGCGTATATAGAATATATTTTCGGGGGGGGGGGCAAGATTAATATAATTAAGTAGACACCCCATGGAAACCTATCTGTTCAACCAAAAAAAAAAACGTTGGGAGGACATAACTTCATTATTTCGCCCGGGCTAAAAATTCTATTCAACCAAAAAAAAAACAATGAAGACCTATCTATTCAACCAAAATAAACGTTGAGAGGACATATCTTCATTATTTCGGGGGGGGGGGCCCTTGCCCCGCCCCCCTTATATACGTCTCTGCATTAAGTACATTATGCAAAGGATTTACAACAATTTGAAAATACCTAGATATACGGATACATTTGAATTCCGTACCATCAACACATTTTTTTCGAAATTGCACGCATTTTGTCTAAATTAAACCTTATAGTGACCACAAAAGCAAATAATACCATAGGAAACCTTTTTAATAGGGCACCTATCTCAAGTGTTACGTTCGTCAACGCACAATAATGTCATTCATGGAATTCATTGCAAATATGCAACATACCAATGTATGTGAGCATGAACTTAACTTTGAAAAACCTTGGATTTTAGGACATGAACCCCATGCTATCAAAAAAAAATATTAATAATCTGTTTACTCTTGCAAAATGTTGACTGTTGTAATGAAGGTACATTCATACAACATCAAGAAGAAGACTGACAAAAGATTAAAAAGAATAAAATGAATTTGGTAATTTTTTTTTTACTATTTTTTATCTTTTTCTGCATTAGGTTGAGTTCAGATACTTAGAATATCTATCTAAAATTAAATTGGTTTAAAATTAACCAAATTTTTCCAGTATGACAGCTGATTACGACGACACTTGCCGATGACATCATTGCCAAACGTTGACTTATATTGACACAATGTTGCCACTTGATGACGTCACATGTAGGATACCCAATTGAGTTGAAAGGTTCTTCTCTTTGCGTCTTTAATTTTTATTTGAATTTTGAGTTTGCTTATTTTGGAGTTTTATCTCTTTATGTACACTGAAGAAAGCAACCATCATTTGCAGAAATCGATCTATATTGTTTTTAATATATTGAACATTTTAATATTTTAGTGAGTGTTTATGTTAATTCATAACTTTTAATTTTTTTATGTTTGTATAGAGGGGTTTTGATTGTTGCAATTTACACTGGAAAAAGTCAGCGAGGCTTAGAGTTCGAAATCGATTGTGTTTTAAAAGGTTTTGAAGTAAATGATTTTAGAACACCGTCATTTGCCTGCAGATGGCCTTAGTAGCAATGATGGCGATCGCCGGTGCCGAGAAGCCTTTCTGTGTGTTAGAATTTGAGGAAAACAAGTGTGCTTCAGACGTTCAACGGAAATACCAGACTAAGTACGATAAAGAACCACCAAGCAGGAAGGCAAACTACAATTGGTATGAGAAATTCGTAGCCACGGGTGATTCGCACGAAGATGAATGTTTTCTGCGCATTGTCACACCGAAAAGTGTACTGGTCGTTTTTCTTCGTAGATGTAACTGTTAATAAACTTTCTTACCTGGACGTGTTGCAGCTATGGTTGCTGCCTCAAATACAAGAAGATCTGATACTTTCCTTTTCCAGTAGAATGGAACCCCGACTCATTTTGACCGTGATGTTCGTGCATACCTGAACAAGGAAATGCCTCAGAGCTGGATCGGACGTGCCGGAGAAGAGGACAAGTGTTTCATGACTTGGCCATCAAGGTCGCCAGATTTGACTCAATGTGTCTCCTTTTGGGGGATAAATAAAGAATCGTGTGTATGTACCGCCTTCGCCACGCGATGTAGAGGAACTCTACACCGAATTCACCGAATTCAAGAAGTTAACACAATGATATTTTATTCTTTCCAATTTAAACTAATTTATACAAAAAAATACTTCTTTAATAATGACCAAAATCTTCTTTTTATTTTTTATTCTTATTATTTTCATTTTTAGGTATGGATTTGATCATCAAAACTGTCGTAAACTCGGGAATTACGGACATTGATGAGTTAATTGGCCATTACAAAACGAAGTCTACTTTTGTGGCATGTTCCTGCAATGATGAAACTTTTCTGAATTTTTGTACAAGATTTAGTGGTTGGTCCGGAGGTAAGCAATACATAGGTTAACATTACTCATTTCAGCATATGAAGACTTATTAAAATTTTCAAAATACAAAAGATTTATTTATTTATTTTTCCATTTTCCCGCAAAAAGAAATAAAAATCATTAGTATTTTTTTTAGACGACCGAAGCGAGACTCCCCATTCCCAACCACATCACATTTTGTGAATATTTTTATTCAAATTCTACAGTAACTAGGAATATGAAAATTTGCTTGCCCACGTAGAAATACATGTAAAAGTGCACAATCTTATTAAAACTGTAAATTTTATAAGAATTATTTGTTTTTCAAAACTTGGAAAAAGCCATAAGAAAGGTCATAAGAAAAGCTTCATAGTTCTTAAAACGAATCAAAAAATTGGAATTACGCAATTACTAATAATACTACAGCGGCTCAGCGTTAGTCATTTTTAAATACCTTCAGTCTTAACATGTGTATATATTTATTATGCGAATTTTCGGAAGTGATTTTAACAGTGCGCGAATCTACTGGTTTTCGCTATAGTTTAACAAATTTCTTAAAGCAAATAGGATTTGAAATTATTGGTAGATAATAATCCAAGCACTAAATCTGCAATCTTTTGAAGATATGGGAAGACAATAATATTTTGCTTACGTATTATCAAGCATTCCTCCAATCTTGCATCTGACATGCGAAACTTTCAGACAGGCCTTGTCCATGTCTTAGGCTCTTTGTATAATTTTATAAGAACAAGGGTGAGGAAGGACGAAACAAAAAGGAGGGGGGGGTATTGGAGACGAGATGCAATAAACAGGTTTTAAGTCTTGCTCATGAAGGGAAAAATGCAACAAAAAATTATACACTTAGACTTGTAAAAGTAGAAGATAAAAATTTAAAGTGTGTCAATGCAGTTACTTACGATTAAAAACACTAACACACTTGCTTAAAAACATTTTTTTTAAAGTTTTTCAGCAAGTGTGTTAGCTTTAATCGTCCGTGCTTATAAAAGTAATTATTGAATTATAATTTTAAATTTTAATTTATCCCTAATTGTAAATACTGTATACTGAATAGGATGGTAGTATATTTGCAACGATATTTGAACATTCATTCTGTTTCGTTCCCATTATGTGCTGCAAATCTATAATTTAAGCAGGGGCGGTCTGGCCAGGTCGGCGGGTGGGCGGTTGCCGACGGCCCCCAGTCAAGGGAAACCCCCGATTGCTCTGTTTTTTTTTGTTTTTGGTTTTTTTTTTTGGTTGTCAAGTAAGTCAAGGGCCCGCAAAATTCATTTTAGGGCCCCGCACCCTCCTAGCGTCGTCTCTGCCTCCTCCCCGGTAAATCATGTGCTGGTTACGTTCGCCAGAGAAATGGTAAAGCCTTAAATTCGTTTCCAGCCGAGGGCCCCCAATTATGCCAGACCGCCCCTGAATTTAAGAACTCTTTGTATACAATGTCATCGAGAGATCCTATAGAGGATTCTTTCTTAGGATCTAAAAACATTTTTCCAATTTTTAATATTTAGTATTCGTTCTTCTTTTTTAACTTATAGATTGATTCAAATAATACATCAATGGTAAATGTTAAGAATAACTTAACTACTGCATCTAATCTTATACTGCAATCTGATTCTATTGATTTTCAACTGTATTGTGATAGAAACGTTCAGTAATGTTGAGATTGTCTTGTTTTTTGATATCACATTGTTTTTTCATTAATTCAATAGTGATTGATAATCTGAATCTACGCATCTGGTCAGTGACAGATCACATCCTTGATGAAATTAATCCTGTCTTCAAAACCTTCTACAAAAAAATCAAAGCCCGAGGAATGAAATTTCAGCTTTACCCCATGGGCATCTTTCATCAAGAAAAGTATTGTCAATTTCTTTCTTCGCTGTAGCCAAAGCAAACAATTGAGAAGGTAATTTTTCAGGTTTAGTTCCCGTAAAATGAAAATATATAGTAAATGCATAATAGAAACTCTGTAAATGCAAGGGGATATTAATTGACTGACAGATAGCAACAAACTTAATATTACTCATAGACTGTTTAGTAATGCTTATGAGGATTTTGCTTAAATGTAAATTTTTAATAAAAGCATAAGTAGATAGCGTTTAGTTTTCCATCATCAAGAAAAACCTAAATTCCATACCAAATGAAATTTCTTCATAATATTTCAGAAACTGTCACTATGTTAAAACTTTATTTCATATAATATATTAATAGAATTGCTCAATTTGTTTAAATGAAAAGCGGAAAGTTGCATGGTTTCGCAACTCATAGTAGAGCTCTAGGACTTGGGGACATTGTTTCGGTTGTTGCATTCGATTTTTAATGTAGAAGTTCAGAATTTACAATAAACTTAATAATAAACTTATTTATTAAAAAAAAGCAAAAAATTATGGAGTAGTTATAAGTGGTGAAAGGAGGTTACGATCCAAAAGCCCCAAATTCTCACAAATACATTAACTGGAGAAATAATATTGATGAATGCTGATATGAAACAACTGTCAAAAATCCCTACGGATCGGTCTGTATGCTTTGTATGTGATTATGTGAAAACTATTTTTTAAACATAATTTTATATTAGGAAATCTTTAAAATTTTCCGACAGATTTCATAACATTGTCTTTTTTAAGACTCATTTAAAATACAATGATAAATGATAGGAAATTTTACCCATTGTAAGTTAAGATTTCGCGAAATTATAACCTAATTTATTTGGTTATTTACTAGAATTTTACTTGTTACAGCTCAAACAACAACTAAAAAAAAGAAAAAAAACATACATTTAAAACCATAAACTTCAATAGTTTCAGCAGAAATTTGAAACTCAATATTATTATTATATGAAATATCTGTAATCGAATTCAATTAATGTCTATTATTTTCTCTTTCAGGCATTAATTCATTCTAAATTCGTTACCCTGAAGTATTATGTCCTACATCACATACTGTAGGTATCAACAAATCTGGAAAAAAAAAAAAGAAAAACACTGTACAAGCTTTGGAATTTTTAAATATCTTTAAATGTATAAATATTAGATATTTTATTGAGATGAAATATATATTTAAAGACGTTTATAGAGTCAAATACGGTGCAAAATTTGGAAGTCATTCATTAAATTAACACTATCAAAAAATTGTTATGTGCTAATTTGTATAAGCATATTGTCTATATTCAATTTTTTCTTTTGTAGATGGTGATTTTACTTAATTCTTCAGTATCGAAAAGAAAATAATTTTATCCCACACTAGCCAGAAAATGTTGAGATAATATCAGACGTTTTTGATGTTCCCTCTGTTTCATTGATTAACTCTTTAAAAATCACTATAGAATAAGCTTAAGTGTATTCTTTCGTTTTAAGACACCTATTGCTACTGTGCTTTCGTCTAATCGTTAACTGACATTATGTAATCATATGTATGTAAACTCTGAAGAAAAAAGCTCTGAATATGTTTATATTTTTACTACTTAGATCCATTAAATATTTTTTTTGAAAAAGAATGATAAGATATTAAAAATTCCTAAAATATAAATAAATGTCCCATATTTCTTCTTCAAACCTTTTCTATTGTAAAGTATATTATTAAACATCTTCCACGACACCAGAAATAAATGTAAAACACGACATTTATTTAAAAAAAACAGCAAATTTTCGAGAAGGAAATAAAACGCCGCCTCTTTTTCAAGCCTTTTACAAATAATAATATTAAGTCACGAGATTTAGAATTTACAATATCCGTGAATATCAAATAAACAATACAATATTAATACAATATTATGGAATATCGTCTTCTACTTCACAATAATCCTCAAATAGTGTATCAAATCTCAATTGTTTCTTACAATCCAATTCTTCAATTACCTTATTATTGCAATTAAAATACTCTTTATCAACCAAATCTCTAGCTAATTTCACTATACCTTCATCCACATTAATCCCTTCACTTTTATTTAAGTTCTTCCCTTTTGTGGTTCTTATACATAAGCTTTCGATTACTTTTCTAGTTTTAGTATTCTTTTCATTGCAAAGAAATCTTACTTTCTTATTAAGAACATGTTTCTTCTCATTACAATGTTCACCCATGTTCCGATTCTCGTTCCTTAATTGTTCTTTTCGTTTCTCCAAGGAAAAACAAATTACAATTCAGACATTCCAATTTATATAATATATCCATTTCATATCTTTTAACATTATATTCAAGTTTTTACACAAAACTTAATAGGAGGTGATGTTCTGGTCTGGAATCTTTTTCCAGGAATGCCCTAGGCCAGTTGGTTATCATCCCACAAACACTAAATCATAAACACTAGTGTGACCTGTCAGCCGACTATCTCCATCCATGTCTGCTGGAGGTCTTCCCCAAACGCGGTGCCATCTTTCAACAGGACAATGCACCTTGGGGTCGTATAACTACAGTAAGGCAACAACGAATTCACCACATTGCATTGTCTTGACCTCCAAACTCCTCTGACTGTATTCCAATTGAGCATTTTACGATATGCTAGAGCAGGGTGTCAGATCTGTTGATCCACCCTAAGGAATGTATGTAAAACTTCGATCGCAGAGGACATGACTTTTTGCAGCGAACATGAATCGCATGGAGGATGTCCGACATTTTGCGGAATCTGTTTCTATGCGTCTGCGATCGTTCATTGTAGAGAAAGGTGGATCAGTGCGTTATTTAGGTGGGTGTTCCTAATGCCAAGCTAACTAAGCGTAAAAGTATATTAAGGTCATATTATAACATTTTCAGAAGATCAATTAAATTGAAATTCAATAAAATGTAAAGAGATTCTTAAATTTAGATTTTAATACTTGTATTTCTTCATTGATTATAACGTTTTATATGAATTTATTTGTATTTTTTTTTTCAATCATTTTGATCGTTTTTTTTTAATCAATTCCTAAGGTATCACTGCATTCCAGGAAATAATAGCTCTTTGTTAAAATATAGTTTGTCGAGTTTCCCGGTATTTTTTTCATGTTCTTAAGAACAAGGGAAACATTAACAATCCCTACTGAATTTAACGAAATAACACAATTACAAAGTTTTAAATCTACTATCATAAGATTACAGTGATATAACAATCTTTTATCCATGATAAAAGATTATCATGGATTACTGTCGTAATTATAAATCTAATTAATAATGATTATTTATTTCAAAAATATTCTCATGTTGATTTACTTTTTGCATTTGTAGAGTGGGCTTCACTTTTTCACTAAAGAGCAGAAAAGATTTTTTTCGACTAAACGCAGATAAATAGACATGTTGATTTTTATATTGCGTTGATTTTCAAAAATTACAAACATTTGATTTTCCCATTGAAAATTAAGAGGATCAAAATACACGTTAAAGCTTAAAATGTAAAATAAATCTTCCTCTCTTTCAATTACTTATCATTGTTATAATACTACAGGGTCTTTAAAACTGATTCATCCGATTTCATTGGATCATAGCTCTAAATAAAAGTAAGAATAGCGAACCACACATTACATGAAATTGAAACTCAGAGTTTACGAACGTAACCGCGAGATTGTTCCGTGAAACATGTGTCTCTGCACCTGCACGAAAGACTGTCATTGCGAAAATGGCGACCTCAGAACAGAAAGTATTTTATGTACTGGAGTTTGAGAAGTGTAAATCGGTAGTTACAGTCAGTAAGCTTTTCGTAAACGTTACAATAATTCAATCGCCACATTGGCATCTGAATATCCGCCGTTACCTTAACGAACAGCTACCTAGCCGTTGGATTAACGTTGTAGACTCGAAGACAAGGTGTTCTGCAGATGGCTTGCAAGGTCTCCAGACCTAACTTTTTATGGAGTATGTTAAGGATGCTATGTGTGTACCAACGCTATAAGAATTCAAAGGTCGCATGCATACTTTTATAATACTGCTTTGCATTTGTTGACGCTTGCTTTGCATTCCTACGTATATGGCAGGAATTAGATTATCGTCTCGTCGTATTTCTCGTGACCAGGGGAAGCCACGAAGTATATTTCTAAGGCTTGAAAATAAAATTTTGTCAGTTTTTCCGTTATTCTATGTACATTTAATCGCTGTATATTAATAAACACAATAATACACTGCTTCCTATCTATTTTCTTCCTTTACACAATACACAATACACAATACTTCTAAAATGTCTGTTTTAATAACAACAACGATATTTCAGTTTCTTTAACAGAAAACTTCATAACGAATTCAGTTAAGGAAGAAGAAAGAGATTTCTTGTCCTCTGTTATTCAGCCTGAAGTTTTCTCTCAAAGAAAATGAAATATCGTTGTTGTTGTTATTAAAGAAGACATTTTAGAAGTATTGTGTATCTCAGGATGAATCATCTTGTATACTATCATATGAATAGTTAAGTTACTTTGATATTAATTTTGAAATTGGTATTTTGATATTGATAACTGGAAATCAAACCCTAAGTATCAAATCTTTATCAAATCTTTATCCTAATAAACTGTAATCCACTCGGGAGGTTAAGATGCTGTGTTTAGCAGCTAGTCGTTCAATGACCTTTAGCCTCTAAATAAGAAACTAAGGTTTCCATTTGGTAGAGGGCTGGCTGAACCTTCGGATCGGTCTGCAAGAAAAATAACCCTTAGAAAAATTTCTTTGCCTCCCCTGGTAATTGAAACCGGCTTCTCCAGTCCATTATATAAGCGTCTTACTATCAGAACTACCAGGCTGACAACTCTAAATAATAAAAGAATGAAGGGATTTGTTGGAATTACTCTCCTCCCAGCAATATGTCGACCATGACCTTGAACATTCCCCATGATCTCTTAATCCTTCCAGAACTGAATTGTGTCGATAGAGTATTCAAAATGGCGACTCTTGGACACACAAAAGCCGTTAGAAACCAAACAAAGCAAGTTATTGGTAACGTTACTTCTTATTAAGAAAAGGAGAAATCAGCAAAACACGCATTAATATCTTTTGAGAAAGTTAATGAGCGTATATCAGCTATGACAGAAATTGGATTAACATTAGTGAAAGCTATTCGCCGAGAAGCGAAGCGTGCAGACGATCTTGCACTTCCATTTCGCATCGATACACCTGGGAAGAAACGCCCAAGAATGTCTCCGATCACGGATCTAGCTTGTTTTACTCTGGAGGATGATACACAGTTTGAATATGAAAGGAGAACTGCCATCGATAGTAATACTGTTGCATGTACTAAGGGAAACGACGAACGAAGAAGCATCGCCGAACTTCGAAGGAATTGAAAAATCCCTGAGATTAATTGCGACAAAGAAACTGGGATTTCGCTACAAAAATATTGATGGTCGGATACACTTACTGGAATGAAGTGATGTTGTGGCCTTACGGCATGCTTATTTACGGGCAGATCAGAGAAATTGTTTTCGATCGCAGAGGTTTTTTTTAGACGAGACGTGGATCAGCGAATCCCATTATGTGTCTTCGTGTTGGCAATCTCAGGAATGCAATGGCGTCAAAAAACCAATTAGGAAAGGTAGGAGACTGATTTTGCTGCATGCTGGAACAATTAAAAGATTTTTGCTCAACTGCGTATTGCTGTTTCCATCAAATTCAGGCTTAGCAGATTTATCATAGAGATATGAATGCACAGAACTTGAGTTCGACAATAATCTTTATTCTGCCAAACTCATGCTCCATATCACTCGGTTCAAATTGATAAGCCACCATGCAGTAATTCAAGAAAAATAGAAATGCAGGACTGGTTAATGCAAAATAACATACCATTTTACTGTCACATGCTAAAGGCGGAGCTATAACTACCGAAAAGAAAGTATTTATTGTGGAGTACTATTTTCGATCATAAAGGAACAGACCATGGCAATGAACCTAGCCTCCCATACGTTGCTACGGAATTTCGGGAGCGTTTTATCCGTCCACCACCCACGAACAAGGTTATGCTATCCGTCGGCGATAAATGCCGTCGAACCGGAAGTGTACACACAGAGCGGAAACGGCAGGCCCATAACAGTAACAACAAATGAAAATCAATCAAAGGAGAATGGAAGAACTTCTCTTCCGCGACATGGTGGATAACCTATGCAACTGCTACGAGTACTGCTTAGAGTGCCAAGGAGATCACATTACCAAGCCCACTTTCCTTCAAATGTTGTTCTTTAAATTATTTAACACTTTCGTTTGTGTCATGTTCACTCAAGAAAAACAAGTAAAAAGTAAATTCTCTTTTAAATTTTGAAATTATGATAAAACAAACAATAGAACTTTTAAGGAAAAAAAATTAAATAATTAAGGAAAAAAAATTAAATAATTAAGGGAAAAAAATAATACGTTTATTAATCACAGCTGTCGTTTCCGCTTTATTATTATTTATGTTGATTGATGACATCAAATTAACCTCCCACAATGGAAATCTATTATGCTGCCGTTATATGTATTACTCGCAGTTGTCATAATAATATTGGTAGATTCTACTATATTAATGGAAACATTAGTAAATCATAAAAACTTAAAAAGTCTTATTATTAATAGATCATCTTTACAGACTAGCTATTAAGGAAAATAAAGGAATTATTATAAATGAAGAATTCTTAGAATTAATGAGATATTTGAAACAAGAAGTCTCTGAGAGAACTCAAAGCCCAATTTCCTTCAAATGTTGTTCTTTCAAATGAATAATTATCACTTTCTGTTTGTTTTTCTTTCGTGAACATGACACAAACGAAAAATAAGTTCTCTTTTAAATTATAATATCTGAAATTATGATAAAACAAACAATAGAACTTTTAAGGGAAAAAAAATAATGAAAACTACATTTTTTTACTTAAGTTATTTAAATATGTCTATTGTTAATCACAATAAAGCAAAAGGAAATTCGTTTATAAAATTAAAGGAATAATGTACATGGTTAGACAATATACACTGTGTTATTGTTCCACTGTTTCCTTTTTGATGTCGTTCTACAGGAATTTTCTTGCAATAATTTCTCGCAATAATTTCCCGATAAGGTCTCAATTCAAAAAAAGGTTCAGATATAAAAGCTAGTAGATTATCTGTAATCCTTAAATATGCATATCAAGTTGCAAGAAGATCCATCAATAGATACAAAAGTTAAAAATAAGCTACGTGGTGTACACACACACACAAATACAATAATAACATTAAAGAATTTTTCATAAAAAAAATTAATATCAATTAAGTAGAATAGAATGATGTTGGATTGTGCTGTTTTGTATAAAAACTATGTTACCATGGAGACTGTAATTTTGATTAGAAAACATCTTTTTGAAGGAACCGGAGAAGTCTGACACAATTGAACAAGTCCGTATGGTTTTTCTATCTGTTTTCAGTAAAACAGGCGTCTGTTAGCTTCCAAATCCTTGAGTTGATCATTTCATATTTTAATTCACTACAATGTGATTAGTTCCTATTCTATTTAACCAAGAATCTAGATCTCGTATTTTAGATCTCGTTCTCAAAAGTTTTCCATTCCCATTTTTTTTGAGGAATTTTAGGAAATTATCATTTTTCATAATATTTTATAAACCAATAATTAAAATATTCTTTGACAAAAAAATCGACACACCCCTAAAAAAAATCATCCGATAATAATGAAACTTCACATCCAAAAACCTTTTGACCGAATATGCAAATTATCAGAAATTCACACCCAAATTAATGAATAGTCGGAGCTACAGCCATTGGAACTGAACATCGTGAGGGTGTATATAAAGAGCAAATCTGACTTTCAGGAACAAATCTTCCAATGGATTTTGATTGCGTTTTCATACCTTGATTCTAATAACGGATTCGCGGCCACTACGACCATACGACCGAGTTTGAAACAGGATCTGCCATCGACTACATGAGATTGGATAAAGAAACCGAAGAATCGCTCGGCATTTGGGTCAGAGCAATGCAGCAATTAGACGAAGCTGACAAGAATGGATCCTGAATGGCAGATTTCAGCGATGAGAGGGCAGGGGACGGCATAGGGAGACGACAGAACGAGAAGTTAACCCGGCAGTGGTCGCGCCCATTTTTGAAACACCAATGGTCGCAATGGGTCGTGAGACCCATTCATTTTAAACACCAATACTTTCAAAATTTCAACGTTTAAGATATTTTTTAATAATAATATCATTCATTGATTGTTTCTGAAGATTTTTGTATATAATCATTTATAATAATATATATATAAATATATAGATTAAAATTATTTAAGAAAACATTGTAAAAAACGGATAAAAAGTGTATTGATTACGTAATTGATAGAAAATTAAGGCATATATATATATTTATATATATATATAGTTTTAGTTAAAATTATGATAAACTAATAATAAATTAGTTACTTCTAACTGATTTCTTTGAGTAAATATTGTTCTAATTTTTTTGTGTGTGTTTTCTAATGCATTCTCCACCAAGTCTTGATATTCATTATCATCTTATGTGTTGACTCTTCCTCACACTCTAAAATGGGCTCGAAAAGTATTTTCCTTATTTCATTATCACTGAGGGATTTCATCTCTTCAAAATAATAAAAATAAGAAATAAACTCAGGACCAAGCTAAACTGTTCGTAGAAATAACTCATGAAAGAAAAATTAATTAAAAAATTTAAAAATAAAATAAAAAATAGACCTAAAAAATTACTAGTTTAATAAATAACTATAGAATAAATAAATTGTTCAAAATAACTTTAGAAATCCAAGTTTGTAAGGCAAACTTTACATTTAACGTATATAAAACAACTTTTCCCTATATGCACAAAAAGTTACATGAAAGGTCGCGCTGGGTCTACAGGACCCAACGTATTTAATTTCCTTCAGATCGGGACAAATTATATTCCGCCAAAACTGTCACATGAAACTTCATGTGGTTTTAGTAAGGTACTGAAAAAACCAATCCTGTGAAGAGCTCCCATCTATAAGTAAAAATGAAAACAAAAACGCATGGGTCTCACAGACCCATCGCGACCACTGCCGGGTTAAAGGGATTGTCAGAGCAGTTTTTAGAGCAGTCAGACAAGATTCGTCGCTATCCACCATCGAATGAGTGACCAATATTGAAGTGACCATCTGGACCATTAGTAAAAGACAACGGAAGCAGAAACAATGTTCTCAGCGTCCATTACACCAATGACTAGTACGCACCGCCAACAGCGGATGCAGTGGTTCCGGGCACAATCAACATGGAATTGTGCTGATTGGTGACAAAAATTACTTCAGTGAGAAGCCCCGTTTTCAATTGATCCCCGACGATCAGCGCAGACGTATTTTAGATCTCGTTCTTACTGTAGCACGTCACACGGCCCGACAATGGGGAGGGCTAGTTCGTTTGATAGTCGAACCCTCTTGGTAGTTCTCCGGGGTACCCTCGCAGACAGCGATACGTTCCCGAAATTCTACGGGCCGTTGTGTTTCCTTTCCTTTCGAGGCACCCTGGCTTATTTTCAGCAAGATCATGCCTGACCACATACGGCACATCTCTCCATTGATTGTCTCCGATCTTGCGACATACTTCTTTGGCCAGCCAGATCGCCAGATCTCTCTTATATTGAGCTTATTTGGAATGTGATGGGCATTCTCCGACCATCCCAAAATGTCGACGAATTCGCCCACCAATTTGGAGATGCAAGAAATCCCGAAAAACATCATCCGCTCATTGTATCATTCAATGCACTCCAGAAGTTGACCAACGCCATACTGATCTGCTCAGTTTGTGTGGCATAAATAAATCATCCAATTGTTCGGAAATTCTGTAAATATACATTAAACGTACCAAATTTTGTCTCAATTTTTACTTCTTGGTGCAATGATTTTTTTTGTTAAGAGTTTTACAATAACATCTTAAAGGGAGAAATAACGTTAATATATGTTTTTAAGTGAAGCACCAATGAAACTCCTTTACAATGGATCAATGAATTCTTGCTTTGCATTATTTCTTAATGTAAAAAAAAAGAAAAAAATATTGTTAAGCTAAAACGAAAGTTATGCAAAATGGTACATGTACAAATAGATCAACAGCAGATGTTATCGTTATCATCACAGCCCACGTTACAAATTTCATAAAGGATAGAGATCCCAATGAAAATTACAAAAATATTCTTGTTCCTTCACAAGCAAATTAATCGACCATCTCCATCAACTAAACAACGTTTTTATCTTTATTAAACAGTTAAGTTACATTAAACGTAAAAGATAGAATAATTTAGGGCAGCCATGACAGCATCATCTAAGTTTGCATTTCACATATATAAAAACAAATTTTTTCTACAACCTGAGCATGAATTTTCCACTTCATGTGTTTTGATGAAATTTTCATGAATAGATAATATAGATTATGGAATACTTAAAAGCTACTTGTCAAATTGAAACATACATCCTTTTCTAAGTCTTTCGCCAATGTTACTACTGTATATAAACATCATCACATGGTATTCTCATTGTAGTATGGGCGTAAGCTGTGTAATGTGAGTAACAATTAGCTGCAGCCTCGAGCAGTAACAATTACATTCAAGTTAATGCTATCAGTAGTTAGATTTAAGTGGATTTAATTGCTATGGTTTATTACTGAAACAAATGAATGATTGCAACCCACCAATTTAACAGCATTGAATAACAATTCCAAGACAGCAGCGATGATAATATTACAACGTACGATTATTAATGAAAATAGTTTGAATTTTCACTAATTCTATCAGCCATGAACTCATTATTCTTTATGTGATGTGTTCCGAAACAGCAAGGCCATTCACATCCTTAAAAATGTTAATCCATTTTTAAGGAGAAGCAAAATTGATACGAGTAGGTAGTAGGGGTAGGTATTTCATAGAAATTCTAATTTTCGGATTTACCAAAATTTGCATGTCGTAAACAGAGCGGAACATTGAATTTTCGCCAGATACCAATGGAAATATTTTACGTTGTAGAATGTTCACCAACTGTTAGTCAAAACCCTAATATTTACACAGCTAAGATCATTTCTAGAAAATCAGTGTCTGTTCCATCAGTATATTAAAAGAAATTACCATTGAGGCAGCAGCCCATTCTTTAATAAAACATTCTTAGATTTTAAATGAAAAATTTTAGTAGTTAACATATTATTTTAAAGTATTAAGAAATGTATAATTATTAATTTTATATTTTTAAAAAGTTTTTATCTCATGAAAACTGTGTTAATATCATTAATTTAAATAATAAATATGCTTTTTCCTGATGAAAATAGTAATGGGTAGTCTGAAATGCACTTAAAAGGATTTTATAAAAATTCATTTTTATTTTCATGTGTGTATTCCATTCTGTCCATGGTATTGGGCAAAGCGATATATCCTTTTTACGTTCACTTTTTTTTTATTTTCCTGCGTTTACCGTTACAGTAGAACCTTGATTATCCGAAACTACTATAAACGAAACCTCGTTAATTTTTTTTTTTTGATAAATGTACAATTTCTCCCCCATTTCCCCCATTCCTGTCGGAAATTCCATTCTATTGTCCCTCTTTGCCGGAAATTCCATTCGTCTCCAAGACCATCTGCCTTCTGCCCTTCTATTGGTTACTTTCTGTCCGACTCAGAAGCGTTGGTTTTACCGAAATGTAGAACATTCATTTATACCATGGAGCGCACTAAACGAAAACGTGTTTTATTAACAGTGGAACAGAAGTTCCAAATTGTGAGCAGAATTGCAGCAGGTGAAACTTATAAAATAAGCATCTCCGATGCTTTTGAATATTTTGCTGAAGGACTGATGTGGTTGGAGCAACAGAGTGACTCTGATTCTACAGAACTTATGCTACTGAAACAACTTCGGGACAGAGTGGCTAAACGTCGTGAGTCATGCTTACGGCAGATCAAACTTCCGTTTAATCCAATGTAAAGTATGGATCTGATGTCATATTGTGATGACTTTTATAATCATATTGATAATGATATTGCTTATTCTATTTTATCCTATTTACTTTTATAAGTATTTTACTGTCCAATCAATTATAATCTAATCAGTTGTAAATTTCAAATTATGTACGTTAACGATCTTTTATGTTTTCTATACTTTTGAATTTCAACAGCTGAGGGTTGAATTCCATGTAATTTAAAATCTTCAGTTAATTTCACTTACGAATCACATGTTATTTTAAATCATCCAGTGAACTGTTAAAGCCCTCAGCCAATGACGATCATTGTACAGTAAATACTCTATAAAAGCCCTTGCTCTCCCTGAATAAACAGAATACACAGAACACAGAGAACACAGTTAGATCTAGCTTAAGTCTAATCTATTTGTTTCCACGAGCCAGTCACACCAATAAAAATCACAACAATATAAGCATTTACATTACACTTTCTGACTTCTGTGACATCTATTCAAATTGCTGATGATGGAGGCCATGTGCCTTTGAAACGTCAGAGGACCTTTTTTTAAAATTTTATTCGTATTCTATATATTTTATTATTTTTATTAAGATTTTAAATACAAAATTTTTAATTGAACATTTGTGTGTTTGTAAATATTTCTTTATTTTAAATATTTGATTTCACACGTAAAATATCTCAGTGACATCTATTCAACAAATTTATTGTTTATGATTATAGTAAAAACATCACATTTAGTTATTTTGTACATGGGTACATGTTTAGAATCCAGAGTTAAAATATTTTGCGGTCTCCCGACGGCCATTTTTAATGCTCTCTTTTATCCGGAATTTTTGATTTACCGACGGAGATCCGGTCCCGACCACTTCGGTTAATTGAGGTTCTAATGTATTGCAATCTTTATTTATGTTTTTTACGACCTTCTAGACAGAAAGTATTCAGTTCTGCTCAAGGTTCCCCTATGCACCTAATTTTAAATGTATCCATAGAAATATTATTCACCATCAAATTTACAAACCTTTTAAAATCTAAGATCTATGATTTTGCCATTAATTTTGCCTAGTATTAAACTCATTGTGTTAAATATTGTTATTTAGACAATTATTGTAAGTCATATCTTAAATTCTTTGATAATTGCATATGAATAATGTGTACGTTTACAATTTATTTCCCTCGTTATCCAAAAAGAAATGAAAATAAAACCTCACAAATTCTATTTTATCCAAATGGAATTTTATGTTTCGAGATACCGTTAATGTCATTCAAAATTTTTATTTCAGAATTTTATTTTAAAACGTAATGGGTCAAAGTATTAGTTATTGGCAGAGTCAGAGTCATTGGCATGAACTTCCAGATGAGATTCTTGGTGAAATTGCGGGTCAGAGTATTAGTCATTGGCAGGAACTTTCAGATGAGATTCTTGGTGAAATTGCTTTTTATCTTAAGCCAGGAGATGTATTTAATGCTTCCCTTGTTTGCAAAAATTGGTGCCGTGTTTTAAAGAGTAGCCCAGTTTGGATTCACAGGAGTTTTTATCTCAATGGAACGGAGCACGACAAAGTCGCAATTGACTATGTTGCCAAATATGGACATCGGCTCAAATCTGTCAGATTGGATTTTGTTGTGAGCCACGATAATAATGAGATTGAAACATTTCAAGACAATTTTCGTGAGTTCTTATCCAGGTATGTGAAAAATAAGATTCTCTTTTAAGTATTACTTTTAATATTTTATTTCTTTCCTCTTAATTACTGTTGTTTTGAATCAACAATAGTAAGAATTCTTACTCTTAAGAAGTGTTTGTATCATAAAGTGAAAGTAAATAAATAAATATCAAATCGTTCACGAAAAACTGAAATTCACATAGAAACATTAACTTACATAAAATTATATTATATTTTTAAATACAAAACTTGCAATCGATTTATTTGATTTTCGTGAATTTAAATTTTGCAAACAAAGAAGCAAAAAACTATGAAAATAAGTAAGAAACAACAAAGTAAATACTGATGAGATTTAATGTAGCACATTTAAATGCAATTCTGTGTTGTGCGAAATTTTATACTGATTGTAGAATTTAACAAGTAATGTGAATTAAAGTAAAAATTGAAACTTCTTTATTCACTAGAAAAAATACCGTCACACCATAGCAGAGAAATTAAATCTCCATGAATATACCAATAGGTAGACACTTAATTAAAATGATTTGACAATGTTGAAAAATATTGTTGGCAAAAATTTATAGAGGAATAAGTAGTCTGCAGCGACATAAGTACGGAAATTGAGAGTAGTTATAAAAGTATATTTTCACAATGGATTAGAAAAAAATTAAAATCTTTTCCTGCACCACAGATAGTTTGCAAAGCACTGTTAAAAAGCATGCCATTTACAACATGTTGACTAAAATTACAATAATAACTTATTTTCTTTAAACACTTGCAGTTTTAACAGGAAACTCATATCTATCAGCTCCTTGAGCGTGTGTAGTTCTGATGGGGCTTCCGTAGATGGTTCTGTATTCGGTGAAGCTTTGGCTAAGTTTTTACAGACACAGAAAGATTTAGAAGTGTTTGAATTGAAAGCAGCCCATTTCAACCTTCCTGTTCCCGTGGTGATCTCCATCCTCTCAGCATTAGACAAAACCAGTCTACGTCAACTTACCCTTCAGAAATTTACCACGCTTCCTGGAAGGCTTTGTAGGTAAGAATCCATAGCTCTTAACAATCATGAATTCTTAAGCATAACAAAAACTCTCTAGGTGTTCCAATCGAATATTTAAATTCGTAATCACAAATTTCACTAAAACTGCCTTTATCTTGATTTATTAGGATGCCGAGACATTTCCTTGAAACATTAAATTCAGCAGCAGCAGCAATACGAACTAAGCGATGAAAAAGGAGCAAAATAGATATTTGGTTTTCTCTTTCTTGATATTGGGACAATTGAAATGGGTATTAAAAATAAAACTTCATAAATTTTTTGTTCCAATTTCAAGAGATACTGAATTTAATGTTATGGATATTTAGATATAATTCCTCGCTTACTTAAATACTGGGTCAGTGAAAACAATTCCCATTATCCATTGTTTAATATGTTTATCAGTACCAGAAAATCAGAACCACTCCTGCAAAGTTAGTGTTCTAATAGCTAGTATTAGTTTCACAACAATTTTCTTAATTCTTAGCTCTCACAGATAATGAAATGATAATTATCAAATGCTGAGAACTTGTAAGATTACATCACTATCTGAAAGCACTCTACTGTTTCTACAGTTGTTCATGGTGTTAAGAAATCGTAGACTCTGTTAATATAAATAGTCTCAAATCCTTTTTTTCTATCTCCAAATAAAATACTACAGATTATTTCCGTAAAAAAAGGCAATTCTTAACCAGAATTATCAATTTAATACAAGAAGATTATTTGATATTGAAATGATATAGATTTCAATCAGATTCGCGATTTGAAATCAGCATGAAGCTCATTAAACTTGATTTAAATAAAAATTAAATTCAAAGTGATTTTTACAACATACTGGGTGAAAACTTTGATATTAAATATATGACATTAATTATTTTTCTGTCTACTTGTATACACATACAAGTTAAAAAAAATATACAGTAGTAACTTGTTTCGGGCTGCATACAAAGTAACAATTACCTATATAAAGTGTGTTTATTATCTTTTCAGTATTTCCTTTTGTACTATTTGTAAAACTGTTTCAGAATCTCTACCATTATATCTATTATTACTGTATTTCACAGTAATAATAACTTCCACTTAGAATATAGTTCCACTATTTCTGATGTTACAATATGAGAAGATATTCTAATAACAGAAATAGTAGAATTTGTAAAAATATCTTTTGTTCTAATAAATTGTTAACATTAATAACCACAGTCGAATTTATTTAAGAATTTCTGTTCATTCGATTCTTGATTTTCTTGTTGTCTTCCCTTTAAAAAATATCACAAATTTATAAGAATAACTTTAAGAAACACTTCGTGAAACAGCCACTTACTTCTTGCTTATGAGAAATGAAAATTTAAAATTTTAAGCTTTGAGATCTGTTAAAAGAAAGAAAGTTATCCCACTGCAGGTCAATGTGGCTCTCCGGTTATCGAAAAATAAGATCTTCGTCGCTTCTTTAATCGACTTGTAGCAAAGGGTGTCAAGTTTTCCAGTCCAAGATTTTTGCAGATCGGACAGAAAATGAAAACTGTGCTATAAACCATTTTAAGAAGCAATTGAGAAAGATGCGGCGTGATAACAAATACCAGGAGGTAGTCCACCACAATCTTCTGATGGTAAATTGAGTTTGGTTGAGTTGTGGGTAGGGTGGTCAGCCCATGTCCACCTGTCTTTAACCAGAGAAACCTGGTTCCCATCATACAAAGAGCTCAGTAAAGCTCTCGTTTCACGAAGCATTTTTAGTTATAAATAAACAGATTTATATAGAAATGAAGTTCGGGATACAATGAATCTGAATAATACCAAGATTCTAAAGAATTGTGGGATCAAACCTTTATTTTTCCATAAGTTTAGTTTGATATATAATTCTTGGCTTGTCAATTGGATAAAATTTGATAAATTTCAGGCGATTTCAGTTGCATTTACTGTTAAGAGAAAAAGGTTCTAATTCATAGTTCATAGTTGCTATTCTACAAATAGTAAATAACAATAAATTTTCAAAGTTAAAGCTGAAGGTATCCCAAATTATATGTTATATCCAAATTACAGGATTGTAATTTTTCGTTATGGATTGAAAGGTTAAAATCAGCTTTTAAGATAAATTAAGGGATGATCTTCAAAAAATTAAAAAATTAGCAATCAGTACCATCGAAACCAAAATTAATGAAAAAAGTATAACTCTATACAACCAAAAACTAATTAGCCAACTCACGCAGGAAAAATTAGCAGTAAGGCATAGTAAGTTCCCAACCGTAACCATAAAGCCTATAACGCACAAACCTATGATCAATAATACATTTCAAGGCAGACCTATAATTAACTGTACTAATGCTCCCATTGCAACCATTTCTGCATACATTACGGAAATATTAAAAAATTGTCTTAGTAATAGCTGCACCAATTACAACGTAATAAATATATATATGATTTCAAACAAAAATTGCAACAAGAGCAAACAAACCTAAAATCTAATAATATTATAATTTCCTTAGACGTTATAAACTTATATGGCTCCCTGGATCATCAACTAATCCGAGATGCTATAGAAAACCTCATTGACCAACAACCCTCATTAATAAATATAGAATAGATTTCAATACATTTATGGATCTTTTAAACATCTTATTAAGCAACCAATACTTTAATTATCAAACAAAAATCTAATGTTATAAACTAAACAAAGGAGTTTTCATGGGCATAGCTGCCTCTGTCCTGATTATGAAATGAAATACATTGAAACTAAATTCCTTCAATCTAATAAATCTAACATAGCAACATATTATCGTTATGCTGATGACCTTTTTGCCATAGTAAACAAAAATAAAACTGATACCATTTTAAGCAATATTAATGCAATGCACCCATCAATAAAATTTGAGCTAGAAATAGAAAAAAATAAATCCTTGGCATTCCTGGATTGTAAAATAATAAGAGAAGATCTAAAACTTCAATTTGCCGTCTATAGAAAACCTACACATGCAAATAGAAATAATCGACTACAATTCCAACATACCTAACTACATAAAAACTAACATATTGTTCAATTATTTCAGTAGGGCGATTAGGATTTCCAAAATCAAAAATTACTTCACAAAGAAATTGACCATCTGTATCAGATATTTACACTATCTAACTATCCTATCAAATATATTAATAAAAATTATAATAAAGCCAAATAGTGTAATCAAAAACCCTCCTCCACACCTATCCACAAGCAAGAGCAAATTACAAACTATGCAGTCATTCCATATATAAAGAACATTAATAATAACATAAAAAAAGTCTCAAAAAGCATAATATTCAGGTAATTAACAGAACCAGTAACAAATTAACATACCGGAAAACTAATAATGAAGTGGATATTCAAACTAAAACTAATGTTGTATACGCCATCCCATGCAATGGCTGCAATAAGAAATATATTGGTTATACTACCCAAACCCTTAATAAAAGACTGAAACAGCACCAGTATAATTACAATAATAAGGATGAATTTAAATCCATTTTATATTTCCACAGCAAAAATATAACCCATACCCCCAACTTTGACAAAATGCAGATAATAGACCAAGCCCCCCACACTTTCTCACTCACATTGAGAGTCTTGGCACATAGCCAACACTCCTACCCTTAACCATGAATTATCAAATACTGTAATAAAAAACTATTTAAATGCATTTTATCCAGCCAGCAGCACAGTTGAAAATAGCCTACAGGTTACGCTGAAACGTCCTGATTTTAACCTTTTAATCCTTGACGAAAAATTACAATCCTGTAATTTGGATTTAACATACAATTTGGGATACCTTCAGCTTTAACTTTGAAGAAACATTCCCAATCAAAGTGAATATATTTTCAGTTAAAAAAAATTCATCCTTAAGCATGGTAATCGGGTTTGTTTGTTTTGTTTTTTTTTTTAATTTACCAGCATTTTGTATTTGAATGTGATTGGGCAATTTACCAAGATTCAGTCCCTTAGCCTTCGACACGATTTTGTCAATAATGATGTTATACTGCATGTGGCCAAAGCCAGCAGAAGGAACTGGAAGCAGCTGATTTTATCATATAGCAAATTAGATACTTGCGATCATTGTCTTTCCAATGAAGCTTGGCTGGATACATTGAAATATTCTCCTGATCTAAAAGTTACCTTCAAAATTGGTAAGAAATACTTTTAATTCCTAAGAAAAATGAAGTTAGTAAATGGTGTTTTGAGTTAAAACTGCCGTTATTTTAATTAATTGGATTTTCCTTCAAATAAATTTTCAAGGAACGAAGATTCATTTTTATTCATAAAAGTGAAAGATTTTTACCAATTTCTTTAAACGATTTCTTTTCGTCTTTTAGAAGATAATGTAAGCATTATCATTATTACATTATTTTCTAATTTTCTTTATCCTGCCCTTGCTTTGCTATTATTTAACTACCTTTGTAATATTAAAGTTTTGTATATTTTTGAAAAAAAAAATATTATATATTGTACTAATATAGTAGTTTCCAAAGAAGCTTGGCTGGGTACACTCGAATGTTCTCCTAATCTAAAAGTCACCTTCAATATTGGTCAGAAATACTCCTAGTTCCTAAGAAAAATGAAGTTAGTAAATGGTATTTTGAGTTAAAACTGCCGTTATTTTAATTATTTGGATTTTCCTTCAAATAAATTTTCAAGGAACGAAGAATCATCTTTATTCATAAATGTGATAGATTTTTACCAATTTCTTTAAACGATTTCTTTTCGTCTAATTTTCTTTATCCTGCCTTTGCTTTGCTATTATTTAACTAGCTTTCTAAGACTAAAGTTCTGTATATTCTTTAAAAACAAATCAATCTTTATATTGTACTTATTTTTTCCTATGAATAGGACCTATGAATAGGAAACATTATTAAAAAGGGTTTTGAGTTGACAATCCCGTTATTTGAATTACAGGAAGTTATTGACTTTTCCTTCAAATATAGTAGTACAGTTGCTATCTAATTAAGTTTGCGACCATTAACTTAGACACTTGTCGATTAATCAATTTCAAATTCAGATCTTAAACAATATTCAAACAATGGTCGTCGTCACACTTAAGTTTCAGGATTCTAGCTTTTATATTCATGGTTGTGGAATAATGAAAATCCATTCACCCACTCCCGAATCAGCTATTTTTTCCACAAAATTGAAATCAAACTTATAAGGTTCAAACTCGATATCTTACATTCCAAACCAAGGAGATTAATCAACACACTCAAACTCATTAGTACTACCTTATGTCAAAACTTATCCACCTTTCATTATCACAGTATGAACTGAAAACTTCTGAAATACCATAATACTTATACAACTTTAAATACTACATAAAAAGCAACAACAACGTGTATTCGGAATTTTTGAAAAGAAGAAGGTTGTTCTCCTTTCTTTTAAGAATTTCTGTAAAATGGCCAGTTGAAGTCTATGAGAATAGACGAAATATTGCCATGAGATGATCACGTTGTTGTTTTTTATCTAATTGATTATCAGTTGATTATCCAATTGAAATATGGTGATGTTAGTATATGTATATATCAAGAATTTGACGGTTTTAATGAAGTCTCCAAAAATTAGGAAGAGATATTCCAGTAATATGAGTACTGTATCCTCGAGTTTTCGAAAATAGAGGAAGAATATGGAGAAGAATGAAGTAAAATAACATCTTACGAAAGTGAAGGATTTTATAGAAATTGGATTTATTTTTGAAGATTTTGTTGAAATAAGACTTTTAAAAAGACTACGTATTAATTTAGGAAAAGAACATTTGAAATTCGTATTAAAATTTAGGATTTGGTTTTTATTTTTATTTTATAATAACGCTTTGTAATTTGAAATTATTAAAATCTGAACGTGAATAAAGTCCGCATTTGTTTGTTAAATCATATTATTGTTAGATTCTTGGTTATTATGTATTCGGAATTTTTGGAAAGAAGGAGGTTGTTCTCCTTTCCTTTAAGAATTTCTGTAAAATGGCCCGATGAAGTCTATTAGAATAGATGAAATATTGCAATGAGATTATCGGTTGTTGTTGGTTTTTTTGTAGTATTTGAAGTTGTATAATTATCATAGTATCTTGAACATCAATGCAAACAGATCACTAAAACGGATCACTAAAACAGATCACTAATTTTCACCACAATGAAAGTGAACCATATTAAACTACTAACTAAATACAGTTTAAATAAATGGAATCACCAATTCCCCCACAACGTTAATAATACCAATAGCTCAAAATTTATGATTAATGAATTCAACAATGCACTAACTTCACATCACATCTCTTGTGTTAAAAAAAGCATAGATTTTAATATTTCCTATCAGCCATTCCGACATGATCAGTTAATTACCTCCCCACTCTGAAAATTCTTCCCAAAACTCACAAAGACAAAGAAAATATTTTTTGAAAATAAGACCTGTCATAAACTGCAAAGACAATCCACTTGCACCACTCTCAAATCTTCTCTTCTCTTATCTTGAAGAATTATATCCTAACTGCCATAGGATACATTAAGAATGGCACTGATTTCTCCAAACATATGAGGAACACACACTTCTTCAACAATATCACCCACATTTTCCTCGACGTGAAGGATCTATACACATCGACTTTCTTTGACCTGATAAAAAAAACTTTAGTTTTTTTTCAAACTCGTTACGGCTCTCTTTATAGGAACACTATAAAATTCCTACTCGAATCCATAAAGATCATCGTCGACAAACAATACTTTATCTATAACAACATCAATATCTTCAAGCAAACCAAAGGCCTGTCCATGAATATTGCCATCTCAGGCGCTATCGCTGATCTATGCTTACAATTTATATAAAATGAAGTCTTTTTCTCTCAATTAACAAAACTATCGTTTTGTTGATATCTTCCTAACCACCTTAGATACAACCAACAAAAACAACGTGCTACCTTTCTTCTACGTCATGGTTACCGATAAAGGACACCGCTTCACCTCCATACCATATACAAAACCCTCAGCATCAGGGATGGCTCTCAATTACTACTACAACACACCCTTACATTACAAATTCAATATCGTAAACATGTTAGTAAAAGAGCTTTCCTTCGACTAGCAAATTCTCAACCATGAAATCATAAAAATCAAAGAACTTCAGCCGAACCTGAACTTCACCTCAACTTCAACCTGAACTTCACCACGACTTCACCTGAGTTTATGAATTCCTACTGAATAAATAAACTCCAGCATCAAGAAACTTTCCAACATATCTGCTATTCCAACCAAAAACAATACTCATCCAACCACGATAAAATTTACATCACCATCCCTTTTAACCAGAAACTCCACAAAGCACTAAATTTAATTCTGAAAGATACCGATATCACAATCGTTAGCAGTCTGAAAAACAAAATCAATCTCAACACTCACTTTTTCAAAAGAAACAACCCAACATAGAATTATTTACAAAATCAACTGCATTAACAACAACTGCTTCTACATCGGAGAAAATGAACAATTTTCGACAAAAGAATCTACTCCATCTATATTCCTGCAAACAATTCGACAAAGAATCTTCTCAAGTAGCAACAAATTCAATGGAGACTGTACATAGATCAGACTTCCTCAACATCGATATATGAGGGACAGAAAAAAATGAATACAAAAGAAAATGCTGGGAATTCTTCTTTATTTCTACCCTAACATCATACAATAAAAGATTATCAAATCTCAACATCAGTAATGCATGAACACATACCTTGATCAGAAAAAAGGAAGATTAGCTAATCAAATCCACTCAGCAATAATCATCTAATAATCCACATATTTTATGAAATTTTTTTATTATGAAAATCCTGCTTTTAGAACACCACCCTTCGAATATAGCTTAAACAACCCATACCACCATCCACTACCGAAAAAATGTAAACACAGAACAATCAGGCAATCAGACAACACCGGCCCCCACACCTAATGGTTCAACCCACACTCTGTCACATAACCAACGACCATCACCTCAGACTGAAGAGTCCTCATAATTGATGACTCCCAGATGAGCACAACCCATCCCGAGATTCCAAATATATTCAAACTGTAACTGAGAACCTTTTCTTTTCTTTTCTGTTACTCTTCTGTTGAGAATGACAATCCGCTTAGGATGTCGAAACGTCCGGCCGTCAAATCCATTTATGTAATCTGTTCTTTTTTTCATATTTTTTAATATATATTATTGTTTCCTACCTGTGTGTGTCAATGTTTTACATATTTCATAAATATATTCAACACACATTATTATTAATTGATATGTTTTGATAAGAGAAGCTTTCTGAAATGTTAATACCGAAATGTCTCAAGTCTTTACAATATTAAACATATTTGAATTCTGTTTCCTTTGTAGCATTTAAACTGGATTTATTTCTTAATAGTTATTTTTACCAAAATGCTGTCTATTCGCAGAGGCAACACACGATGACGTTCGTGATGTGGTACCTTTTTTGCGCCGTGAAGGAATGCCGTTGGCAAAGTTATCCATCCATGTGTACAAAGATAACCCCTGAGAGGAGCCTAACCATCACAAGATCAAAAAACTCTTCAGTGAATTATTAGAGATTTTATGAAAATTATCTATTCATGTAGTAAGTCGTGTTTTCGATATTGATAAACAGATAATAATTGTAATTTTTTTTTATCAAAAAAATGAATCTATTTCGTTAGTATAGAAAAAAAAATACAGCAACTTCACAATAATTTAATCTTTTAGAAACTTTAAATTTCACTCTTGAAGAAATAACACTTACACATAAAGGGTGTTGCATAATTTGCGCAGCATGGAATTTCCATTTTTCAGGAAAACTATTGCCTAATTTGGTTGGACCCAAGGCTTTTAGTTACAATATTTTAATTTGATTTTTTAGTCCGAACCTCAGAAAGTGACTTCCAGTCGATATCACTACAAAATAACACCCTTATTTAAAAATTTTTATGATATGCATGGGAAATATTTGATCATTTTTTAATTACATACTGCGATCGGGTTATTACAAAAATATTTCATTACTTCATGTTGTTGTTTGCTCAGCATTTTTTTTTTTTAACTGTAATTGTATTTGTTTATTGTAACTTTTTACTTACTTCGCAAGTTCTTTTTTCCCTACATTTTACTAGACTAAATAACAAAAATAACAGATTAAGAAAAGTGAAATTTATTACTAGACAAAGCTCAAGATAACGTACACTAAAGGCGATCTATATTGTTTTTAGTAAATTCAACATTTTAATATTTAGTGGCATGTGAGTGTTTGTTAAAATTGATGAAATTATTCGCGCACATTAAATAGTAAATTTTTCTGCTACTTATCACAATGACTCCATTATTTTCAAAAATGGACAAAGAAACTAAGAGGGACAGCAGATGTTTCATAAAGGCGAATACTATAGTTGCTGCTCTAAAGGCCGCTATCATTTTCAACAGGATATGCAGGAAATACAGTAATACCTTGAGATACGAGTGTCACGACATTACGAGTATTCCGAGATACGAGTATTCCGAGATACGAGCAAGCCTTCGAGCAAATTTTTGCTTTGAGATATGAGCATGCTTACAGATGCCAACGCTAGGTGGCCGAGAACTCGGAGCAGCCCACGCCGCCTCACTCGTTCACTTCACGTGTTCGTCGACTTCCGTACGCATCTCCCGCGAGTCTTCCGTATTGTGTTTGCGTTATGTACGTGATTTTTTCTCTATTTTGTGCATTATTCTTCTTAATAGCGATGAGTCCTAAGAAAGTGAGTGGTAAGGATGGTAGTGAGAAGAAGAAACGCATGATGACCATGGGAATAAAGCATGAAAAGCACCATGTGTTCCATACTGAAGCAGAAGGATGCTATCAAGAACGCAATTAAAAACATGTTTTTTCCATTATTATTAGCACTAATAAGAGAGGTTTTTTAGAGGGCCGGAACGGATTAATTTTTTTTCTGTTATTTATGGGAAAAAATGATTTGAGATACGAGCATCTAAAGTTACGAGCTCGATCCTGGAACGGATTATGCTCGTATCTCAAGGCATTACTGTATTACTTAATCCTGGCAACAATGATGTTCCAAGTACCTTGTGAATCCCACGGCGTTTTACTCACAGGAAAGCTACTAGTTTATATTATAACTTACATAGACTGTACATTGTAAAAATTAGTAATTAATTTCCTTAGCACCTTTCAGTGAAAGGACAAGGGGTTAACACTTTGGATCTATCAGGATCATTTTTTATTTCATTGTCAACAAACTTAATATTACTCATAGACTGTTTAGTAATGCTTATGAGAATTTTTCTTAAATATAAATTTTTGATAAAAGCATAAGTAGATAGGAAATAACTGGGTTCTCTCCACCACACACAGTTCTAATTAAATACATAAATATAAATACAATGAAATGCGAGCGCTTTCGAGATGTTCTACATCTCGTTCTCAAGCGGAGAAATGAATAACATATTTCAAAAATAAGAAATGAGGTCCAACGGACGTTTGAGCTGGACGGAACCATTTGGGATTTAGGGGTGTTGGCAGTAGACTCTACGGCCTGGGGCTAAGAAGGGGAGGGGTGAGAACCTCGGAGAGAGGGAACGAAATGAAGGGAAAATAGCAAAACTCACTTATGAAAACCAAGATGAGGAAAAGTGGGGATAAAGGGGAAAAGATAAAAAGATGAGAAAAGTGGCAAATACTTTGAAAAGCAAGTACAGAATTAAAGTTAATGAAAGGGAACAAGATGCTTCCTGGGTTGGAACTATTTGTGGATCCGTAGTGAATCCGGTAAGTTGTCGTTGTAACACAGCCTCACCTCCCCAATTTCCCAACCCCTTAATCGTTTATGATCATTATAATGACCGCGGCACCGGTTCCACAGGCGTCGTATACGCCATTTCATGCAAGCGTAATTCCTGCCGTTACGACGGCGAAACGCGCCAAGCCTTAAAAAAACGTGTGGCCCAACATTTCACAGCCGTTATTAATGGCGATTCCAATTATCTAACCTTCATTCATAGTCGTGATAACAATCACTCTCTGGACCTCCACAATCCCACAATCATTTGTCGTGAGGAAAACCATTTCAAACGCAAATGCAAAGAAACATTTTTTATGTTCAAGACTTTATTTTATACAACATAATACATATTAATAGAATTGCTTAATTTGCTTAAATGAAAAGTGGAAAGATGCATGGTTTTGCAATTCATAGGACTCGAGGACAATTGTTTCTGTCGTTGCATTCGATTTTTAATGAGGAAATTCAGAATTCACACTAAACTTCTACAAATAAAAAAAAAACAGCAAAAAATTATGGAGGAGTTATAAGTGTTGGAAGGGAGGTTACGATCCAAAAGCCCCAAATTCTCACAAATACATTAACTAAAGATATAATATTGATGAATGCTAATATGAAACAGTTAGGAAAAAGCCCCACGTATAGGTCTGTGTGCTTGTGAATGTGATTATGTGAAAACTATTTTTTAAACATAATTGTATATTAGGAAATCTTTAAACTTACCGACATATTTCATAACATTGTTTTTTTAAGACGTCATTTAAAATAAAATGATAAATGATACGAAATTTTACCCATTGTAAGTTAAAATTTCGCGAATTTGTAGCCTAATTTATTGGTTATCTACTAGGATTTTACTTGTTACAGATTAAACAAAAAAAAAGAGAAAAAACCATACATTTAAAACCATAAACTTCAATAGTTTCAGCAGAAACTTGAAACTCAATTTTATTATTATATGAAATATCTGTAATCGAATTCAATTAATGTCTATCATTTTCTCTTTCAGGCATAAATTCATTCCAAATTCGTTACCCTGAAGTATTATGTCCTACGTCAAATACTGTATGTATCAACAAATCTGAAAAAAAAAGAAAAAAACTGTAAAAGCTTTGGAATTTTTAAATATTTTAAATATTTATAAATGTATAAATATTACATATTTTATTGAGCTGAAATATATATTTAAAGACATTTATATAGCCAAATACGGTGTAAAATTTGGAAGTCATTCATTAAATTAACATTATCGAAAAATTATTGTGTGTTAATTTGTATAAGCATCTTGTCTCTATTCAATTTTTTCTTTTGTTGATGGTGATTTTACTTAATTCTTCAGTATCGAAAAGAAAATAATTTTATCCCACACTAGCTAGAAAATAATGAGATAATATCAGACGTTTTTGAAGTTCTCTGTTTCATTTAGTAACTCTTTAAAAATCACTATAGAATAAGCTTAAGTGTATCCTTTCGTTTCAAGACACCTATTGCTACTGTACTTTTGTCTAATCGTTAACTGACATTATGTAATCATATGTATGTAAGCTCTGAAGAAAAAAGCTCTGAAAATTATTATATTTTAACTTAGATCCATTAATTTTTTTTTTTTTTTTGAAAACGAATGATTAGATATTAAAGATTCCTAAAATATATTGACTGATCAAAAAAATGTCTGCTCTCGTTCTTTGCTGCATAAAATAAAAACACAAGCTCCAATATTCTATTTCTGAAAAAGGGAAAAAATATAACATTTTTACAATATGAATTTATATACATACATACATAGTTCTCTGCCAAGGGCAGGTCCTTCACTGCAAACCCAGCATTCTCCAATCTTTCCTATTTTCTGCCTTCCTCTTCGTCTCCACATAAGATCCATTTACCATAATGTTGTCGATCATCTTAAATCTTCTTCTGCCTCGAACTTTTTTAACGTTCACCATTCCTTCCAGTGCATCCTTCATTAGGGAGTTTCTTCTCAGCCAGTGACCCAACCAGTTTCTTTTTCTCTTCCTGATCAGTTTCAGCATTATTCTTTCTTCACCCACTCTTTCTAGCACAGCTTCATTTCTTATTTTGTCTGTCCATTTCACATGCTCCATTCTTCTCCATATCCACATTTCAAATGCTTCTAGTCGTTTCTCTTCATTGCGTCGTAATGTCCATGTTTCTGCCCCATACAATGCCACACTCCACACAAAAGCACTTCACTAGTCTCTTCCTTAGTTCTTTTTCCAGAGGTCCGCAGAAGATGCTCCTTTTCCTATTAAAAGCCTCCTTTGCTATTGCTATCCTCCTCTTGACTTCTTGGCAGCAGTTCATATCACTACTTATAGTACTTATTAAAGTTGTTCACTTGTTCCAATGTCTCATTCCGAATACTTATGTTTATCTTCTTTGTCTTTCTTCCGATAACCATAGTCTTTGTCTTGTTTACATTTATCTTCATTCCATATTGTTCACAGCTGTCATTCAGCTGCAGTAGCATATCCCTTAGTATCATCTCCTCTTCTGCTAACAATGCCATATCATCAGCAAATCTTATGCACTTTATTCTTCTTCCTCCTACTATCACCCCTCCCATGTTCTGAAAACAATTCTTCACTAACTCCTCTAAGTAGATGTTGAACAGCGTAGGTGATAGAGGGCATCCTTGTCGCACCCCTCTCCCTATTCCACTTCCCTCTGGCAATTTTTCTCCTATCCTGACTTTGATCCTATCCTCGTTGTTTCATATAAAGATTGGTTATTAGCCTTCTCTCTTTCCAATCCACACCAATTTTCTTCAAGATTTCCATAAGTTTATTCCAATCCACTCTGTCAAAAGCCTTTTCCAGGTCCACAAATACTTCATATACGTGTTTATTTTTTTCTAGATATCTTTCGCCGATTGTTCGCAGCAGTCCAATTGCATCTCTCGTGCCTTTTCCTTTCCTAAAACCAAATTGCTCTTCTTCCAACTCTCCTTCCACCTTAGAATATAAACGTCTGTTCAGTATTCGCAGAAGAATTTTCGCTGAGTGCGATATAAGGCTGATAGTCCTGAACTCACTGCACTTCTTTGCATTATTTTTCTTCGGTATTGGTAGCAATACTGTTTCCATGAAATCATCAGGCCATTCACCTTTCTTATATATTTCATTGCATAATGATAGTATTTGCTTCTTGTCTTCACCCAAGCATTTAACTAACTCAATGTATATTCCATCAATTCCTGTTGCTTTCCCATTCTTCATTTCCCTAATCGCTAGCTCAACTTCTTTCCTTAGAATACAACATCCTTTTTCATCTTCTGATACAGCTGTTTCATCTTCTATAGCTAAGTAATCTGGACGATTCCCTGTCTCATATAATTCTTCTACATACTTCTTCCATCTGTTCAAAATTCCTTGTTTGTCGGTTATTTCATTGCCGATTTCGTCTTCTATCAACCAAATGGACTTCTTATTCTTATTTGTGAAATCCAAACATTTTACTTCGCGATACATTAAATCATATCTTTCTTTTCTCTCTAGATCCTCTACTTCTTCACATTTCTGTTTCATCCAGTCTTCCTTCGCCTTATCAGTTACTCTTCGTAGTTCGTTGTTTAGTTTCTTATAATTTCTTTTACCTTCTTCTGTGTTGATGTTTTTCCATTTTCTCCTTTCCTCCATCTTCTCCAACATTTTCCCTGTGATCCAAGGTTTCTTATTACTCTTACCTTCTCTGTATCCTATTGTTTCTTCTGCTGTTTCCTGTATACAGCTTTTTAGATGAGTCCAGTATTCATTACTATTTTCAGGTGTGGATTCTAAATTAGAGGCTTTCTTTTGAAAATGTTCTTCAAATTTTCTTTTTTCCTCTTCGTTCATAAGTTTTTCTATATCAAACTTCTTCGTCACTTGCCTTCACTTGCCTTCCTCTTATCTTTTTCAGACGAATATCTACTTCGCCTATCAGTAGGACATGATCTGAATTAATATCCGCTCCTGGTAGAGACTTTGCATTTTTTAAGCAATTTCGGTATCTTTCCTGTACGAGTATATAGTCTATCTGATATCTACTGTCATCCCTTGGGCATCTCCACGTGTATCGTCTTCTTTTATGCTGTTGGAATAACGTATTTCCAACAATTATTTCATTCCGTTTACAGAAATTTACCAAAGATTCTCCTCTGTCATTTCTTTTTCCCAGTCCAAATTTTCCAACCGTTTTTCCATCTTGTCCTTCTCCTACTACTGCGTTCCAGTCGCCCATTAGGATTACACATGCACCCTTCTTCTCTTTCTCAACTATTTCTTCTATCTTCTCGTAGTATTCTTCCACTTTCTCGTCTTCTAATCCACTATGTGCCATGTAAATTTGCACTAGCACTAAGTCCAATTTTTTCCCTTGTAGTCTCACCATTATCATCCGGTCATCTACATAACGCACTGATATCACTTTATCTTTCACACATGGTCCCAGTAGTGCACCAACACCATGACTTCCTTTACATTCACCATTTGAATAAAACATTCTAAATTCATCACTCACCAACTCACCGCTATTTCTCCACCTCACTTCTGATACTCCCATCACATCCACTCTGTTTCTTCTCATTTCTTCCTTCAAGTTTTCCATCTTCCCCGCTTGAAGAAGAGTTCTCACATTCCATGATCCAATCCTCAATCTTCTTTTCTTCTGTCGGTTTATTTGCTTCATAATGTAACCTTCCTCAGTATCCCCCTCCCGGACATCCGAATGGGGGGATAGTTTACGTCCGGAATTTTTTGCCGAGGAAAGATTCATCATGCCATGTTTGCAGTTTTTCTTGGGAAAAGTAAATGCGGTAGCTTCCCGTTGCTTTCCGCACACCACTCTCTCTTTCGCATCTTAAAAGATCCCAGGGGGCCCCGCGAGGAAAGTGGTGAGGAAAGTGGATTTGACCAATTAGGCCCTCCGGACTTCACCGAAATTCACCGCAAGAGTTAAATATCAGTTCCATCAGGGTTTTTGACCCGATCAGAGACCGGGAAATCCTAATTAGCCTTTGCCCCCCATGAATTTATATGAGTTTTAATAATTTATCTGAAGTTGAAACTTTATAAAATTGTCGATAATATTATCGATTATGTACATATTTGTTTTTTTTTTACAAGAATGATATTTTGGAACATTATAAAGTAAAGTGATTCTTAAGCTGTATGCCTACAGACTTTACCTATCAAATGTTCAAAACCTATTAGGAAGAATACTGTGGTATCCCGTTGCTTTCGAAGGAAAATATATACACTGAGTTAGCATTCCATTGGGAACACTCCCTATTTCCATATTTGAAGCTATAACAAAGTACCTCACTATATCAACACCACGTGTGGCCAGTGTAAACATTCCTACCTCTCCATTAACATAATCAGTAAACGTTAGGCGACATAAGCCAATTTCACTCCGTACAGATAGTTAAAACCTGAAGACCAATATTTCGGAAACAGCTACACAAGTGGGCTGTACCCGAACAACTATATCAAGGATATACCAGTATTATCTTGAACAGACATCCAGCAGAAGGGCTCAAGCTTGGTCAGTCACTCATGGTTGATCATAGAGGTGAGAGTCGGGTATCATGACTGGTATCCCAGTAAAGACGTACAGCAGTCGCACAGTTCTTCCCTAATAGAGCAGCGATGCAGGCTGAAGGTCATATGGAGTGTTGAGTCCCATTCCCTGCAGCATCATGCTGTTGACAAGATTATCATATGGCGTGATAACAGTAAGAGGCACTCTCCCCTGTTGCACAATGAAGGTTCAGTAGACAGATGGAGGTGATGTTCTGGTCTGGAATCTTTTTCCAGGAATGCCCTAGGCCAGTTGGTTATAATCCCACAAACACTAAATCATAAACACTACACGGACCTGTCAGCCGACTATCTCCATCCATGTCTGCTGGACGTCTTCCCCGATCGCGGTGCCATCTTTCAACAGGACAATGCACATTGTTATCGGGATCGTATAACTACAGATAACTACAGGAATGCAACAACGAATTCACCACATTGCATTGTCTTGACCTCCAAACTCCTCTCAATGTAATCCAATTGAACATTTTAAGATATGCTAAAGCAGGGTGTCAGATCTGTTGATCCACCCGAAGGAATGTATGTAAAACTTCGATCGCAGCGAACATGAATCGCATGGAGGATGAACGACATCTTGCAGAATCTGTTTCTATGCGTCTGCGATCGTTCATTGTAGAGAAAGGTGGATCAGTGCATTATTTAGGTGGGTGTTCCTAATGCCAAGCTAACTAAGCGTAAAAGTATATTAAGGTCATATTATAACATTTTCAGAAGATCAATTAAATTGAAATTCAATAAAATGTAAAGAGATTCTTAAATTTAGATTTTAATACTTGTATTTTTTCATAGATCATAACGTTTTATATTTTTTATATGTATTTTTTTCCAATCATTTCGATTGTTTTTTTTTAATCAATTCTTAAGGTATCACTGCATTCCAGGACATATCTCTCTGCTAAAATATAGTTTGTCGATTTTCCCGGTATATTTTTCATGTTCTTAAGAACAAGGGAGATAAACAAACCCTACTGAATTTTACAGAAATAACACAATTACAAATCTACTATCATAAGATTTCAGTGATATAACAATCTTTTATTCATGATAAAAGAATATTATGGATTACTGTCGTAATTATAAATCTAATTAATAATGATTATTTATTTCAATAATATAATCATATTGATTTACTTTTTGCGTTTCTGGAGTAGGCCTTTTTCACTAAAAAGCAGAAAACATTTTTTTCGACTAAATGCAGATAAATTGACATATTCATTTTGATATTGCGTTGAGTTTCAAAAAGTATAAACATTTGAATGACCATTTCGTCCTTATTAGGACTCATCAGCCAGCCAAACTCCACCGAATGACAAACCCAGGTGAGTTCCCGCTCTCGGGAGCGAGTCCCGGGAAAGCTATAACCCCTCGCACCTTCTGTGGAGTTTGGCTGGCTGATGAGTCCTAATAAGGACGAAATGGTCCATCCCAGTCTCTTCCTGATGACAAATCAGGGTACGAATCCTTTCTTATAGCGTTGTGCCTCGTCTACTTGCTTAATTCTTTGAATCATTGGGCACATTAAATTTCTTTTCATTTTAAATAGTTAAGTTACTTTGATATTAATTTTGAAATTGATATTTTGATATTGATAACTGGAAATCATATTTGGAAATCAAACCCTAAGGAAAATATCAAATCTTTATCCTTAGAAAATGTAATAAACTCGGGAGGTAAGGCTGCTGTGGTCAGCAGCTAGTCTTTCAATGGCCTTTAACCTCTAAATAGGAAACAAGGTTTCCATTTGGTAGAGGGCTGGTTGAACCTTGGGACCGGTCTGCAAGAAAAATAACCCTTAGAAAAAAGTCTCTACCTTCCTTGGGAATTCAAACCGGCCTCTCCAATCCTCATATAAGTGCATTAACAACCGAACTACTTGGCCCAGAACCCTAAATAATACAAGAATGAAAGGATTTGTTAGAATTAAGATCTAGGTTATTTTTATTTTTCCTTTAAATAATGCACCAATTACTTTTAAAAATTCACATATATTTAAATAACTACAGCAAAACTAGAACTCCAGCATCAAAGGGCGACTAAAGCATTAAAAGCACAAGGTTTTATACAAAGAGATCCGAAAATTACGATTCCTCAATCATGAGAAATTAAGTGGTGATATAATAGGTCTTGTTTCAATCACCGTGAGGAAGAATCCACTTGCTGCAAATATTTGTTTTAATTGATCTTTAGAAATAACTGAACCGAAGAGGATTGAACATTTTTGCTGTGTTACAAGGCCTGGAAAGTATCATTAAGATGTCATACAGTAGAATTATGGAAATTCTTAAGAGGTTTATATAAATAATATAAGATAAAGTTGGGAGAGATGACACACAATTCGAATTTTTCACGTAAAATATTAAAAACCTTTTTTTTTAAATGTTTGAAAGCTTTAAACTGTTGATTTATCCTTTGCTTTCATATTTAAGTTTTTTTTATGTTTTTATTGCTGTTTCTTATTTTTAGAATTTTAAAAATTTTTTGACATTGAGTTATCTCTCCCATATTTATGGGAGAGATGACACGGGTAGTAGGGGATAGATGGCCACATGGAATATGAATAGGAGACCTGTGTAAATCAAGCTGCTACTTTATTTTTATAAAAACGTATGAAATGAAACACTAAAATTAAGTTGAATAATGATATTTTTGAAAATTTTTGGAAAAAACTGTTTATTAAAAAATAAAATTCCCTGCTGCTCAAGACATTAAATATATTATTCAATATATATATATATATATATATATATATAAATAAATATATTTTTAACTCAAAAAGAAACAATATTAAAAAACTAATACAGTGAAATTTGGATAATTCGAAACTGAAGGGACCAGAGAAAAAGTTCGAATTATCCAAAAATTCGAATTACATATATCTCAAACAGAAGAGATAAATAAAAAAGATTAACTCCACGATCAAAGATTTAACACATAAACTTTATCTAAGAATACTGCTATATTTTTTACTAATTATTCATCACTTTCAAAAAAAAAAGGCAGATATTTTTAATTGCTTCATTGAATGCAATCTTTGTGTCCTAGCCTATGGTTCCAACCTCTGGGTTGCTAGGTCCTCTCGTTCTTTTTCTATTTTTTCCATTGCAGCTCAAGATTTTATCTTTGTTCTTCAAATATGTCGATAACGTGTTGGATGGAATTCCAAATTCCTTGGGGATTTCCAATTTCTTTTTAAGGCCTTTTTCCACTTCCTTAATCACCGCTACCTTTTCAGCTAATGTTAATGACTTATAAGGCTTTAGCTTTTGACAATGCGATAGTAAGAGCATATAAACAACACTTAAAGCACAAGCACAAAAACTAAAAATGTATATAACCCCTTAAATCATTCACAGGAAGCCCACGTGACACTAAGACCGAAGGGGTGTGGGAGGGGGGAGGGTAACAACAGAGGGTGGACAAAAAAATCCTCGGAAATCCCCACATAGTGACATTCCAACCTTCGCTTTTGTTTTTCTTAGAAACACCGTTAAAATAAATAATGTATCTTAGCTGAGAAAAGTCTCAGGAACAATTTTTACCGTAATATTTTAAGGACAATCGTACGAAAAATCGAATTATCCAAAATAAAATTCGAATTTTCCACAATTTTTTAACATTATTTTAATATAGAATTCTAGGAACCGAGCTAAAAATTCGAATTATCCAGAATTTTAAATTAAACAAGTTCGAATTATCCCAGTTTCACTGTACAAATAAAAAGAAACAAATTTAATACACATACAAATCAAAGTTAACAATATTAACTTTAAGTAATAATTAGGCTATTTACTTATTTTAACGTTTATTGAAGAACAATAAAATAAAATTAAATTATTAAACAAGAAACAGTTTAACAAATAATTTTAATAAACTGAATAAAATCTTTTGATTTGCGCACAGTATTTTAAAATAAAAAGGCTAAATATTATCATCGAAGTCAATACAACAATGAATACACGAGTAAAACTTAGTGGGATTTTTTGAACATCTCGTGTGAGCCCACTTCTTAGTCTTTATTTTTTTAAGCCTATATGAAACTTAGTGGTAATTATCTTTTTTTAAATTATGCAAATTATAATTGTATTGTGATGAATATAAAATAAAAGAAAAACAAAAATAAAAGAAAAAGAATAAAAAAGGGGAGAGATGACACGTGTCATCTCTCCCCTTTTTAGGTGTGTCATGTCTCTCCAAGTGATTGGACAGATGACACACACACATCGCCATTTCCACCAAATGGGACCCAATACAGTAGTGATCGATACATAACCTTGCTTACTCTGTTTACATGTTTACACAATGAATTATAGCGAAAGATGCCTTAAAAAAGGGCTGTTAACTAAACAAATTCGCAAAGTCAACGAAAATTCGTGCACAAACCTGGCTTTATCATTGGAAGAAAAACTCAATAAAATCTCATATATCAATTCAGCACAAACACTCCACATACACTGAAGCTCAGACTGGCCTCGGGTTTAGGTCATGTGATGCGCTGCAGTACTGCAAACCCTTCTTGAAGTTTATTTACATGTGTCATCTCCCCCATGTGTCATCTCTCACAACTTTACTATAAAGTTTTCATAGAATTGGAAAACAATAACAAGCTTCCGTTTCTCGATGTATTAGTAACTGTTCAGAACAAAAGTGTAATTACGGAACCGTACAGTAAACCCCAAGCTAACAATCAGATCATGCCCTTCGCTTCAGCTACTCCATCTCATTTTAAAAGAAATCTTATAGTTATAAAGGTAAACAAAGCATTTCGATATGTTCGACAGAACAGTTGTTCCTTGAAAATTTGATGAAAATAAAAAATAAGTTTATTAATAATGGTTACCCTGAGAAATTTATTTTCTTTACTATACAGTAAAGTTTAAATCACATTTATAATCCAAAGCAATAAAATAAGTTTGATAGTAGGTGTGGACAGCATTTCCTTATCATTCCAACATCTAAAATAGATTACAACAAATTTTTCGATATACTGATATTAGAGTAGGATACCAGTTAAAAAATAAATTAACCTACCCCCTACACAGTATTAATGATAAAGCATTAGATATGAACAAAAAAAAGGTTATATACATTCATTCCTTGCATGAAGCATGATTGATCTTGACAATGTATAAAAAAACGTTTTTAATATTAGGCAATAAAAATAAAAAAGGACACTAGAGAAATGTTAGAGTCTTATTTTATCACTTTATTAGGGTCCTATAACACAACTGTACCGAATAACAACATTTTTAAATACATGTACAATTATAAGTTTCAGGTGCATTCATCTAGACAAAGGAGACAAATTCAAGAGCGTATCAATAAATGATGAAGTGAAACATGATAGACGACGTCATGATGACCGAATTCCAATTCTTCCGACTGATGGCAATCAGTAATCTCCTCTTCCACCCCAATGATGTGGCTTCAAGTTGGCACCAATTGGAAGCTGATTATTTAATTATCCTTATATATTATTTCTCAAAGGTGTTTTCGTGTCGGTACGCCATATCTCCCTTAATACTTCATCAAAATCAATGATTGAGACATCATTTTGAAGATTACGTTACCCGCTAATGACGGAAAATAAACATTTAGTTTAAAATTAATGTTTTCGTTAAAAAGCTTTATTTTAAAAACCTTTTTATAAAAATGTAGACACGCTTTAACAGAAGCGGCTTATTTTTCGAAAGCGAAACAACATTTCAAATAATGCTTTAGCGTCGTAAACTTCAAATATATCCTTTTTTTGAATAAAAATGCACTTTAAAAAGAATTCGCTGAGTCACAAGAATTTCTATTTACTGTTCAGAATGATAATTATTTTCAAGGAAATGCTTATTAATACTTAAGTTAAAAATGATTAAAATAAAGAAGAATTGAAAATTGTTAATCATGAAGCTTCAAACTTTGCATCAGTATTATGGTAATTTATATAGTAATTTACATAATAATAAAATAATTCCTAATAAAACTTCAAGCTTACGTTCCTTTATCTTCTTGTTTCTTTAAAATTTCTTAATACATGATGGAGACAGTGACCCCTCAATAACTAAAAGTAAGAAAATAAAAAACAAGTAATCCAATGATTTGAATTCCACATTAGATTCTTGTTTTATTTTTATTTATTTATTTATTTTTTTAGTGAAAACGAACGAATGAAAATCCTTTGTCTATTTTAAAATTCTAATGTCTGTCTAGTACAAAAACTTAATTAAAATATTATTACTTTTTTGTATTGCCGATACGCACCGAAGTGCGCGCTTCGAATCCGAAGCCTCCGTGTTCCAGGGAGCGCTAGTGTTCCCAAGATGGCGAACCCCTAGCAGACACCCTAGAATTTCAAGGGAAAGATACTGGGGTGGTTTCCCATGGCCTTCCCCAGGACGCCATTAAGGAATGACGTCAGACCGAAGAGAAAGTGAAGAAGAGGCTGGACAACACAGGAAAGGAAATTGAAACAACCATGCCACTACCGGGATTCGAACCCAGGTACTGGCGCACTGGCCGCCACGGCAGACCGCCGCCGAGACCGCACGGCCACGCCAGCACGGCATTATTACTTACGTTATTTAAATATGCTTAATGTTAATCACATTAAAGCAAAAGGAAATTCGTTTATAAAATAAAAGGTTTAATATACATGGTTAGACAATGTACACTGTATTATTGTTCCACTGTTTCCTTTTTGATGTCTTTCTACGGGAATTTTCTTCATTTCTCGCATTAAAGATAAGGTCTCACTTGAAAAAGGTTTCAATTATAAAAGCTAGTTCATCTGTAATCCTTAAATATGCATATCAAGTTGCAACAAGATCAATCCAGAGATACAAGTTAAAAGTACGTGGTGTATACACATACACACAAACACAATAATAATATTAAAGAATTTTTGATAAAAAAATTAATATCAGTTAACTGTAATATAATGATGTTGGATTGTGGTGTTTTGTATAAAAGCTGTGTTAGCATGGAGACTGTAATTTTCATTAGAAACCATCTTTTTGAAGCAACTGGAGAATCTGACGGCTATTGAATAACTCCGTAAGGTTTCTCTATCTGTTTTCAGTTAAACAGGCGCCTGTTAGCTTCCTAATCCTTGTGTAGGTGTTGATCATTTCGTATTAAAATACAATGTGAAATTCACTACAATGTGATTATTCTATTCTATTCTATTCTATTTGACTGAACCTGCTCAAAAGTTTTCCTTCCCAATTTTTTTTTTTTTTTTTTTTTTTGAGGAATTTTAGGAAATTATTATTTTTTGTAATTTTTTGTAAACCAATAAATATATTCTTTGACAAAAAAAATCGACACCCCCTAAAAAAATAATCCGATAATAATGAAACTTCACATATAAAAAATTTTCGACCGAATATGTAAATTATCAAAAATTCGCACCCAAATTAATGAATAGTCGGAGCTACAGCCACTGGAACTGAACATCGTGATGGTGTATATAAAGAGCGAATCTGACTTTCAGGAACAAAACTTCCAGTGGATTTTGATTGAGTTTTCCTGCCTTGACTGTAACAAAGGCGGATTCGCGACCACTACGACCATATAACGGACTTTGAAAGAGGACCTGTCATCGGACTACATGAGATTGGGTGGACAAACCGACGAATCACTCGGCATTTAAGTCGGAGCCATGCGGCAATTAGACGATGCTAGCAGGAATGGATCTTGAATGACAGATTTCAGCGACGAGAGGGTAGCGGACGGCCTAGGGGGACGACAGAACGGGATGTTACAGCGATTGTTAGAGGAGATCTTAGAGCAACAGATTCGTCGCTATCAACCATCGAACATCTAACCAATACGGAAGTGACCACCCGGACCATTAGTAAAAGGCTATGGAAGCAGAATCTATGCTCGCGGCGCCCATTACACGGCTTACCACTGACTACTTTGCACCGTCAAGAGCAATCGCAGTGTTTCCGGGCACAATCAACATGGAATTGTGCTGATTGTTGACGAAATGACTTCAGTGATGAGTCCCGTTTTCAATTCAACCCCGACGATCAGCGCAAACGTATCTAGAGATCTGGCTCTTACTGGCGCACGCCACACAGCCCGACAACAGGGAGTTATGATCTGGGGTGCCAGTTCATTTGATAGTCGAACACTCTTGGTAGTTCTCCGTGACACCCTCACTGCACAGCGGTTCGTCGCCGAAATTAATGCGGGCCCGTTGTATTGCCGTTTCTTTCGCGGCACTCCGGTCTTACATGTCAGCAAGATGACGCCTGGCCACGTCTCTCCATTGATTGTCTCCGATCTTGCGACACACTTCTTTGGACAGAATGTGATGATCGCAGAATGGCGACGAATTAGCCAGCCAATTGAAGATGCCGTTTGGCAAGAAATTCCGAAGAACGCCATCCGCTAATTGTATCATTCAATGGCGCGTCGTGTAACAGCTTGTATACAAGCCAGTGGTGGACCAACGCCATACTGACCTGCTCATATAGTGTAGCTCTTTCTGTCCAATAAATCATCCAATAAATCAGACATTCAAATCCTTTCGTTTTCGGTACATATGCATTACGAAATTTTGTCTTGATTGGATAATTCCTTCTTGGTGCATCGATTTTTTGTTAAAGAGTGTACAACAACAACAACTTAAAGAGAGAAATAATGTTAATGCATGTTTTTAAGTGAAGCATCAATGAACAATGGATCAATGAATTCTTCCTTTCCATTATAGAAAGAAAAAAAAAATTGTTAAGCCAAAACGAAAGTTATGCAAGGTGGTACATGTACAAATATATCTACAGCAGATGTTATCTTCATCATCACAGCCCACGTTACAAATTTCGTATAGGTTATAGATCCCAATGAAAATTACAAAAATATTCATGTTGCTTCACAAGCAAATTAATGAAACATCTCCAAAAACTGAACAACGTTTTTATCTTTATTAAACAGTTACGTTACATTAAATGTAAAAGATAAATAATTCAGGGCAGCCTTGACAGCATCATCTAAGCCTGCATTTCACATATAAAAAACAATTTTTTTCTACAACCTGTCATGAATTTTTCACTTCATGTGTTATGATGTAAAACATTTTTATGAATGGATAATACAGGTTACGGAATACTTAAAAGCTACTTGCTTTAATTTGAACTGTCAAATTGAAACATACATCCTTTTCTAAGGCTTTCGGCAATGTTACCATATAAACATTATCATTTGGTATTCATTGTAGTAAGGGCGTAGGTTGTGTAATGTGAGTAACAATCAGCTGCAGCCTCGAGCAGTAACAATTACATTCCAGTTTATGCTATCATTTGTTAGATTTAAGTCGATTTAATTGCTATGGTTTATTACCGAAACAAATGAATGATTGCACCCCACCAATTTAACAGCATTGAATAACAATTCCAAGAGAGCGGCGATGATAATATTAAAACGTACGATTATTAACGAAAATAGTTTGAATTTTCACTAATTCCATCATCCATGAACTCAGTCTTCATGTGATCTGTTCTGAAATAGCGTAGCCCATTCACATCCTTAAAAATGGATTAACATTTTTAAGGAGAAGCAAAATTAAAATGAAGGGTAGGTATTTCATAGTAATTCTAATTTTTAAATTTACAAAAACTTGCAATTCGTAAACAGAGATGAGATAAGATTGAATTTATTTATTGTTAATGGTTAGTTTTACGTTTTAGAATGTTCACCAAATGTTAGTCAATACCCTAATATTTACACAGCTAAGATCTTTTCTAGAAAATGAATGTCTGTTCCATCAGAATTTTAAAACAATTGGCACGGAGGCAGCGGTTCTTGATGGATTCTTTTGCTGCTGAATTTTGGAATCTTCCATTTTCATCATTTCAGTGTAAATGAAATATACATATTACTTATTTCACTGCGCTATTTAAGACTTTATATTTATCCTGTATTTTGTGAAACAAAACGCATTCCATTTCCTCAAATTGTTTTTATGACATTACAATGAAAAATCTTAAATAAATTGAAGTTCCATTAGGCTTAATAACAATAATTAGCTTATGTAAATGAATGTGTATTAATATTAAAACATTCAAATCTGTTTTCACCTACAAATCTATGGAAGGCAATCCGGGGTATAACGGAACCAAGGCCACAACGGAACCCCTCCTTTAACTACTCCAACGTAACCCTTTATTTTATTATTTTAGGTCGCTTTACATTATATCCTTATATCCTTTTCCTCGCTTAATGATTGACGTTTGTTATTTGTTTCCTTTAAAAATAAGGCTTAAAATTTATATAATCTTAAAAATTCGTATATTAATGATATTTAATATATATTATTTATTTTTTTATATATTTATTCAAATGGATACACAGCTCTAGTACCAGTATCGATAGTAACAATGATGAGGCATTTGTGAATGTTGTGCCTAAATCCTAAACCGAACATTATGTAATAAAACATTCTTAGATTTAAAAGGAAAATTTTCAGCATTTGTTAACATATACATTTCTTAAATGTATAATTATTAATTTTATATTTTTAAAAACTTTTTATCTCATGAAAACTGTGTTAATATCATCAATTTATCAATAAATATACTTTTTACTGATTGAAATAGTAATGGTTAGTTTGAAATGCACTTAAAAGGATTTTTATACAAATTCATTTCCATTTTCATGTGCGTGTTCCATTCTGTCCCGGTACTGGGCATACTGGAATATTCGCATTAAATTCATTTTTTTTTTAATTTTCCTGCATACATAAAAGCTTTGAGATTAACATTGCTTACGTTTGTATGCATAACTGTTCAGTAAACATATGCATTCATTCCCGAGTGTTCCAGTGGTTTATTTACGGTTTTTACGACCTACCAACCATAATGTATTCCATTCTGCTCAAGGTTCCCCTATATACATAATTTTAAATGTATCCATAGAAATCAAGGTCTTGATATTCACCATCAAATTTACATACCTTTTAAAAACTTATGATTTTGCCATTAATTTTGCCTAGTATTAAACTCATTGTGTTAAATATTGTTATTTAGACAATTATTGTAAGTTATATCTTGAATTCTTTGATAATTGCGTATGAATAATGAATACGCTAATGATTTATTTCCCTCGATATCCAAAAAGAAATAAAACAAAACTCTCCCAAATTCTATTTTATCCAAGTGGAATTTTATGTTTCGAGATACCGATTAATGTCATTCAAAATTTTTGTTTCAGAATTTAACTTTAAAACATGATGGATCAACCTACTTGTGATTGGCAGAAACTTCCAGATGAGATTCTTAATGAAATTGCTTTTTATCTTAAGCCAGGAGACCGATATAATGGCTGCCTTGTTTGCAAAAATTGGTGCCGTGTTTTAAAGACTAGCCCAGTTTGGTTTCACAGAAGTTTCTATCTCAATGGATCGGAACACGACAAAGTCGCAATTGACTATGTTGCCAAATATGGACATCATATCAAATCTGTCAGATTGGATTTTGCTGTGAGCTCCGATAATAATGAGATTGCAGCATTCCAAGACAATTTTCGTGAGTTCTTATCCAGGTAAGTGTAAGATAAGATTTTCTTCTAAGTATTACTTTAAACATTTTATTTCTTTCCTCTTATTTACTGTTTTTTGAATCAACAATAGTAAGCATTCTTACTCTTAAAGAAGTGTTTGTATCATAAAGTGAAAGTACATAAATAAATATCAAATCATTCACAGAGAAACATTAACTTATATTAAAATTATATTATGTTTTTAAATACAAAACTTGCAATCGATTAGGGAATTTAAATTTTGCAAACAAAGAAACTTAAAGCTATGGAAATTAGAGAGAAACAACAAAGTAGATACTGATGAGATTTAAAGTAGCAAATTTAAATGCAATTCTGCGTTGTGCTGAATTTTATACTGAATGTAGAATTTCACGTTAATACGTTTTAAATGTTAATAAGATTAAAAATAAAATTGAAAGTTTTTTATTCACTAGAACAAATAACATCACACCATAACTAAATTAAATCTCCGTGAATCTTATATTATAAAAGCGTTATTCTGTCTGTCATAAGACTTTACGTTTTTCCAACTGTAAATGGATAAAATGTAGATCTTTTTAAGACAAACAAAATGCTACAAAAATCTTTCGAAAAAAGTTTTTGGTTTCCAAGATGGCGCCTTTTAAAGGGTCAAATTTTGACTTTTTCTCAATTTAAACGAAAAGTATAAAAGATGGAAGAGAACATTATATTGAGAAAATGTTGGTATTTGAAAGTTCTATCGAACGATGTATCACTTATTTACAAACGCTTCAGCGTTTGCAAGATACATGCAAAAATGTGAATTTTCGGTGTGTGACGCCGACCCGCAATACATCCGAGTTATTCGGAGAAGGCACAACGGTCTGGAAAGTTATATATTCTCCGACGATCGCAACATTAATTTGCTAAATAAATAAACTTTGTTTTTTGAATGCTATATATGCAAGGGTTCCGGAGCGAAGCGACGGTGCCCTGCTATTATTATCATCTTATATTACAATAGCGTTATTCTGTCTGTCGTCAGACTTTACGTTTTTCCAATTTTGTGACCAAACTATAAGAGATAGATTGGTCATGCAAATGGATAAAATCTAGATCTTTTTAAGATAAACAAAATGATACAAAAATCTTTCGAAAAAAATTTTTGGTTTCCAAGATGTCGTCTTTTAAAGGGTCAAATTTTGACTTTTTCTCAATTTAAACGAAAAGTATAAAAGTTGGAAGGTAACATTATATTGAGAAAATATTGGTATCTGAAAGTTCTATCAAACGATATATCAATCATTCACAAATGTTTCTGCGTTTGCAAGATACATGCAAAAGTGTGTGTGGCGCAACCCCAGGTGTGAGGCGCTAACCAGCAATACAACTGAGTTAAGCGGAGAAGGCCACAACGGGCTAGGAAGTCGTAAATTCTCCGATCTTAATATTAATTTGCTAAATAAATAAAGTTGTTTTTTTTTTCTTTTTTAATGCTGCATATGCAAGGGTTCCGGAGCGAAGCGACGGTACCCGGCTAGTATACCAATAGACACTTAGGTAAAATGATTTGACAATGTTACAAAATATTGATGGCAAAAATTTATAGAGGAAGAATACTAAGTGTAGTCCACATCGACATAAGTACGGAAATTGAGAGTATTTATAAAAGTATATTTCCACAATGGATTAGAAAAAATTAAAACTGTTCCTGCACAACAGATAGTTTCCAAAGCTCTCTTATAAAGCTTACCATTTCCAATGTTGACTAAAATTACAGCAATAACTTATTATTTTAAACAGATGCAGTTTGAACAGGACACTCACATCTATCAGCTACTTGAGCGTGTGTAGTTCTTATGGGGCTTCCGTAGATGGTTCTGCATTAGGCTATGCTTTGGCTGAGTTTTTACAGACACAGAAAGATCTAGAAGTGTTTGAATTGACAGCAGCCCATTTCAGCCTTCCTGTTCCCGTGCTGATCTCCATCCTCTCAGCATTAGACAAAAGCAGTCTACGTCAACTTACCCTTCAGAAATTTACCACGCTTCCTGGAATGCTTTGTAGGTAAGAATCCATAGCTCTTAACAATCATATATTCTTAAGCATAACAAAAACTCTCCAGGTGTTTGAATCTAATATTAAAGTCCGTACTCACAGATTTCATTAAAACTGCCTTTATCTTGATTTATTAGGATGTCGAGACACTTCCTTGAAACATTAAATTCCGCAGAAATACGAACTAAGCGATGAAAAAGGAGCAAAATAGATATTTGGTTTTCTCTTTAGGTGATTCAATATTGGGAAAACAAATTCCTTTTATCCATTATTTCATATTTTTATCATAGCAGAATATTAGAACCACTTCTGCAAAGTTAGTGTCTTAATGGCTAGTATTAGTTTCAGAACAATTTTCTTATTCTTAGCTCTCCCAGACAAAGAAATAGTAATTACCAAATGCTAAGAAGTTGTAAGATTACATCACTGTCTGAAAGCACTCTACTGTTTCCACAGTTGTTCATGGTGTTAAGAAATCGTAGACTCCTAAAAAAGTTAGGATATAGTCTCTAATCCTTTTTTTTTCTATCTCCAAAAAAAAAAATACTAGAGGTTATTTTCTTAAAAAAAGGCAATTCTTAACCAGAAATACAAGAAGATTATTTGAGATTGAAACGATATAGATTTCAATGAGATTCGCGATTTGAAATCAACATGAAGCTCATTAAACTTGATTTAAATCAAAATTAAAGTCAAAGTGTTTATTACAATATATTGGGTAAAATTAATTATTTTTCTATCTACATGTATTTACATACTACTATATTTAAAAAAAATAGGGTAAATTGTTTCGGGCTGCAGACTAAGTAACAATTACCTATATTAATTATGTTTATTATCTTTTTAATATTTCCTTTTGTACTAATTGTAAACGTTTTTCAAAATTTCGACCATTATAACTATTTCATAATGTCTATAGTAATAGTAACTTCCATTTATAATTTGAAAAGGGATCAAAAATGCCAGGAGGTAGTCCACCACAATCTTCTGATGGTAAATTGAGTTTGGTTGAGTTGCGGGTAGAAGGGTCAGCCCATGTCCACCTGTCTTTAACCCGGAACCCTGTCGACCTGTTCTTAACCAGAGAAACCTGGTTCCCTTCATACAAAGAGCTTAGTAAACCCTAACTCTAGTTTCACGAAGCATTTTTACTTAAAAATCAACAGATTTTTATAGAAATGAAGTTAAGGATGCAATGAATCTGCACGATACCAAGATTCTAAAGAATTGTAGGATCAAGCCTTTATTTTTCCATAAGTTTAGATTGATATATAATTCTTGGAAATTAGCTTGTCAATTGAATAAAATTGGATAGGTTTCAGGCGATTTCAGTTGCATTTACTATGAAAAGAGAAAAAGTTTCTAATTCAGAATTGTCATCTGCTATTCTCCAACAAATAGATAATAACATTTAATGATATTTTTACTTTAAAAAGCCCAACATTAATCCACCCTGCTATTTTTTTTTAAATTAGCAATGATTTGTACTTGGATGTGATTGAGCACTTCACCAAGATTCAGTCTCTCAGTCTTCGATACGATTTTGTCAACAATGATGTTATACTACGTGTGGCAAAAGCAAGCAGAATGAACTGGAAGAAACTGGTTTTATCATACAGCAAATTAGATACCTGCGATCATTGTGTTTGCAAAGAAGCGTGGCTGGATACATTGGAATTTTCTCCTAATCTAAGAGTCACCTTCAAAATTGGTAAGAAATACTCCTAGTTCCTAAGAAAAATGAAGTTAGTAAATGGTATTTTGAGTTAAAACTGCCGTTATGTTAATTAATTAGATTTTCCTTGAAATAAATTTTCAAGGTACGAAGAATCATCTCTATTCAAAAATGTGAAAGATTTTTACCAATTTCTTTAAACGCTTTCTTTTCGTCTCTTACATTATCTTCTAATTTTCTTTATCCTGCCTTTGCTTTGCTATTATTTAACTAGCTTTATAATATTAAAGTTTTGTATATTTTTGAAAAAAAAAATATTGTATATTCTACTTCCTTGTTTCTATGAATAGGAAAAATTATTAAATAGGGTTTTGAGTTGACACACCCGTTATTTGAATCACAGGAAGTTATTGGCTTTTCCTTCAAATATAGTAGGACAGTTGCTATCTAATTAAGTTTGCGACCATTAACTTAGATACTTTTCGATTATTCAAATTCAATTTGATTCAAATTCAGATCTTAAATAATATTCAAACAATGGTCGTCGTCACACTTAAGTTTCATGATTCTAGCTTTTATATTCATGGTTGTGGTATAATGAAAATCCATTCACCCACTCCCGAATCAGCTATATTTTTCCACAAAATTGAAATCAAACTTAAAATGTTCAAACTTGATATCTTACATTCCAAACAAAGGAGATTAATCAACACACTCAAACTCATTAGTACTGCCTTACGTCAAAACTTATCCACCTTTCATTATCACAGTATCTTGAACATCAATGCAAACAGATCACTAAAACTTTTCACAACATTCAAAAATAACCATCATAAACTACTGTAGTTTAATTTAATTCTCCCACAACATTAATAATAACAATAATTCTAAATTAATGATTAATGAATCCAACAACAGACTAACTCCACACCACATCTCTTGTGTTATAAAAAGGCATAGATTTTAATATTACCTACCAACAATTCCAACATGATAAACTAATCGCTATTTCGATAGCGATATCGCTAATCGATATTTTGATCAGAAAAAAAGGATTAAAAGCTATTAGAATTCCACTGTACAATAATCATCTAACAATCCACATATTTTATGACTTTCTTTTGATGAAAATCCTGCTTTTAGACCACCACCCTTCGAATACAGCTTGAACAACCCCTACCACCATCCACGACGTAAATACACGACGATCAGGCAATTTGGATAACACCGGCCCACACCGAGTGGACCATACCACACCCTATCACATCACCAACGAATTTTACCTCACACTGAAGAGCCCTCATGATTGGCGACTCCCAATGAGAACATACCATCCTGAGATTCCAAAAATATTGAAACTGTAACTGATAACCTTTTCTTTTCTTTTCTGTTACTCTTCTGTTGAGAAAGACAATCCGCTTTGGATGTCGAAACGTCCGGCTCTCAAGTCCATTTATGTAATCTGTTCTTTTTTTCATATTTTTTAATATATATTATTGTTTTTTACCTGTGTGTGTCAATGTTTTACTCATTTCATAAATATTTTCAGTACACGTTAAACTCCTAATTAATTGATATGTTTTGAGAAGAGAAAAGCTTTCTGAAATGTTATTACCGAAAATGGCTCCAGTCTTTACAATGTTACACATAACTTATTTGAATTCTGTTTTCTTTGTAGCATTTAAACTGGCTTTATTTCTTAAAATAGTTATTTTACCAAAATGCTCTCTATTCGCAGAGGCAAAACACGATGACGTTTGTGATGTGGCATATTTCTTGCTCCGTGAAGGGATGCCGTTGACAAAGTTGTTCATCGACGTAGACCCAGATATTCCCTGGGAGCATCCTCATCATCACGAGATCAAAACCCTGTCTAATGAATTGGATGAGATTCTGGATAAATTCTCCATTGATGTAGGTAAGTCGTGTTTTTGATATTGATAAATAGATAATAATTGTAAATAGGGTAAAGAAAATGAATCTATTTCGTTGATATAGAAAAAAAATACAACAACTTTACAATAATTTAATCTTTTAGAAACTTTAAATTTTATTCTTGAAGAAATAACACTTACACATAAAGGGTGTTGCATAATTTGCGCAGCATCAGAATTTCCATTTAAAAAAGTTAAAGCTGTCCCCGAACAGGCCATACAGGGTTCGCGGAAGGTAAAGCTCCCGACGTTTCTTGACCAACGGGGCTAGAATGAGGTCGGGTGGTCAGCCCGACACACGCCCGCCTTTAACTCCCGGGAAAGAAACCCAGTACCCATTCTACAGAGGGCTGGGTAGGCCCTAGGACCCGTTTGGAGGAGAATTTTGAGTGTGGAAAATTTATTTTTACTAGCCGAATCCAGCATGCGTTGCAATGCCACTCACTCAAAGAAAGAAAGGACCCGATGTCGGTCGGGGCTAGGATACTTAGGTCCTTGTATCGCCTTCCACCCACCCAAATGTGTCCCTGCCCCCAATAGAGGGAATTTTTTACTTTTTGCATTAGACTTCGGGTGGAGGGGGGCCCTAAATATTAGATACCGGTGTCGGTCGGGGATGGGACACTTATGCCCTTGTGTCGCCTCCCGCACCCAAGTTTGGTGCTCCTGCTCCCCTATAGGGGATCGGATTTTTCACTTTTTGCAATTGACTTGGGGGGGGGGGCCGAGAAGGGGCCCTAAATATAAGGTCCCGGTGTCGATCGGGTGTGGGACACTTAGGCCCTTGTGTTGCTATCCCCCCACCCGAGTGTGGTGTCCCTGCCCCCCACAGGAGAGCGAATTTTTCACTTTACACAATATTTGTGTAGTCTCATTTTCACGACCAGGTGGATATTGGGTATTTCAGGAATTTTACCCCTTTACAACCCCTTGGGGGGGGGGGTTCAGGTTCAAAGTAGCCTATCTTTTCCGCAGGGTCCTAAAGAGTAATTCTGCAAAGTTTGGTCCAGATAGGTCAAAGGGCCTAGGAGTGTATAAAGGACAAAGAAAGAAAGAAAGAAAGAAAGATACATTCATTTTTATATATAGAAATTTTTTATTTTCATTTTTAGATACTATGCATGTGAAAATCAATGCTGTCATGCGCCGAAACATCGAAAATTTCTACAATGATATATCTGACTATTCCAAAATGGTGTCTGTTTTTGTGGCACTTCCCTGCAATGACGAATCCTTTCTGAATTTTTGTACAAGAGTTGGTGATTCTCCCGCAGGTAAGCAATACATAGGTTAACATTACTAATATCAGCATATGAAAACTTATCGAGTATTATTAAAATTTTAAGAATGCAAAATATTTATTTCTTTATTTTTCATTTCCCCGCAGAAAGAAATAAAAATCATTATTATTTTCTTTTAACGAGAGAAGCGAATCTCTTGCCATTCCCAACTAGATCACATGTTTGAATATTTTTATTCAAAATCTACAGTAGCGAGAAATATGAAATTTGCATGCTCGCATAGAAATCCATGTAGAAGTGCACAATCATATCAAAACTATAAATTTTATAAGAATTATTTGTTTTTAAAAACTTGGAAAAGTCATAAGAAAAACCATAATAAAAGCTCCATTCGTTCTTAAACCGAAACAAAAATTTGTAATTGTGTAATTCCTAATAATACTACAGTGTCGTAGCATTAGTCACTTTTAAATACCTTCAATCTTAATATAAATATATAATCAAATTTTCGAAAGTGATTTTAACAACGCGCGAATCTACTCGAAGTCCGGCTTTTTGCTATAGTTTAACAAACTTCGTAAAGCAAATAGGATTTGAAATTATTGGTAGATAATAATCCAAGCCGTAATTTGGCAAACTTTTGAAGATATGGGAAGACAATAATATTTTACTTACTAATTCTCAGGCATTCCTCCAATCTTACATCTGACATACGTAACTTTCAGACAGGCCTTATCCATGTCTTAGGCTCTAAGGAAATTTTATAAGAACCTGGAAGGACGAAAAAAAAAAGGTTATAAGACGAGATGCAAGAAACAGTTTTGCTCATGAAGGAAAAAAACAACAAATTATTATTATAGAATTAGACTTATAAAAGTAATTATTGAATTATAATTATATATTGTAATTTCTCCTTAATTATTAATGTGCCTTTAATATATACTGAATGGGATGGTGTTATATTTGAAACGATATTTGAAAATTCATTCTGTTTCGTTTGCCATTATGTGCTACAAATCTATAATTGAAGAACGTTGTTTGTATATAATCTCATTACAGTAGCATGTTCAGGGATTACAAGGTATTAAATTACGACTGATAATGCATTCTTAATTTCACAATTCTAGGATTCATTTAGACATACATCACGTGACTTTCTTAGGATCTAAGAAAACATTTCCAATTTTGAATTTTTGGTATTCGTATTTTTTTTAACCTATAAATTGATGCAAATACAGTCGGACGAAGTCGCTAAATTCCGAAAAAAAGTTCGTTATATGGAAAGTTAAATAGAGATTCACTTAAAATTACTTTAAACTATATAAAACAGATTTAAAATACATACACAAAATATTATTAAAAAAAGTAATAATTTTAATGACATAAAGCATACATTACCACATGCACTACTTAAATTTTACCAATAAAGTCGGCTAATTTTGTCTTGAGTTTTTTTTGTTTTTTTTTTCATTGATTCAATAGTGATTGAGAATCTGAATCTTTGCATCTGGTCTGTGACGGATCACAATCTTGATGAGATAAATCCTGTCTTAGAAACCTTCTACCAGAAAATCAGATCCCGCGGAATGAAATGTCACCTTTACCCGATGGGCATCTTTCATCAAGAAAAGTATTGCCAACTTCTGTCTTCACTGCAGTCGAAGTAAAGAGTTGAGAAGGTAAGTTTTTAGATTTAGTTTCCATTGAGCCAAATCGATAGTAAATTGCTTACACTTGTTTGCATTTAGAAAGCGTAAATGCAGGTAAGAGATTAAGTAACTGACAGTTGACAATACAATTAATCTTCATCCTTTATAAACAGAATATTTATAAATACTTAAGTTATATTCAAGAAAAACCCTCATAACAGAATTATGGCGCTTAATTTTCCTTCATTAAAAAATATCTAAACTCCTTATTAATTTTCGGTTATAATATTCAGAAAACGGTGATTATATGTAGAAAATATGAATAGAAGGGTTTAACGTGTTCAAATGAAACATGGAAAGTGGAGAAAAGATGAATGTTTTTGCAGCCTATAGGTCTATAAGGTGTAATTAAGAATAAGCGCTATTGGATTCCGGAACAGATGTTTCTTTGGTTGCACTCTTTTGTTTTGCGGAAGGTAGGATTTCATTCTTGTAGCCCCTACGAATAAACAACAACAATATGAAGGGAGTTATAATTGGCAAAAGGGAGAGTAAAAATCCGAAAAATCCCATATTCTCGTTTATACATTAACTTGATAACTACTGCTGATGAGTGCTAGCAAACATGAAACAACTTTCACAAAGTCCCACTGATATGTTTTTGGTATGATATGTGTGTGTGTGATTATGTGAAAACTAGCCTCTAAATATAATTCTTTATTAAGAAAATATTTAAAACTTAATAATATTTTATTTTAAATTTTGTTTGATTTATTTATAAGTTATGTAAAATGCGAAACTTAGTTTTAACTTATTTGGACATTCACTAGCAAATGTTATGGCCAAAGAACATTAAACTAAAAAAAACAATGCCATAAACTTTCGAAGTTTAAATAGAAACTTGAAACTAATCTGAACATGTGTATTATTATTTGAAATTCCTTTATTCGAAATAAATTAATATCTACCATTTTCTTTTTCAGATGTTAATTCGTTCTAAAATCCTTACCATGAAGTATTATCATTCTATGTCGCCTACGTATTTGGGAAAAACAGTGTAGAAATTATACAAGTTTTCAATGTACAAATTAATTGTATTTTAATAGATAATTGAGAAACATAAACATTTTTATGAAGAAACATTTATGTTGTGATATTTAGGAAGTTTAAAGTCAAATATCATTCAAAATTTTGGAAGTCATTCATTAGATTAACTTTATGAGAAAATTATTGTATTAAATAAAAGTCTATTTCAAATTTATGTAAGCATCGTGTGTGTGTATTATTTTACTTCAAAACTCTTTTCACAGCAAATACTGTCCTGGATATTTCAATAAAAATTTCCGATTTTACTTTCTACCATTGGTGATTTTTACTATCTGGTACGATCTCCAAAACAAAGTAATTTTATCCAGCGCTTGGTAAATGTAATCAGATAATGATAGCTTAGTCTATGCATAGCTTATTGAAGATGGAAGAGAATAAGTGTGCAAGACCGCATGTTTTGTTGATAACCAGACAAAAGCTGTTACAGCCTGACTGGGAAGTTCTGATTCATCCGTCATATTCACCAGACTTTGCACCTTCGGATTTCCATTTATTTCGGTTTTTTCAAAATTCTCTTAATGGTAAAAATTCAACTCCGTAGAAGACACCAAAGATATCTGGAACATTTTTTTGCTCAAAAAGATACAAAGTTTGAGGGAGATGAAATTTTGAAGTTGCCTGAAAGACTGGTTGTGGAACAAACCGTTGAAGACGTTTTTCAATAAAACTATTGGCGAAAATGAAAAATGTCTTTTATTTTTACTTAAAAACATAATGAACTTTTTCGCCAATCTTTTATATGTTCTTATTAAAATAAAATAGATTCTAACAAGATCAGAATGTAGGCTACACTATTTTTGTTTTTAATTTTAAGTCATTTTTTATTGGCATGCTATTGATGGCTAAAAAAGAAACTGATTAGGGTAAGGTAGGGTAAGATGACGAACTTAAGCTTTAGAGATTGTCCCTCGGCTTAAGTCCAAGTTGTTTAAAAACCCGAAATTTGAAAGGACACTTCTTGTAACCTTTTTTGTTCAATAAAAAAATATGAAACGCAGTTTTACCCTCTCGAATTATGAAAAATATTTCACCCAAAAAAAAGTCATTTTCGTCATCTTACCCCACCTAAGGGGTAAGATGACGAAGGAGGGTGGGTAAGATGACGAACAGATAAAAGTAATACATTAAGATAACACATTTTATTTTAAAAATGCAGAGAAACAATTTCACTTACTAACGTGTGGCATGAATTAGAAAAGTCAAAGATGAAACAGTTAAATTACAATAACAAATTGCTCGTAATGAAACAAAACTTTGAACAATTAGATTCAACAAAAATTTAGAAGAACATTAGTGTTGGCTCTGGCACGTTATGTTTCTTTGCTGCAGCATTTACACTTGAGGTTTTATCTTTTACTTCAGCAATAGCTGCATTCATTGTCGCCTTATCCCATTTTCTCCTGTACTTTTCTTTGTATAATTTCGTGGCATGTTGTTTATAAAACCTAAAACATTCGTAGATAAATAGTCATACATGAGGATTTAAAATAAAAGAAAAAAAATAACTGCAACTAAAATTCAGTTTCAAACCAATTTTTAAAATAGGACAAAAGCTATTCAGAAAAGATACTGAAAAACATGTTGGGTAAGATGACAAACTAAGCAAACTCCTCGTCATCTTACCCGCCCTGACATTCGTCATCTTACCCCACGCCGCCAATTTGGTGTAGAACTTAATCATTACCGTAGTTTATCGTAAACAACCTACACCACACATGGTTCTTTACATTATGAGTTGTATTTTGAGAATATTTTATGAAAGAGCAAAAACAACTTATATACGGGAAACAAACACATCTTAATCGCTACTGCTCGCAAAACAATCTTGCCCAACATCCCTTGCAGTGAACTTCGTTACTAATCACCTGAGTCTCAGAAATTGCTTGGACAGGTGCTCCTATCTATGAATGCGTCGGAGAAATACAGAGTTCGTCATCTTACACGCTTCGTCATCTTACCCGACTTTCTAAATACGTTTATTAATCACAGCTGTCGTTTCCGCTTTATTATTATTTATGTTGATTGATGACATCAAATTAACCTCCCACAATGGAAATTTATTACGCTTCCGTTTTATGTATTACTCCGCAGTTGTCATAATAATATTGGTAGATTCTACTACATTAATGGAAACAATAGTAAATCATAAAAAAACATAGGAAGCCTTATTATTAATACATCATCTTTACAGACTATTAACGAAAATAAAGGAATTATTATAAATGACAAATTCTTAGAATTAATGAGATATTTGAAACAAGAAGTCCCTGAGAGAACTCAAAGCCCAATTTCCTTCAAATGTTGTTCTTTAAATTTTTAGTTATCACTTTTGTTTGTTTGTCTTTCGTGAACATGACACAAACGAAAAATAAGTTCTCTTTTAAATTATAATATATGAAATTATGATAAAACAAACAATAGAACTTTTAAGGGAAAAAAATAAGGAAAACTACATTTTTTACTTAAATTATCAATATTTAAATATATCTAATGTTAATCGCATTAAAGCAAAAAGAAATTTCGTTTATAAAATAAAAGGTTTATTATATATGGTTAGACAATGTACACTGTGTTATTGTTCCACTGTTTCCTTTTTGATGTCTTTCTACGGGAATTTTCTTCATTTCTCGCATTAAAGATAAGGTCTCACTTGAAAAAGGTTTCAAAAATAAAAGCTAGATTATCTGATTAAATATGCATATCAAGTTGCAGGAAGATCCATCAAGAGATACAAAAGTTAAAAGTACATGGTGTACACACATACACACAAACACAATAATAATATTAAAGAATTTTTGATAAAAAAATGAATATCAGTTAAATAGAGTAGAATGATGTTGGATTGTGGTGTTTTGTGTAAAAGCTGTGTTAGCGTGGAGACTGTAATTTTGATTAGAAACCATGTTTATAAAGCAACTCGAGAAGTCTGACGCTGTTAAATATATCCGTATGATTTCTCTTCTGTTTTCAGTTAAACAGGCATCTGTTAGCTTCCTAATCCTTTTGTATGCGTTGATCATTTCATATTTTAATTCACTACAATGTGATTATTCTATTTGACTGAAGCTGATCAAAAGTTTTCCATCCGCATTTTTTTGTGAGGAATTTTAGGAAATTATCATTTTTCGTAATATTTTATAAACCAATAAATATATTCTTTGTCAAAAAAAATCGACACCCCCTAAAAATATCATCCGAAAATAATGAAACTTCACATAGAAAATAATTTTCGATCGAATATGCAAATTATCAAAAATTCGCACCCAATGAATGACTAGTCGGAGCTACAGCCACTGGAACTGAACATCGTGATGGTGTATATAAAGAGCGAATCTGACTTTCAGGAACAAAACTTTCAGTGGATTTTGATTGCGTTTTCTTACCTTGACTGTAACAATGCGGATTCGTGGCCATTACGACCATATGAAGGAGTTTGAAAGAGGACCTGCCGTCGGACTACATGAGATTGGAAGGATAAATCGACGAATCGCTTGGCATTTGAGTCGGAGAGATGCGGCAATTAGACGATGCTAGCAGGAATGAATCTTGAATGACAGATTTCAGCGACGAGAGGGTAGCGGACGGCCTAGGGGGACGACAGAACGGGAAGTTACAGCGATTGTCAGAGGAGTTCTCAGAGCAACAGATTCGTTGCTATCAGGGCCGTCGCGTGGTTTATTGGCGCCCGGGGCAAGATTTCGTCAGGCGTCCCCCCCCCCAAACTCAATCCCACGTGCACCCACCCGACATTACTCCTGTACTTGATATTTGCGCCCCCCCCCC
>JAFIDM010004315.1:24968016-25011096 GCA_023159025.1 Thereuonema tuberculata
AAGACTAAGGGGCCCCCTCCACACAAGATTTCCTTTTTTTGGTTGTAAAAGCAAGACTAAGGGGCCCCCTCCACACAAGATTTCCTTTTTTTTGGTTTTTTGGTTGTAAAAGCAAGACTAGGGGGCCCCCTCCACACAAGATTTCCTTTTTTTGGTTGTAAAAGCAAGTCTAGGGGGCCCCCATCTACAACTCCCGCCCCGGGCCCCCAAAGGCGTTGGTACGCCATTGCCTCACAGCACATCGTACGTCGTCGAAATTCTACAACCCGTTGTGTTTTCGTTCCTTTCGCAGCGTCCCGGGCTTACTTTTCTGCAAGATAACGCCTGGCCACATACGACATGTCTCTCCATTGATTGTCTCCGTTGTTGCAATACACTTCTTTGGACAGCCAGATCGCCAGATCTCTCTTATATTGAGCACATTTGGAATGTGATGGGGCATTCTGCGACCATCCCCGAAAGTCGACGAATTAGCCCGCCAATGGACCACTTGAGGTTTACACCCATACCGATGTCACATATGACGTGTTAAGCAAATGCTGGGAGATCTTGTGACATCTTGTGGGATAAATAAACAAAGCCCATAGGGCGAGTATATAACTGACAGTGTGACAGTTACTCACTATTGACAGTTACTCAATAAATAGTCGATTTTTGATTTTTCTAGACGGAATAGTTCAGTAATGAACAATTCCTTATTATAATAATTCTGTAAAAAACCTTGGAATATCCTTCTACAAGGTTTCTGCGAATCAAAATGTGCGAAATAAAGATTTCTGCGGGATGTAAGAAAATTGTATATTTCATAGTCTTGTTCAAATGAATGCTGCTGGTAATTAATTAACTGCTTGATAATCAAAGTTATAAATATAAAAAAAATTCTACAATTGTTGGTTTATGCTTTCTGAAATTTAATTACAAAATCGACAGTTACAAATTGTCGAGAATTAAAGACTGCTATTAAGAGAGAAATTGAAGAATATAAACAAATCACATACAATGTGATGATTATTTATACAAAAATATACATATATATATAAAAATAAATATATATTTTGAATTCAAACTTTACAAATCGTTTCCTTGAAATGAAAAACAAAATTCGACAGAGTAAATAAGGAGTGACGTCAAATTACTGTAGCGTCATACTGAATTGCAAAACAGTGTGACGATCCAATCTTAAATATCACAGTTTAACTTATGAGTACGAAATAATACGTTAATATTATTAAACTGCTGAACTTATTTTACAGTCAAAGCATGCTGCCGTAGCTGTCGGTATTTCTTCTTTTAAAATATAGAAGTCTTACTGCTTCAGATTTTTTTTGTTCTCTTGATAGCAATAAGCCTTTACAAAAGCAAACGCGTTGTCAATGCCGTCCAGTAGTATTTGTAATATTTAAAAATAATTAAATTATGTCCTTCTTTGATATATTGTATTCTTCAATAAGATATAATATATAATCAACTTTACATCCGATATGAAAATTTTGGAAGGCTTACAATTGTTTCATCCAAATCAAATCTTTTAGTTCACCCTCTATAACTATACAAGTTAAAACGATGCATATGGCTTTGTTTATCCCACAAACCAAGCAGTAGCCTGGTGGGATATTTTGTAACTACGAAGCCCCGCCTATCCGCAAGTGGTCCAATGGCCGTTTGACAAGAAACCCGGAGAACACCATCCGCTAATTGTAATAATCAATGCCATGTCGGGTAACAGCTTGTATACAGACCAAAGGTGGACCAAGGCCATACTGACCTGCTCACTTTGTGTAGCTCTTTCTTTCCAATAAATCATCCAACTGTTCTGAAATTCAAATCATTCCGTTTTCTGAACATGTGTATTCAACGTACCAAATTTTGTCTCATTTGGATAATTCCTTCTTGCTTTGCAGCAGGAAAGGAAGTTGTCTTGATTCGACCTCTTTTATGCAAGATGGTGCACATTCTCATATTGGAAGATTCGTGCAAACTTTGTTGCGTCAATAATTTACCAATGATCGAGTAATTAGTCGCGTGCTCCCTACTGCCTGGCCACCATGTTCTCCTGACCTAACTCCATGCGATTTTTGGTTGTGGTGTATCGTGTAGGAATTGCAACATTAGCAGAACTAAAAGACAGTATCACGCTACATGTGCGAACTATCACGGGTGATCACCTACGGTCAGCGGTTGAGCATACAGTTCATCGTCAGCAGATGACACACATTTGTCAGGGAAACATATTGAGCAATATCACATGAATCGTTCAAACGTCTGATATTGTTTGTGTGAAAAAAAATGCGTTTTTGAACATTTTGTTTTCGTTTTCCGTTCATATAGCTGTAAAACCGCCCTCTAGCAGACGATTTTGTAACTTTTTTTTTTTTTTTGCAGAATCGTTGAACGCATCCTTTGAATAATACGTGTATAACTTTTGGTGTCCCTCCCACTATTGGTTGCAGCTGCAGAATGCCCTAAATAGGCCAACTTTAATAGTCATCATGTATATAAAAACAAATCTTTTCTACAACCTGTGCAGAAATTTTCCACTTCATGTGTTTTGATGTAAAGCATTTTCGTGAATGGATAATACAGATTACTAGCTACTTGTCAAATTGAAACATACATCCTTTCGACATTTTTCGATAATGTTACCATATAAGAATTATCAGATGGTATTCATTGTAGTTTGGGCGTAGGCTGTGTAATATGAGTAACAATCAGTGCAGCTTCGAGCAGTAACAATTAAACAATCCACATAATGGTATCATTTATTAGATTTAAGTCGATTTAATTGCTGTGGTTTATTACTGAAACAAATGAATGATTGGACCCCACCAATTCAACAGCATTGAATAACAATCCCAAGAGAACGGCAATGATAGTATTGCCATGCACGATTATTACCGAAAAAAGTTTGAACTTTCAGCCAAGAACTCGTCTTCCTTGTGATCTGTTCCGAGACAGTAAAGTACATCCATAGAAATAAATTGAAATTCAGGGTAGGTATTTCATAGTAATTCTAATTTTTGAATTTACAAAAATTTGCAAGTCATAAACAGAGATGAGATAAGATTGAATTTTGGCCAGATACCAAGCCAAATATTTTACGTTGTAGAATGTTCACCAAATGTTAGTCAATACTTTAATATTTACACAGCTAAGATCATTTCTAGAAAAAGAATATCTGTTACATCAGAACTTTAAAAGAATTACCACGTAGGCAACGGCCCTTGATGGATTCTTTTGCTGCTGAATTTTGGAAACTTCCATTATCATCATTTCAGTTTAAATGAAATATACATACTACTTATTTCACTGTCCTATTTAAGACTTCATATTTATCCTGTATTTTCTGAACAAAACGTATTCCATGAAAGCAAGTTTAACATCCGTAATTATTTCACATATTTATTGTCCATTGGTGAATTTCTCTCTCTATTTATAAAACTCATTCCATTTCCTCAAATTGTTTTTTTGACATTACAATGAAAAATCTTAAATGAATTAAAGTTCCATTAGGCTTAATAACAACAATTAGCTTATGTAAATGAATGTGTATTAATATTAAAACAATCAAATCTGTTTTTCACCTACAAATCTATGTAAGGCAATCCGGGGTACAACGGAACCCCTCTTTTAACCCCTCCAACGGAACCCTTCCTCCGCCTGTGTCTGCAAGGTGACACAGGCTGATGGTTCTCCGCGAAACTAATAAAACTAGAAAGGAAGCCAACCAGGCTTTTCGTCAAATAGTTTGGAGTGTGAGAAATATAAAGTACTGATTCGGTGGTTTTCAAGGTCTAAGTTGTAATTTTTGAAGAAATTGCCTTAGCTAAGATTATTAAAAGCCTTAAATAAACTGCAATATAATAGATAATTGCTAGAAAAATTGTTATTTTAGGTCACTTTACATATATTTACTGTTCTTTAATTTCATGGACATGCACGAGACAATCTTATTTATCAAAACCGAGCAGAATGGACCCAGGGTTCTGTTCGTCCCAACATTATTTCTAACTTTTTTTATCCCTTACATCCTTTTCCTCGCTTAATATTGACGTTTGTTATTTCTGTTTCTTCTAAAACATAAGGCATAATATCTATATACTCTTAAAAATTCGTATATTAATGATATTTAATATATATTATTTTTTTTATATATATTTATTCAAATGGATACACAACTCTTGTACCAGTATCGATAGTAACAATGATGAGGCATTTGTGAATGTTGTGCCTAAATCCTAAACCGAACATTAAATTTAATAAAACATTCTTAGGTTTAAAAGGAAAATTTTTAGCATTTGATAACATACATTTCTTAAATGTATAATTATTTATTTTATATTTTTAAAAACTTTTTATCTTATGAAAACTATGTTAATATTGCTACCGAACTTCTGTACTGGTTTGGTGGCGGAGGGGAACAGAATGCGACGGGAGCCAGGTAGTTTAAGAACCACAGAGACTTTTATTTACAAAAGTAAAATTCGAAATACATAGTACTCGAATAAAGAATTGCAATTACGGTCAGGTTCTGTCTTCCTCGAGGCCTTCGTTATTGAGGCCGGCCCTCTTCAACTTCTCCCGGCAATTGGATCGTCTTATTCGGCCTAGAGTTATCTTCCTCAAAGCCTTCTGTATTAGTGCGGTCTTCTTCAATTTCTCCCGGCAACCGGATCATCTTCTCCGGCTTAGGCTCTATCAACCACAAAACGAAACTATCTTCTCTTTAAGTGGGGAACTCTTTCTCCCCCTCTGGCTGCCTATCAACAGGATCCGTACTTCACTCCTCTATCCTCCAACTTGGCGAACTTGTTTGCATAACTGTTTTTTGCTTGCATAAACATGGGCATTCATTCCCGAGTGTTCCAGTGGTTTGTTTGTGTTTTTTACGACCTTCCAAACTCAAAGTATTCCTTTCTGCCCCAGGTTCCCTTACATAATTTTAAATGTTTCCATCGAAATCAAGGTCTCGATATTCCCCCTCAAACAAAACTTTTAAAAACTAAGTTCTATGATTTTTCCCATTAATTTTGCTTAGTATTAAACTTATTGTGTTAAACGTTGTAATTTAGACAACTATTGTAAGTTATATCTTGAATTCTTTGTTAATTGCATATTAATCATGATATCCAAACAGAAATGAAAAAAAAATATCTCCCAAATTCTATTTTATCCAAGTGGAATTTTATGTTTCGAGATACCGATTAATGTCATTCAACATTTTTGTTTCAGAATTTAACTTTAAAACATGATGGATCAGCCTATTTGTGACTGGCAGAAACTTCCAGATGAGATTCTTGGTGAAATTGCTTTTTATCTTAAGCCAGAAGATCGATATAATGGCTGCCTTGTTTGCAAAAATTGGTGCCGTGTTTTAAAGAGTAGCCCAGTTTGGTTTCATAGGAGTTTTTATCTCAATGGAACGGAGCACGATAAAGTGGCAATTGACTATGTTGCCAAATATGGACATTATCTCAAATCTGTCAGATTGGATTTTGTTGTTAGCTACTATAAGAAGGAGATTGAAGCATTGCAAAGCAATATTTGCGACTTCATATCCAGGTATGTGAAAGATAAGATTTTCTTTTACATATTACTTTAAATTTATTAATTAATTTATTTTTATTTATTTATTTATTTATTTATTTATTTATTTATTTATTTATTTATTTATTTATTTATTCTTATTTACTGTTGTTTTGAATCAACAAACATTCTTACCCTTAAGAAGTGTTTGTATCATCAAGTGAAAGTAAATAAATCAATATCAAATCGTTCAAGAAAAAACTAAATTCACAGAGAAACATTAACTTACATAAAATTATGTTTTTATATATAAAACTTGCAATCGATTCTCGATATTGGGGATTTAAAATTTTGCAAACAAAGAAACTCAAAGCTACGGAAATAACTGAGAAACAATAAAGTAAATACTCATGAGATTCGAAGTAGCACATTTAAATGCAATTCTGTATTTTGCGAAATGTTATACTGAATTTAGAATTTAATAAGTAATATTAATAAGTTTTAACATTTAATCTTGTCATAATAAGATTAAAGTAAAAATTGAAAGTATTCACTAGAACAAATAACGTAACATCGTAACAGAGAAATTAAATGTCCATGAATATATCAATAGATAGACATTTAATTAGACAAAAATTTATAGAGGAAGAATACTCAAGTGTGGTCTAAAGTGACATAAGTACGGAAATTGAGAGTATTTATAAAAGTATATTTCCACAATGGATTAGAAAAACATTAAAAACTATACCTGCAACACGAATACTTTGCAATGCACTGTTATAAAGCATGCCATTTACAATTATTGACTAAAATTACAGCAATAACTTACTTATTTTCTTTAATAGATGCAGTTTTAACAGCAAACCCACATCTCTCAGCTGCTTCAGCGTGTGTAGTTCTTATGGAGCTTCCGTAGATGGTTCTGTATTTGGTGATGCTTTGGCTGAGTTTTTAAAGACACAGAAAGATCTGAAAGTGTTTGATCTGAGAGCAGCCCATTTCAACATTCCTGTTCCCGTGCTGATCTCCATCCTCTCAGCATTAGACAAAACCAGTCTACGTCAACTTACCCTTCAGAAATTTACCACGCTTCCTGGAATGCTTTGTAGGTAAGAATCCAAAGCTCTTAACAATCATGAATTCTTAAGCATAAAAAAAAACTCTCCAGGTGTTTGAATCGAATATCAAAATTCGTACTCACAGATTTCATTAAAACTGCCTTTATCTTGATTTATTAGGATGTCGAGACACTTCCTTGAAATATTTAAATTCAGTAGAAATACGAACTAAGCGATGAAAAAGGAGCAAAATAGATATTAAGTTTTCTCTTTCTTGATTTTTGTAGGTGATTCAATATTGGGACTATTGAAATGGGTTATTAAAAAAATTCATAAATAATGTATTCTCAATATCAAGAGATACTGAATTTAAAGTTATGGATATTTAGGTATAATACCTCATTTCATGAAGCACTGGATCATCGAGAGCAATTTGTTTAATGATCATTTGTTTAATATTTTCAGAAAATCAGAACCACTCCTGCAGTCTTAATGGATAGTATTAGTTTCACAACAATTTTCTTATTCTTACCTCTCCCAGACAATGGAATGGTAATTATCAAATGCTGAGAAGTTGTAAGATCACATTACTATCTAAAAGCACTGTACTGTTTCCTCAGTTTGGAAAGCAGCAGAAGAAAAACCACCCTCAGAATTAATTTTGAAATCCAGGCTCAGATGGTTTGGACACATTACACGCATGGATAACACCCGTATAGTCCACCAAATATATAATCGACAAGGCAGTGGATACAGATCACGAGGACGACCACGAAAAAAAATGGATAGACAATATTTCAGAAGATCTCCGTTATAACGATTATGACATTCCAACAGCTACACTACACGCACAAGTTAGGACTGGGTGGAAACACATCATTTTGGACGCGGCTACGGCATACCATGGGCAATTCGTGTTATGACGTAACCCATGGAGCCATGCCCCAAAGAAGAAAGAAGAAGATAGTCTCAAACCCTTTTTATCTATCTCTAATAAAATTACTGAAGTTATTTTCTAAAAAAAAAGGCAATTCCTAACGAAACTTATCAATTTAATACAAGAAGAGGATTTGAGATTGCAACAATATAGATTTCAATTAGATTCGCGATTTGAAATCAACATGAAGCTCATTAAATTTGATTTAAATCAAAATTAAAGTCAAAGTGTTTTTTATAACCTACTGGGTGAAAACTTTGCTATTAAATATATGATAATTATTTTTCTGTCTACATCTTCATACATAGTAGTTAAAAAAAATATGGTGAATTGTTTCGGGCTGCATACTATTTTAAGTAACAATTACCTATATTAATTATGTTTATTATCTTTTCAATTTTTGCTTTTGTACTATTTGTAAGAGTTTTTCAAAATTTCGACTATTGTAACTATTTTGTCTACAGTAATAATAACTTTCACTTATAATGTAGTTCCACTATTAATATTATAAGATATTCTAACAACAGAAATAGTAGAATTTTTAAAAATATCTTTTGTTCTAATAAATTATTGTTGTGATTGATAACCACTGTCGAATTCATTTTAGAATTTCTATTCATTTTATTCTTGATTTTCTTTTTCGCTTCATGTTTTCCTTTAAAAAATATCACAAATTTATAAGAATAACTAAGAAACACTTTGTGAAACAGACACTCACTTCTTGCTCGTGAGAAATGAAAATTTAAAATTTTAAGCTTTCAGATCAGTTGAAAGAAAGAAAGTTAATCCACTGCAGGTCAATGTGGTTCTCCTGTTATGAAAAATAAGATTCCCGTCGTTTCTTTAATCGGCTTGTATCAATGGGTGGAAAAGTCAAGCCCTTATGTCCAAGATTTTTGCAGATCGGACAGAGAACGGTCCCTGTGCTATAAACCAATTAAAGAAACAATGGAGGATGATCCGAGGTGAAGGAGGGATCAAAAATGCCAGGAGGTAGTCCACCACAATCTTCTGATGGTAAATTGAGTTTGGTTGAGTTGCGGGTAGAAGGGTCAGCCCACCCTTCTCACCTGTCTTTAACCCGGCAGAGAAACCCGATTCCCTTCATACAAAGAGCTTAGTAAACCCTAGCATTCGTTTAACGAAGCATTTTTAATTAAAAATAACAGATTAATATAGTAAACAAACAATATGATAATTTTTACGTAACAAAAAATTACCTTAATCTATGGTAATAGTTTTTTTTTCTTGTTTTTTTTTTTAATTTAGCAACAATTTATACTTGGATGTGATTGAGGAATTTACCAAGATTCAGTCCCTCAGTCTTCGACACGATTTTGTCAATAATGATGTTATACGGCGTGTGGCCAGAGCCAATAGAAGGAACTGGAAGAAGCTGGTTGTATCGTACAGCAAACTAGATACCTGCGATCATTGTCTTTCCAAAGAAGCTTGGCTGGATACATTGGAATGTTCTCCTAAACTAAGAGTCACCTTCAATATTGGTAAGCAATACTACTAGTTCTTAAGCAAAACGACCAATAAAATGAAGTTAGTAAATGGTATTTTGAGTTAAAACTGTCGTTATTTTAATTATTTGGATTTTCCTTCAAATAAATTTTCAAGGTACGAAGAATCATCTTTATTCAAAAATGTGAAAGATTTTTACCAATTTCTTTAAACGATTTCTTTTCGTCTCTTACATTATCTTCTAATTTTCTTTATCCTGCCTTTGCTTTGCTATTATTTAACTTGCTTTGTAAGACTTGCTTTGTATATTGTTTAAAAAGCAAGCAATCTTTATATTCTACTTCCTTGTTTCTGTGAATAGGAACTATGAATAGGAAAAATTAGTAAATAGGGTTTTGAGTTGACACTCCCGTTATTTGAATTATACGAAGTTATTTGGCTTTTCCTTCAAATATAGTAGTACAGTTGATGTAGTAGTAGTACAGTTGCTATCTGATCAAGTTTGCGACTGGAATATAGAGAACTTACACACTTGTCCATTATTCAAATTCATATTGATTGAAATTTATCTCAAACAATATTTCGAAATGAAACATAATGCTCGTCCTCACACACAGTTTCATGATTCTATCTTTTATAGTGCTGATATTCATGGTTGTGGAATCATGAAGAATCCATTCACCCACTCCCGAATCAGCTATTTTTTTTCACAACCTTGAAATCAAACATATAATGTTCAAACTTGATACCTTACATTCCAAACAAAGGAGATTAATCAACATACACAAATTCATTAGTACTACCTTACGTCAAAACGTATCCACCTTTCATTATAACATATCCTGAACATCAATGCAAACAGATCACTGAAACTTTGCACCACAATCAGAGAGAACCATATTAAACTACTAACAAAATACAGTTTAAATAAATGGAACCACTAATACCCCCACTACATTGAGAACAATAACTCTAAACTTATGATTAATAAATCAAACAAAGCCACACCACATCTCTGTGTTAAAATAGGCATCGATTTTAATATTATATACGAACCATTCCAACATGATGCCGACATTGAATATGGCATCTCTAGATCAACAATTGTCCAAAATAGAAAAAAACAGCGGAAGGAAAATAGGTTATTTTATCAACAAAAATTTCAAAGAAGAAGAAAACCTCACCCCCTTAGAATTCCAAGCCTTAAAAGACCCAGCAACACAAATCCACCTTGATCACAAATGCCGATAACTTGATAACTATACTTATCTCGCTTCCAATCCCGTTTATTCTAGCATTAACCTAACTCCATATACACTTCTAAGAAAATTAGGAAAACAAATCAACACCGCATACAAAAACAAACTAATTGATACGGAAACATTGAACAAAGTCCTCCCTGAACATTACGACCTCCCCACTCTCAAAATTCTTCCCAAAACTCACAAAGACAAAATAAGATGTCATAAACTGCAAAGACACTCCACTTGCACCCCTCTCAAATCTTCTCTTCTCTTATCTAAAAGAATTATATCCCCACTACCATAGGATACATTAAGAATGGCACTGATTTCTCCAAACAAATGAGGAACACACACTTCTTCACCAATATCACCCACATTTCCCTCGACGTGAAGGACATCCATTTCCCTTGACCTGATAAAAAAGACCTTTAGTTATTTTCAAACTCGTTCCGACTCTCTTTATAGGAACACTATAAAATTCCTACTCGAATCCATAAAGATCATTTTCGACACCCAATACTTTACCTATAACAATATCAACATCTTCAAACAAACCAAAGGCCTATTCATCGGTGTTACTGCCTCAGGTGCTATTACTGATCTATGCTTACAATTTATATAAAATGAAATCTATCTTCTCAATGAGCATATCACTTCATACTATAGTTTAGTTCATGATATCTTCCTACCTTCCCTGTTAACCAAATTGACAATATTTTCAACATATTCAATAAAAACAACCCGATATCATCTTCACATTACATACTCCCAACAAAAACATACCTTTCTTGGACGTCATGATTACCGATACAGGAGACCGTTTCATTTTCAAACCTTATACAAAAGTCTCAGCATCAAGGAAGGCTCTCAATTACTACTCCAACACACCCTTACATGACAAATACAATATCATAAACATGTTAGTAAAAAGAGCTTTCCTCATTTCCTCCGACTAGCAAATTCTCAACCATGAAATCATAAAAATCAAAGAACAACTTACCCGAACAAGTATCCCACTGAATTCGTAAACTCCAGCATCAAGAATATTTCCAACACATCTGCAATTCCAACCAAAAACAAGATTTATCCAAGCACGATAAAATTTACATCACCATCGGTTTCAACCAGAAACTCCACAAGACACTAAATTTATTTCTGAAAGATACCGATATGACAATCGTGAGCAGTCTGAAAAACAAAATCAATCTCAACGCCCACTCTTTTAAAAGAAAACAACACAACATAGAATTATTTACAAAATCAACTGGAAAAGCTAATAAAAATCCATTCTACAATAGTCATCTAACAATCCACATATTTTATGCCTTTTTTTTTTTTTGATGAAAATCCTGTTTTTGGACCACCAGCCTTCGAACACAGCTTCAACAACCCCTACCACCACCCACCAACGAAAAATATCAATACAGGACGATCAGGGAATTTGGATAACACCGGCCCCCACCGAATCGACCAACCGATACCCCATCACAACAAACCAACAATCTTCACCTCAGACTGAAGAGTCCTCATGATTGGTGACTCCCAGATGAGAACACCCCCATCCCGAGATTCCAAAAATATTCAAACTGTAACTGATAACCTTTTCTTTTCTTTTCCGTTACTCTTCTGTTGAGAATGACAATCCGCTTTGGATGTCGAAACGTCCGGCCCTCAAGTCCATTTATGTAATCTGTTCTTTTTTTAATTTTTTTAATATATATTATTGTTTCCTACCTGTGTGTGTTAATGTTTTACATATTTCATAAATATATTCAACACAGGTTAAACTCCTAATTAATTGATATGTTTTGAGAAGAGAAAAGCTCTCTGAAATGTTAATATCGAAAATGTCTTAAGTCTGTTAATGTTAAACATATTTGAATTCTGTTTCTTTTGTAGCATTTAAACTGGCATCATTTCTTAATAGTTGTTTTACCAAAATGCTCTCTATTCGCAGAGGCAAAACATGATGACGTTTGTGATGTGGCACATTTCTTGCTCCGTGAAGGGATGCCGTTGGCAAAGTTGTTCATCAATATAGTCTCAGATACTCCCTGGGAAGAACGTGACTATAACGAGATTAAAATCGTGTCCAATGAATTAGCAGAGATTTATGATAAGTTTCTTGGTAGTGTAGGTAAGTCGATAACTTGATATTCATAAATAGATAATAATTGTAAATAGGGTGATAAACATGAATGTATTTCGTTGGTATAGAAAAAAAAATGCAACAACTTAACAATAATTTAATCTTTTAGAAACTTTAAATTTAAATCTTGAAGAAATAACACTTACACTTAATGGGTGTTTCATAATTTGCGCAGCATCGGAATATCTATTGTTAAGGCAAAATATTGCCTAATTTGGCAGGACCCAAGGCTTTTAGTTACAATATTTTGATTTGATTTTTGAGTCCGAACCTCAGAAAATGACTTCCAGTCGATGTCACTACAAAATAATACCCTTATTTTAAGATTTTTATAATATTCGTTATATGGGAAATACTTGATCATTCTTCAATTACGTTCTGCAGTCGGATTATTACAAAAATACTTCATAACTTCGTGTTCTTGTTTGCTGAGCATTTTTTTTTTAATTTTATTGTATTTGTTTATTTTAACTGTTTATTATCTTGCGCAAGTTCCTTTTTCTCTACATTTTATTAGAATAAACAATAAAAATAACAGAATAAGGAAAGTGAAATTTATTTCTAGATATTGCTCAAGATAATGTACACTGAAGGCGATCTACATTGTTTTTAGTATATTCAGCATTTTAATATTTTAATGGCATGTGCGTGTTTATGTTTAAGTTCATCAAATTATTCGCGCACGTTAAATAGTAAGTTTTTCTGCTATTTATCACAATGACTCCATTATTTTCAAAAATGGACAAAGAAACGAAGAGGGACACCAGATGTTTCATAAAGGCGAATACTATAGTTGCTGCTTTAGAGCCGCTATCATTTTCAACAGGATATGCAGGAAATATTACTTCATCCCGACATCAATGATGAAAGTACAGCGTCAATGATCTGATTGCGAAAATTCACGGTAGGATTTTCAGATTAAGGATTAATTTCTTACACAGAGCATATGAAACATCCAATACGCAGATTTGCTGACATTTCAGTTGTGAATCTCTATAAAGAGGATTTTTCTGGCTCTGATAGACTTTACTTAAAGGAAAGCTACTTGGTTACATCGTCATACACACAGTGTACATTGTAAAAAAATAGCAAATTTGAGTGTTAAAAAATGGGCAATTCCTTCAAGACAACACTAAGTTATTAATTTAAGTTTTAATGAATTAACTCCACTCAAGAAGAATTGTTAGGATATGAGCTTAAATTGAATTTGGCTGAAAAAGAAAAAAATAGGTGAGCATACGAATACTGACATCCTAATAAGAACAATTCCTTTAAAAAAAAGCTGTTATAAGAGCAGAAACGATATGGGTGATTTTAATTAATAGATAAAATACTAATATGTTAAGTAACAACCTGAATCCCCTCGAATCTGTAGCAATGCAAAAAACTAAAGATTCTGATCATTTGAAAATCACCAATGCTGATAAAGGGAAAACAGCGGTGGTTATGGACTTAAGAGTAAATATTATAATAATACCGAAGGAATCATAGCATTAGATAAATCGTCTGAGGATATTGTTAAAGACATGAGAAAAATTATCACAATTTGGGAAGGATAGGAAAGAGTTCTTTCTAAACTACACAAAGAAAAAATACCCGAAGGTTATTTCAAAGCAAGGCCAATTTTAAATTGCATAGGTTCTTCAATTGAAGAATTACCGCATATACTGGCCGATTCCTTAAAAAAGCTCAAGAATAAATCTACAAATGCGGTCATCAACAAAATGGATTTTATTTTCAAAATTAGAAAAGTAAACTTAAATGATGAGAATATTGTGCTTTCAAAAGAAAATGTAAAGAATCTCTTTTAATCTTGCAAAATGCTATTATAATGAAGGTATATCCATAAAAGCAGTCGTTGAATACAACATCAAGAAGACTGACATTAGATTACAAAAAAAGAACAAAATGAATGTTATTTTTTTTCTTACTATTTTTTAATATTTTTCTGCATTACGTTGAGTTCAGATATTAAGAATATACAGTATATATATTTAAATTAACCAAAATTCTGCAGTATGTCAGCTGATTACATTTCCTGCCGATGACATCATTGCCAAACGTTGACTTATATTGACACAATGTTGCCACTTGATCGACCCACTCAACTTTAAAATATAATATTTCAGAATATATAAAAAAAAAAATAAGATACTACAATTTATTTCAAATTTAATAATAAATTAAAGATTTCGTAATTAGTTATTTTTAAAGAACCATCGACTAAATTTTTATAATTAAAGAAGATTAAAATATTACAGAGAAATTCACGAAGTCACATGTAGGACTCCCAACGAAGTTGATTGGTTCTTCTCTTCTCTTTTTGCGTCTTTAATTTTTATTTGAATATTAAGTTTGCTTGTTTTGGTGTTTTATCTTTTTATGTATACTGAAGAAAGCAACAATCAATTGCAGAACTCGATCTGTATAGTTTTTAATATATTGAAAATTTTAATATATTAGTGGCACTCGCATGTTTATGTTAATTAAGTTCATAAAATTTTGATTTTTTTATGTTTATATAAAGGAGTTTTGATTGTTGCAATTTACACTGAAAAAAGGCAGCAAGGCGAAGAGTTGGAAATCGATTGTGTTTTAAAAGGTTAAATAACTTATTTCAGAACATTTTGTATGTGAGTGTTATTTCTTCAAGATTTTAAAATATTTCTATCTGACGTTAAATTTTTAGTCATCTTTAAATTTAACGTATATCAAAATATTTAGTTTGCTTTTGCTATTATACAGTGCTCTTTTTGTCATAGAACGCATTGGAAGGCGTTCCACCACCTTTTTTCGACAGATTTTTATTTAAATTGATGTTTGGTCCAAATAAAATCGCCCTGTTGAGCAGAGCAGGTAGCATACGGCGACAAACTTATTACGACGGTTCTGCTTGTGCACCGTATTCATAGTATTATGAATATTATAAAAAATTTCAAAAAAAAAATTATTAGCGTTCCACCACCTTTTGTTATACAAAAAGAGCACTGCTATTATATAATTAAATTTATCTGTTACTTCTGTCAAGGAAGTCGTTTCATTTTCACAGTATTCTGAGTAATTTTCTACATGTGTAATCAAAAATTGGATGGCAATATAACTGTTACTTATTGAGAATTTAATATTGCTTATATCTTGTTTTGTTTTGTTTTTTTGTTTTTTGTTTTTTTGTTTAGCTATCACTCAATTTTCAGTAACAATTATGTACTTATGGACAAGCGTAAAATGAAATATTTCTATCCTTCCAGAATGTTACCCGACGAGAGACAAATGCAGGATGGACAAAAAATCCGGTAACACTTTCCGTAATTTATTCCCCAATGACTTCAAATTGTATCACTTTCATACACGTATCATTTTAAAGAGGAACTCTTGAGGTTTTTTTTTTTTTCGGATTTACCGCCAAGGCATATAGTTCCGTCATTCACATGCAGTTGGCGTTAGTAGCAAAGATGGCGAGTACTGGAGCCGAGAAGCCTTTCTTATGGGTTTAGAATTTGAGAAAAACAAGTGCGCTACAGACGTTCAACGGATATTCCAAACTAAGAACGATAAAGAACTATCAAGCAGTAAAGCAAATTACAATTGGTATGAGAAATTCGTAACCACGGTTTGCTTGTCTCCGCGGAAGAGGAGCGGTCGTCCCGGTGTGAGGGAAGAAAACGTGGAGCGAGTCAAGAGAGCCATTCATCAGGAGTCCGAAGAAAGTGTGTAGAGCTGTCCCGTGAACTTCAAATGCCAACATGACAGTATCAAAGGTTTTGCTTAAGAAGCTGTCTGTGAAGCAACACAAATTGCAGTTACTGCATAAGATAACTGAAGATGACAAATAGAAGTGCTTCCAGTTTTGTTGCTAGCTGCAACAACGTAGTCGAGCATGACGACTTTGTGAATCGTTTAATTTTCAGAAACGAAGCGCCATTTCACAAATGGGAAAGTCAACAGGCATAACTCGAATTTCGGGTACACAGAAATCTCACGAAATCATTGAACATGAGCGTGATTGGCCGAAGATGAATGTTTTCGGCGCATTGTCACGCTGAAACCTGTACGGGCGGATCGCAGACGACACTGTTAAAGAACATTCTTACCTGGACGTGTTGCTGTCTCAAATTCAAAAAGATCGGATTCTTTCCTTTTCCAGTAGGATAGAACCCCATCTCATTTTCATCGTGATGTTCGTGCATACCTGAACAAGGAAATGCCTCAGAGATCGGACGAGCCGGAGAAGAGGACAAGTGTTTTATGACATGGCCATCAAGGTCGCCAGATGTGACTTCCTTTTGGGGGATAAATAAAGGATCGTGTATATATACCGCCTTTGCCACGCGATGTAGAGGAACTCAAACAGCGAATTCAAGAAGCTACCACAATGATCGAAGAGAATATGGCAAGAGTTGGATCACAGCATGGACATCTGCCGAGCTACAAGTGGTTCCCACATCAAATCTTTGTGATGTAAAACAAACTTTGAGAGTTTCCCTTCAAATTTATACATATATGAATGTGATACTACTTGTGCAATAAATTATGGAAAGTGTTACCGGACTTTTTGTACACTCTGTACGAGATTCAGTCAAATGCCAATGGGCTATTGAATGTAATTTTCTGGATAAATATTTTAAATTCTATTTCCTTTCCAATTTAAAGCATTAAAGAATAAGAATGTTTAAAGTTATGTTTCAATTTATACAAAAAATGTACTTCCCTAATAATAATCAAAATTCTTTTTTATTTTTTATTTCTTATTATTTTCATTTTTAGATACTATACATGTGAAAATCAACTCTGTCATACGCCGAAACGTCGAGAATTTCTACAACGATCTATCCGACAATCCCAAAATGGTGTCTGTTTATGCGGCACTTCCCTGCGATAATGAATCCTTCTTGAATTTTTGTACAAGAGTTGGTGATTCTACTGCAGGTTAGCAATACGTAGGTTAACATTACTGATATCAACATATGAAGACTTTTCGAGTATTGTTAAAATTTTAAAAATGCAAAAGATCTATTTATTTATTTATTTTTCCCGCCGAAAGAAATAAAAATCATTAGCATTTTCTTTAGACGAGCGAAGTGAGTCTCTCCATTCCCAAGTAGATCACTTTTGTGAGAATTTTTATTCAAAATCCGCAGTAGCTAGGAATATGGAAATTTGCATGTCCATGTAGAAGTGCATAGATTGAAACCTAGATCTGGTTTCTCTACAACGTGTTTTTTAAAGATTTTTTAGTTTTCGAAAAAGTTTAAAAGAAAAAGTTTTTCAGCAAGTGTATTAGCTTTTTTTTAATCGTCCGTACTTATAAAAGTAATTATTGAATTATAATTATATACTATAATTTCTCCCTAATTATAAATTAGCCTTTAATGTGTACTGAATAGGATGGTGCTATATTTGAAACGACATTTGAACTTCATTCTGTTTCGTTCGCCATTATGTTCTGCAAATCTGTAATTCAAGAATTTTGTTTAATTTTTAATCTCATTGGTAGCATGTTCAGGGATTTATAAGGTAATAAATTACGACTGATAATGCATTCTTAATTTCACAATTCTAGGATCCATTTAGATACCTATCACTTGTTTCTTAGGATCTAAGAACACATTTCCAATTTGGAATATTTGCTATTCGTTCTTCTTTTTTAACTTATAGATTGATTCAAATAATACATTGATGAATAACTTAACTACTGCTTCTAATCGTATACTGCAATTTGATTCAATTAATTTCCCACTGTATTGTGATAGTAACGTTCAGTAATGTTGAGATTCTATTGTAGATCATATTTTTTTTTTTCATTGATTCAATAGTGATTGAGAATCTGAATCTTTGCATCTGGTCAGTGACGGATCACATACTTGATGAAATTAATCCTGTCTTAAAAACCTTCTACCAGAAAATCAGATCCCGCGGAATGAAATGCAACCTTTACCCAGTGGGCATCTTTCATCAAGAAAAGTATTGCCAACTTCTGTCTTCACTGCAGTCGAAGTAAAGAGTTGAGAAGGTAAGTTTTTAGATTTAGTTCTATTGAGCCAAATCGATAGTAAATTGCTTACACTTATTTGCATTTAGAAAGCGTAAATGCAGGTAAGAGATTAAGTAACTGACAGTTGACAATACAATTAATCTTCATCCTTTATAAACAGAATATTTATAAATACTTAAGTTATATTCAAGAAAAACCCTCATAACAGAATTATGGAGCTTAAATTTCCTTCATTAAAAAATATCTAAACTCCTTATTAATTTTCGGTTATAATATTCAGAAAACTGTCATTATACATAGAAAATATGAATAGAAGGGTTTAATGTGTTCAAATGAAACATGGAAAATGGAGAAAAGATGAATGTTTTTGCAGCTTATATAAGGTGTAATTAAGAATAAGCGCTATTGGATTCCGGAACAGATGTTTCTTTGGTTGCACTCTTTAGTTTTGCGGAAGGTAGGATTTCACACTTGTAGTCCCTACAAATAAACAACAACATTATGGAGAGGGTTATAGTTGGTAGAAGGGAGAGTAAAATCCAAAAAAATCCCAACTTCTCACTTATACATTAACTTGATAACTACTGCTGATGAGTGCTAGCAAAGATGAAAGAGCTGTCACAAAAGTCCCACAGGTTTTTGATTTGATATATGTGTGTGTGTGTGTGATTGTGAAAACTAGTCTCTAAATAAAAATGTATAGAGTGACGGGGAATTCCCGTACCCGTATTATATTATTATTTTATTAAGGGGTACGGGAACTTCCCGGCCACCATGTATTACAAATACTATCAGTAAGTAACTGTTGATAGTGAATCTCTTAAAACTCCTTTATTCTTATCAAGAACAATATTTAGATTTGAGACTAAAACAAACTCCAGATGAAAACAGATGAAATTATCTCTTGTTGAGGCTAGACTCTTCTTACTGATGATGATAGTCTATGTTTTAAGAATGCGACGATGATAACTTCTTTTCTATTAGCATTTGATCTTTAATGAGAAATCTTTAAGAATTAAAAACTTTTAAGATTTAAAGTAAAGAAACTATGGGAAGCGATTTTTTGGAAGAAAAAGTGGTTCGTGTATGTATTGGATGCACCCTATCAAGAGTCAAACTATCCCATTCAAATATATTATAAGTAGATATATTATAAGTATTATACATAATAGGGTGATATACATATATAACTTAATACAGTATAATAATTACATAAGGGATACGGAAACTGCCCGGCCACCCTGTATATTAAGAAAATATTTAAACTTTGCGATATATTTTATAAAATTATATTTTATTTTAAATTTTGTCTTTGATTTATTTATGAGTTATGTAATTTGCGAAACTTAGTTTTAACTTACTCGTATTTGATTATTCACTAGGATTTCAATTGCTATGGCTAAAGAACATTAAACAAACAAAAAATGCCATAAACTTCAGAAGTTTAAACAGAATCTTGAAACTTAACTGAACATGTGTATTATTATTTGAAACTCTTTTATTCGAATTCAATTAACATCTACCATTTTCTTTTTCAGATGTTAATTTGTTCTAAAATCCTTACCTTGAAGTATTATTATTCTATGTCGCCTACATATCAACATATCTGGGAAAAACATTGTAGAAAATTATACAAGTTTTCAATGTATAAATTATTGATATTTTAATAGATAATTGAGAATATTTTTATTAAGACACATTTAAGTAGTGATATTTAAGAAGTTAAAAGTCAAATATCATTCAAAACTTTGGAAGTCATTCATTACATTAACTTTATCTAAAAAATTAATTTAAATCTATTTAACTAAAAAATTATTGTATTAAATAAAAGTCTATTTCAAATTTATGTAATCATCATGTATGTAGAATATATTATTATACTTCAAACTCTTTTCACAACAAATACTGTCCTGGATATTTCAATAAATAATATTTCCGTCTTTACTTTCTACCATTGGTGATTTTTACTTTCTACTACGATCTCCAAAATAAAGTAATTTTATCCAGCACTTGATAAATATAATCAGGTAACGATAGCTTAGTCTATGCATAACTTAGTCTATGCTGATATTATCTGATTATAAATAATTTTATCCTGTGCTTTATAAATATAAACAGATAGCTGAAGCATTTCATTTCTAGCTGCCCTTCTGCTGTGATTTTCTATAACCGTTAACTGACATTATGTAATCTTTAATTAAGCTTTATCTTGTCACAAAGAACTTAAAAATCATTTCGATAATCTCCTGAGCTTGTGCTGAAGCTAGTAACTACTAATCGAATTCTCCTTAGTTTGATAAACATTACAAAATTAAGCTATGGATCTCATGATTCTGTGTGTTATTCAGCTAGATTTACTAAAAGTGTTAGTTAAAGTTAAAGTTGCGATCAGGCCCACAGGACCGCGCAATGCAACTGGAGGGTAGGCTCCAGAGATCAGAATCTACGGGACAAAGTTGAGGACGGGGGGTCGGCCCGTCGCTCGCCCGCCTTTAACTCCCAGGAAAGAAACCCGGTACCCATTCTATAGAGGGCTGGGTAGACCCTAGGGCCCGTTTGGAGGAGAAAGAAGCGTGGAAAAATTCCCGTCCTCCGCCGAGGCCGAGAATCGAACCCGCTACCTCCAACCCGCAGCCAAGCGCCCTTACCCACTCGGCTACCGGGCCCACTACTAAAAGTGTAACGTTAAATATTTTATATATTTTAAAAGAGTGAGAGTTATTTATAGTAAAGTGCTATGTTTTTTGTTTAAGACAGTCTAGTTTAGAAGTAAAGCTTTACAGACTGAATGATCCATCACTGAACCTTCCATTATGAAATAACTTGTAAATAAGTAGGAAGTAATTCGATTTTTGTTTTTGTTTTGCTGTTGGATTCCCGATTGTTTTTTCCAAATTCTATTGCACTGTCGCGATCCTTAGACTTTGCCTTTATCTTTTGAACTACAAACGTCTTTAAGCAATTTCAGTGAAAGATAATGAGACCATAGTATTGCTCTTTTCATGACATTTTTGTATATTAATTACTTCTATCAGATAGCCCAGACTCTGTTCTAAAGTGCCTCATACCTGTTCAAAGGCATCCCATATACAGGACAGTTTTGAACATTTTGCAAGAGTTCATTGTTATGTAATTTATGTTTAAGATAATTGTAATTTTTGTAAATCAAATTTTCAAATTTATATCAGATGATATTGTGTCATTTAAAGTTAAAAAACAAGTGAATGTAATTTTGTGCTAAAGCATAAATTTAAAGGCGACCCATAGTAATAAAAAATAATAATAATAAAAAAATAAGTACATTAACGAAAGAAAATATAAAAAAATAGGAAAAAAAAATAATAAAAAGTTAGGGAAATAAAGAAAAATGAAATTAAAAATACGGGTTTGAACCGACAATCCTCAGTATATGAGCCCAGAACCTTAAGCAGCAAGCTATATCTGATGACTGAAATCAGATGGTTGCATTTCTAACATTTCAGCTAATAGAGGAAATCCAATGACAACAATGCCAAATATCTCGAACATGGGGGGGGGGGGCGTTGGCCCCTGAAAGTATCTTATTCTTACGATGTTTGGGCCTCTGAACACGATGGTGAAATCCGTTTGTCGATCCGACCTTCCGTTCGGGAGTTGTTAAGGATGGACAGGACGGACAGACAGAACAAACACACCAGCTATCGATTTTGGTCGCTATCAATGTGCCCCTTCGGACCCTACTGTTCTAATTCTGATGGTTCACCCGTTTTCGTATCACGTGTTTGGACCAGTTGATCTGATTGGCGGAAAGTACGGCTAATTGTGGTTTCATTAAAAAAAAAAGCATAATGATTTCACCATTCTTAGTGGCGGATCATGAATCATATTATGACAAACAGTCAAATTTAAAGAATTTCGCACAAGTTTCTTCTCATTATTCATTAGAGCATTGCTAAGAATAACAAGACTTTCGATTATCAAATCACAAAGTACATATTTGAAGATCAGATACTTGCACAATTGAAGACTTACTTAATTGCGACCAATTTCTTAGTCTGAAAAGAAAATAGACTAAAGAAATGTGTGACATATATATGTGACTATTTGCAGCTCAAATTTGATTGAATCTTATTTTTAACAGCCCTCTTTAATAAGAGAAACAAATGCTCTCTCCAAAGGACACGGTTTTTTTTTTGTTTTGATGATTCACTTTGCTTGCCCAATCTTATCTTCGTCAAACGAACTTTGTCATTCGTAGATAAAAAAATCTTATCAGGCAAAGCGAGGAACAGACTGAGATAAATATTTATTATTCGTCCTTTATGAAAAATACATGTGTTTACGATTTGCTCACCTGGTGTCTCCATTCGCCAATTTTACATGCAATGTTTGTTTTTTTTTTAAGTAAATTGTGTAATGATCGATTTAAAAGCTGAAGTTAACTGATGTACTTTATTGTTTCGTTGTTACTGACTTACATTACAGCTTAGTAGTTTTTTTTTTTACTCTCAAACAAAACTAGAATTTCGACATGTTTGTCGTTAGTCAAGATCATGGCGCTCCCATTTGCGCTCTTCTACATTGCTGAAGAAGCTCAAGGTTCATTATAAGCTTAAGTAATTGTAATGAGGATTTAACTAATTTCTTTAGAAAATAAAAAATTTTTACTGTTTATATTCAGAACATATCTCAAAAACAGCAATGGAGGCATTTCGTATTCGTTTTACAACTTTTTTAAAAGAAAGAAAGAAAAAAAAATGGTAAGAAATTAAATTTTAATGAAAGTAGGCTTCAAGTTCTTTTGATCTTGTTGTTGTTGTTTTTGTTATATTACTATTATGTTTTTATTTTTCTTATTTTTTTTCTTCTTTCTTTTTCTTGTTTTATTTCTTTATTTATTTGTTTTTCCCAAAAACCCTTTTTTTCTTTTGAATCTTCATTTCCTTGTTCATTTGTCCTTGCATATACTGCCCCTTCTGCGATTACAAAACTGCGATTTGTATAAGTAACGACTTAAAGGTTATTTTATACATGATAAGAGATTCTAATATACGAGGGCTGTTCAAGAAGTTATAAGACAAATCTCTCAAAAACCAAAAGAAACGTTAATTTGTCAATTTCTACATGTTGTTTTTCAAAGTATTGTATGCATGTATCCCAACGTTCACTTCATTTACTGTACAACCTCAGCAACCCTTCTTTCGAGGGAGTATCGCCTCCAAAACTTTGATGCACTCTGTATTGCTGGAAAATCTCCCCCCCCCCCTCCCCGCGTTCCAAGGGCAAAATTCAGCCTATAAAAACAAAACAGAAATTCCAATTTTAACTGTTACAGACTTACGCCCTAAAAGCAGCACAACATCTAAGCAGGCACGTAGCCAGGGAATGGGACTTGAGGGGCTAAAGCCCTCCCGAAATCTAAACAAAAGAAAAATCTCCCTCACACTTTAAATCAAAGGAACAAGTTATATCAAGTTCCTTAATCGCCTCTTAAGATATCCACGGCAAGTCAGGAAGTGGTTCTTACTTGTAGTAAACTTAGGAAGTGGCCGACAAATCATCATCATCATCATGTGCGATCTTCGTATATACGAAGTTACGCGGTCTACGGGACCTAGTGACCCCCGAAGGGCGAACCCCTAGGAGAAGCCGTAGATAAACTAGGGAACAGATACTGAGGGTGGTTTCCCGTTGCCTTCCCCCAGGACGCCATTAAGGAATGACGTCCGACCAGAGAGAAAGTGAAGAAGAGGCTGGACAACACAGGAAAGGAAATTGAAACAGCCATGCCCTTGCCGGGATTCGAACCCAGGAACTGGCGCACTGGACGCCACGGCTGGCCGCCGCCGAGACCGCACGACCACGCCAGCACGGCGGCCGACAACTACACTGTACTTTTTCTAGGAATGAGCACCCCCGGAAAGAAAATTCTGGCTACGAGCGTGAAGGTGACCCAAGGCTTCTGCGATCATCAGCCAAACAACCCGAAACAGAGGTCGGAAAAATCATTCCTCCTCTCTCGCTTTCAACCCATGAGTAAGAAAATCGGTTCCCAAGGCTTCATTGTGAAAAAGAAACATCCCAACCTCCACCAGGTATGAAATCCAACTCCTTCATCCCGCAGACAAACAATTTTAGCTGTTACAAATAATTATTTTAAATCATCCGAATTAAATGCCGTAATACGTAAAACAGCGAAATAGCAAAATAGAATGGCAGTCACCTATCTCAAAAATACAAAGAAATTATAAATATCAATGTTAACCTTTTGTAATTTAAGGATCTATTGTTATATTCATTGTGTAAGTAGATATTTATGTTAGAACAGAGTTGAGTTTCAAAGGTGAATATATACACGGTTATACATGATAATATACATGGTAATGCTGACATAATTATTAATATATTAGAATTTTGTTGCCGTTTAGGTATGTCCTAGTGGATTAGGAGGCCGCCTCCCACGAGGCATATGTGTCGGAACCTGGCTTCGAATCCCGGCATAGGCATGGGTGTTTATCTGCTTTCTTTCCTGTGTTTATCTGCTTCTCCTTCTCTTCCTCCGTTGCCTATGACAATGACACTAGTTACCTGCAGTTTGAAACGTAGTTATGCTCATCTGGCCAGATAGATGATTTCTTGAAGCACAAACACGGCACTTGTTGAATTTTCACAAATTCCAGAGTTTGCTGAACACATTCACTTGGTGATGTAACAAAGTACTGATAAAATGACCCCTCCGCTAATTGTCCGCCAAACTGTCTAATTCTAACTGCATTGAAATTAAAATTCTCCAATCTAGACGACACTCATACCGTTCTGTAAAGTAGGAGACTATGTTTTTCGTGTTTACTAGAGTGATAGCCGAAACTATCTCTGTGTGTATTTCAAAATAATCTTAAAACGAATGGGAAGAAGGGGTTTTCAGAGAAAAAAATAATAGCCTAAAATCATTGGTTAAGGATGATAGAAGACAGCAAGATTTAGCCAATCACAAGAGAGGTCAAAAGAAGCGAGTGCAAAAGAGAGAAGTGGTAAATTCCTACGGAAAAATATGGTTGCCAATAAAGCAAAGGAAGGCTGCCATAGTAACTGGACGAACAATAAGAGAAAAAAGGCTGAAAACATTTAAACTAAAAAGAAGACCTTTTCCAAGTTAAAATAATAAATAAGGAAGGAATTAAAAAAAAAAATCAGTTGAAAGTAGAGATAGAAATAAAAAAAAAAATGGCACGACAAATGTCTGACAGTACGGTAGATCCTACAGGGATGAAAGTACACGTAGGATGTTCCCGCGACCAACTGAAAGCGAAGGATACTAATAAGAACTTGGGAGTTGATAAAGTACTAAAAAACAAAATAGAATTTTGTTAATCCTTTGAAGACATTGCTACAAAATTCTACGATTTTTCCCATTTTTTAACAAACCAATAAAATCCATCTACCATAAAATTTGTTTGGAGGACGTCTGAGCCTGAGCTGCAATTGGCGTCTTCTAGCCACCATTTTTCTAAATTATTATAAACTTTTGATGGAAGATTCGGTTCGTGAAGTTTTCTACACAGATCACAAAACGATTCAGCAAAACCAGGTGTGACTTGATATGTTCCTTTCCATTTTAAGTGGTTATTATATAGTTCATCGTTTTCGTCTAATACATTAAGATATTTGGCCAACTCTTTTGGAGAAGCGAAATCGAGTGAGTTAATGACAGAATTTGGTGGAGCCAGCTTAGAATAATTGGCACCTCCGAATACTACAGGAACAATGTCTAGTGTTAGCGGTACAAACATCTTTTCAGTAACATAATCCTTACACAGACAGTTCTCGAAAGATAAATAAAACTTATAGGTTTTTGCTGCTTTTTGTAAGCATAGATGTCTATCTGTAATTGGACAACTTAAGTTTCCACAATCACCAAAAATATCTACTGAAATATACTTCCTCAATTCTTGGACATATCTTTCCCTCATAGCTGGAGTGTAACAGTTGCTGGCAAACCATACAGCTTGCTTCGTTTTGCCGCTGGCGTAGTTCTTGGTCCTGGCTCTCCTATCCAGAGGCTGGGCTGTAAATCTCCCGTACGGATTGAAAATATCGGAATCCATACGGTAGGTCATAGTCCAGTTAAAGAAACCATTCCATCTGGAAAGTCCATCTCGAGTTTTGGTGGGAGGTTCAAGCATGTAGAAGATCCACCTCTGAGATGGCGATCTATGCGAAGGAAGATCATAAGAATGTAAATTTTGCAAATGAAATATCACAGCATCACTAACATTCAACATGTGTCTATTTCTTGTTGTCGTACAGGTTTTAATTTCGCACTGGTGATCAACAAACGGCTTATCTCCTAAACCTAAAAATATACAAAGATAAAAAAATTAAAAATTGAAATATTTTGAGACACTAGAAAGTAAAATACCATTTAATATATATATACAGTAGCGGGAAAGTCACTACTCATCGGATCAAAAGCGGAAATCAATTCATATAAACTATTATTTTTTGTGGTACAAGTTTGCTAGTACCATTACAATACGTCTATCGTTTGCATTATGTACTTCTACTGGCAAAGCAGCAGTATTAAAATCAACTTCTCCTAGAATCAATCTTGTGTAGAATGAATGTCTTCCAATGACACTCCGTAGGTAAAAGACAGATTCATTCTTTTAGCTACACATTTGGGAACTATTGTGATAGGGTTGCGTATGTCCTGCCCGTTCGTGTCGGTCCCCCAACCCCCCCTAACAACTCCCGAACGGAAGATCGGATTGGCAAACGGACTTCACCATCGTGTTCAGAAGCCTGCGTGGTTTTCTTTTTTCTTTTTTCCTTTCTTTTTTTCCTAATTTTTTTTTTTTTATTTTTCCTTATATTAATGTACTTCTTTTTTATTATTATTTTTATTTTTTTATTATTTTGGGTCACCTCTAAATTTATGCTTTAGCACAAAATTATATTCACTTCTTTCTTTTTTTTTTTTTTTTTTGTATTTTACAGAATAAAACAGGACTACAAAGAAGTTTTGCAAACATGTAATTAATAAATCACAGTCGGATTCAAGAATAAAATAAGAATAAAAAAAATCTTACGGTGGCTTGGCTAATCTCATCCATCCTATTTCATTAAGTTGATCAAACTCTTAATCTTAGGTATAATACGTTCTTAAAAATTAACGTATTTAAAGGGCTTCAGTAAAATTCTTTTTTTAAAATACTGTTAAGGCATTTTGATAGAAATAAAAAATAAAATTTGAAACTTTCATTTGATTTTAAATTAATTTAACAAAGATAAAATCTATATTAAAAGAATGTAAATGTTCATTTGTTCAAAATCTTAAATCTCCGAAAGTTCTTCACCGATTGCTTTGAAATTTTGACACAACGTTGTATCGAATACAGCATATTTTTATATACCTATTATATAGATGTCACACCTGTGACAGATAAAAACCTGCTTTTTTTGAAAACAGCACCATCTGTTGGACGTAAAAGCAACACATGTCATTTATAGTTAATAAGATGCACTAGTTATATACTCATAATGTGTATGAAACAGATACTGTATGTACAATCACAATTTAACGCGGATGAAACCGCGGGCTCAGCTAGTAAACAATAAAAACCAAATGCTACACATAAATGAACATTCACGCCTTTGAGTTTATCTAAGAGAGAATCTTGATCCCCTCTGATGATAAATTCAAAGGCGTGAATGTCTGTTTACGTGCAGTATTTGGTTTTTTTATTTATTGATTTTTACATTAAATTTGTTTTTCATAAAATAAACAAATTCAGGCTAATTTAATCAGTGAAATAGCGTATATTTCTTCGAATCTACAGTATTACTTTATTTGGAATAAAAAAATTAAAATTGTACATAAAATTGTGATTTTCTAGAAATGAATAAGTTTTATAGGAAACTTAGTTAATTTTATTTTGGTTTTATATTGAAATTCTTGAAATATCTTTATTCGTGATTTGTTTGTTTCATATTGAAGTAGCTGGAGAATTGAGTTTAGGAAAAAGACCATTCTTTAGTTTTATTACATTAGAATTCTCTTAATACATTTCTAGGAATCAGAGAAAACCCTTTTCAAGCCTTTAGTGTCGTTGTAAGACGCTTTCGGGAGCCAAAAACCTTTAAAAAATAATTGTCAGGGGATTTTTCTGCAAAGTTTTTATATAATCTTTGTTAATATTTTATCTCTTTTAAAATGGCAATATCAAAATTTCATCTCAATCTCCCACAGCTGAAATCTATTAAGCTTCCGTTTATTGTATTACTCCGTCACAGACTTTAGAACTTTAGCTATTTTTGTAAGGAACTCTGCAAAGATCTTCTTTCCTTTTTAAAAGAATTGTTTTTTTCCTTGGAAAGAACTAAAGTGCTTGATGGAAATGTAATAGATTTCCATTGTGAGAAGGTAAGATGAAATTAGTAACCACTGTTATCTCAATAATAATAAAGAAACTCTTACCAAACTCGAAATCTGTATTGGAAAAGAAGGATGTCCAAAAGAGTATGGTCTTCACTGGTTGACTTTTATGTGAAGGAAGTATGATTATTTTATGTGGTGATTTATATTGTTGCTGGATTAGTATTAGAATGATGTAAAGGAAGGCACCAAGTACTATAACTATTAAGAGCAGGCGAAATATCTTCATAATTCCAGATTGTTTTTTATTTTTACTTCCTTATCTCTTGTAACTTCATCTTTAGTTTTTAATTTCTCTTTGACACCTACAATTTAAAAAAAAGAGAGATTAAGTAGTGATTCATTTAATGTACAGTCATGAAAAGTATACAAATAAGCAAAATTGCAAGTTACTATATGCAGTGGCGTACCTTAAGGGGGGAGGAGAAGGCAAGTGTCTTAGTATTGTCCAATAGGAGGTTAAGTGAGTCCTCTGTTTTGGTTAGATTGTGAGATTTTTTTTTTGTTTGGTTGGATGTTTTGAGTTAAATCAGGATTCTGAGATTGGATTTCTGATTACTAGTCAAGAGACGCCAAACCTAGCTTCATCAGTGCCTGCAGTGTACTTGTTTCATATTGAAGAGGACTTAGGTTTCTTCAGTTTAAAGAAATCTCGATAAGATAAATAATGCTAACAGATTCAGATTTATACAATTTCATTTCTTGCTTTTTTATGAGTTCCGTCTCATAGACTCAGCGAAATCTCTGGATATGCATCCGAACGCAATATTTTTTGCATTAGCAATTCCATTGTCAAATAATAACAAGTCTTTTAGTAAGAACGATATTAATTGAGACTCTGTCGAAAACCCAATTTTGAAAGCTTACTTCGAACTTCTGAGTTTTTAAAATAAAATTAAGAATTAATAGTTATTTTCTTCTAAGTTATTATTATTTTTTTGATACTGGTTTCGCAAGTAAATTTTCTTTCTTCTTTATTGAAAATTAGAGAATTGTCGTTTTGATTTTATTTATATTTAAAATAAAAAGTACAATCTTGTATAAGTAAATAGATATGAATAAATCGAATGAAATTGAGGCCACCACACTTGGGGTTGTTTTTTTAAATTTTGTAATCGATCACTTGAGAAAAGGGTGTCATCACCTTGTAAGTACTCGTGAAATGTATTTTGTTTAGTTCAGTTTATAAATTTTAGTTCTATATTTGAAAGTGTGGTAGCCTTAATTTCATTCGATTTATTTAGAAGACACACACGTTAAAAATACTACTATTAAATAGATATGAAATGCACTTTTCTTGTCAGTGATTTTAACTTTGGTTTTACGATACATAATATGTAGTTTTAAAAATAAATTAATAACAACATTAAAAAATATGAAAATGTAAATACCTGTAGAAAGCGTTTAGGCTGTGAAAGAACAGGCTGCTAGTGTTCTTCACTTCCTGATAGTCCTTTTCAGTTTAAAATAAATGACCTATTTCCCTCCTGCCTTTGTTTGGTTACGACTGAAACCCAAGGTTATGCCATAAAAGCTTTTAGATAATGAGGTATTTGTAATGCGTGGACTTCAGGGGAATCCCGTGTTCACAGGAAAGAAAAAAACAACTCATAATCTGTAAAATAGTAATGATAAAATATAATAATAGTAATAACAAAAATAGTATTTAAATATATTAATAAAAGTTAAAAATATTAATCAGTTTGGTAGTTTTAGCTGCATTCATAATAGAAAGCATAATAAACAATAATTTAATTTTTTTTAATTTATTTTTTTAAATCAAAAACCAATAAAATAATTGGTATTCGAAGTGATTATAATTTTAATTTCTTAAATGATAAAAATTTAAGCCCATTCTTATTAAGTAAAACTAAATTGTAATTTTTTATCCTATTGATTAATGGTTGTCTTTTGAATTTTAAATTCTAAAAATAAATAAATAAATAAAATTAAATTTAGGTTATCAAAATTTTAAAATCAGTTAGAATCGGTAAAATCAGTTGAACTAGAAGAAAGTTTCAACATTCATCAATCAATATTTTAGTATATTAGAAATTCCAAATACAATACTTAAAGCTGGATAGTTCTTATTTTGCATATATCATGTCTTTGCAAATCAGAATACGACTGAGAAGTCGTAAAAACTCTTTAACTAAACAGTTAATATGAACATTTCATTTACTATAACAGTGTAATGAATGAGTGCTTGGGAATTTTATTCAATTTGATGCAATAAATGTAAAGACGACAATCGTTATATTTTTTGAGAGATATATGCTTTCTCCTATTAGGCTATATATCCGTAGAAATGTCATCCTGAATACAGTGAGAAGAGGCGACTTATCTCGAAAATGGAACCAACCCGGAAAGAGGAGACAAATATCTAAACTTTATACCGCGATGAAACCACACGCATCGCCAGTGTGTTAAACAATTGAATCGAAGCACACGAACAACTGGATCCACGCCCGAATTCGATCGTAGATTTGCCCTTGAAAAAGTTTTATCCTTGAAAAAGCAGCAGCAATTATGTTGTTTGAAAATATGAAGCTATTCTCACGCTAGAATCTCTCTTAAGTGCATCGGTTGAAATACAGGTTGAGTTAGGTCAAGTCTTTTTACACTATCTGAGAAATTCTTGTAATCGTAAATAGGATATTAAAGCTTACTGCTTATGTAGAAGTAAAACTTTGCTGACCGACGCTGGAATTCTTCAGGTGTGGTTGTAATGAGACCGGAACAGGAAGTGCAATGTAATAATCAGCGAAGCGAAAATAAAATGAAAGATGGGAATCCTATTTTAAATATAAACCAAAAAAGAAATATCATTAAAAAATAGACATTACTCCAATCAATGATGTCTGCTTTTAATCTTCAACAGATTTAGTGTTAATCCTATGTTGTAAAATGAATTCAGTGGCTGCAATCTTATCTTTTACTATAATGATAAGGTTCAAATCTTATCTGTAGGACGATGTTTTATTAATAAATACATCACCTTTTATTTAAGAAAATATTTGAAACTTAATGTATTATTATGAATAATTGAATTGGATTGGAATGATGAGAGGTCAATTAACTTTCAAACAGTACTGTCTTCAATTCACGGCACAAATACTAAAAAAATAGTTCAGTGACTTTTTGTTTTGTTTAGTTATGTGCGTTCTTTGTTGTATTTTACTGTAAAAATTTTCTAACGCACGTAAAATCTCATTACTAATCTTGTAATAAATTAATCACGCTAAGCTAAATGCTAGCGGGGATTAATTATTCACCCCTTTTTATTCTTGATTTTGTTTTGATGTTTTTATAGTTCAGGGGTCATTGATTTGTATGTTTGTCTGTTTTGTATATTGTCCCATTTCACTGAGCTAGGTATGCTGTGCAGATTGGACTGATGAGAAGTCAATTAACCTCGAAACAGTACTGTCTCCGATTCCCAGCACAAATACCAAAAAATGCTCAGTGAATTTTTGTTTTGTTTAGTTATGTGTGGTCTTTGTTTTATTTTACTGTAAAAAAGGTCTAACGCACGTTAAATCTCATGTCTAATTATGAATGATGTGAAACCCCTTGAATAACGTTGACATTGAATCAGGACTCAATATCAAATGCAGTAACGGTTCTCGCGATATTATCAAATAATATACGCGAGGATTATCAAAATCATACATTCTCACGTTATTATCAAAATCATAGATTCTTAGCCTAAAATATCAAAACATCACACGATTTCATACTTCTCCTTTTTAAACATGCCACAAAAAATAGTTTTTAGCATTAGTTTTAGACTAATAATTTAACACCGACATCTATCTTTTCTAGCTCTACCCAAAAGCTTAGAAATGAACTTTAGAATCAAGTTAGAAAAATTCGCTCTATGCAGACATTGTATTGCAGAATAGCTCTATGGAGACGGTTAAAACAGAAAAGTAGTTTATATAAAAATGTATATTTAATTATTTAAAAAAAATCTAGAAGTGATATGATAATTCCTATAATTTTATTTTCGGTTAAGACGTCAATCCGGGTCCCATTGAGGGCCGAGCCCCAGTGCTGAGGGACAACTGAACCTGCCCTCACCCCTTGTTGGGTCCCAACGTGGAATAACAGTGAAGCACAAAGAAGACTGCGTAAGCTGCAGCCAAGTAAACAAATTGCAGGGACATTTTACGAAATAAGATTTTTTTTCGAGCTTTGATGCCGTAAATTGTTTTATTCAAATGAATGTCATTCTGTTACTTCAACAAGTTACGTTTGTTATCGTCCGTCTCACCATTTTTTATTTTGATAAAATTAAGCATCAACCTTTGAGAGTATAAAACCAACTTTTTAGCAACCCATTTGGAAGCTATTGTGTAGCGACCCAAATCGGTAGCTGTTGTGTTTGTCCTGTCCTTCCATCCGTGTCTGTCCATCCCTAACAACTCCCAAACGGAAGATCGGATCGAAAAACGGATTTCACCATCGTGTTCAGAGGCCCACGCACTGTAGGAATGGGGTATTTTCATGGGCCAACGCCCCCTCAATTTCGAGATATTTGCCATGGTTTTCATTGAATTTCCTCTATTAGTTTAAATGTTAGAAATGCAACCATCTCATGTCAGTTGTCAGCTATAGCTTCATGGTTAAGATTTCGGACTCATATACTGAAGGATGTCGGTTCGAACCCTATATCTTACTTTTTTTTCTTTTTATCTTTTTTTTCTCAATGTCCGCGTGTTTTTGTTTGATTTTTTTTTCTTATTTTCCTAATTTTTTTTTTTATTTTTTTCCTAACTTTTTTTTATTTTTCCTTAAGTTATTGTACTTCCGTTTTTTAATATTATTTTTTTTTTATTATTATTATGGGTCGCTCTTAAATTTATGCTTTAGGAGAAATTTATATTCACTTGTTTTTATTTGATTTATAGGCCATTGTTGAATGACTTCTAGCATTTTTATTTTCATTAGTAGATATTATTGTCAAAAAGGGTTCATTGGAAAGGTTAAAGGCTAAGTTTTTCTTTTTGGATATAACGGAAATTTGAAATAACTCAGATTTACGAATTGTTATTTTTTGTCACTTAACGCCGAAATACATGATGAATCAAAACTAGACACAAATAAACTCAAGAACACCTTCACTGTAGATACAGTTGATACCAATATTTCGTTTTAATTTCTTAAAACTTTTTCAAGGTTTTGTTTGATGAACAAAAAAAAAAAAAAAACATAAAAAATGAAAGAGAAATTCTTCTCTCATTAAAACAATTTAAAAATACAACAACTAAAAAAACATGAATAAACAAAGCAAGGGAATAAAAATTGGACAAAAAACGGTGACTATTGTTGACAAACAGATGAACTATATGAGAGATAAAAATTCTTTCACTCTCACATCATCAAAGCATTCCTATACATGGACAAAGACATCTCATTTACTCTTAAACACTTATTCTTATTAAAACACACACAACAAATAATTAGGCAAGATTCTATCATGAATCTTTTCTGCTCATCTTGTTCGTAATGGACAATCTTTACGATGGTGTTTACAGTGAAGGTGTTTTTGAGTTTATTTAAGTGTCTAGTTTGGGTTAAAGAAGATAACGTATTTTGATGAACTTATTTTGAACATGATGAATCACTTTAATTAATAAGTTATTTTTTTATGCAATACTTATACAGAACCCCTTGTCCATATAAGAAATAAGAACACAGAAACTAAAGACAAGTTAAAACATTGATAACTTATAAAAAATATCATTAGATAAATATGACATTAATTTTCATCAATTTTAAACTTTGCTCTCTACGAAAATTTTTATAACAATTGTTTTGTTTTTTTCTAAAAAGAAAAACTATATTATGATAATGAACAAGAAAATATCTCTCTTTTTTTTCTAAAATAGTTACTTCTAAACAGATTTCCTTTAACTCTGTTAAACTAACTTCTACTTACGTTAGTCTATTCTAAAACTTCACGCCAACTAAAATGTAATCTATATGGGACAATTTCGGTATCAGAAGGTAAGTTTGTTTTTCTGTTCCTTTTTTTTTCAAAGAAAACATCCTGAAAGGTACGTTCAGATTAACCTTTGGAATCGATTTCCTTTAAAGAGTGGGTGTTCACTGAAAATAACATTTTGAAGGTGGATGTTAACAAAGTCAAGTGTTACGGAGTCAACAGATGTTGATATTATCTGTCGGGAATATATGGTTTAGTCCATTCCTTTTACTTCAGAATAGCCACGTAGTAACTATTTACGCTAATAGGCTGTGCATTTGGTTAAACCGTGTTTATACCAATTAATACGCATCGGAAAGAGAAAAAGATTACGAAAAGTTTTAGAATATAATTTCAATTCCGATAGGGATGTCCGTCCGTCCGTGAGTATGAGAACTATTTATCCTGCGCAATTGAAATTGAAATGAAAGATTTGATTATGAAAAATTGGATCTTATTGATTCCAATTGGGTCGTAGGTAAAGAGATCAGCTTGAAGAAAAGCCTCTTGTTGAAATACTGTAAACATCATAGAGAAACAAAATATTTAGTTAAAAATACTCAAAGTTTAGACTGTAGAATTCTTTATTTGGGTCTAACTATGGAAACATTCAGAAGTTACACCATGAAGTGTAATTTTCTTGCCTTATGAGTGTTTTATCTCTTATAGCTTCTGTAGAAAACATAAAATATTCGAATCTTAAGCAGGGGTGAGGATTTACACTCTTCCACTCGTCACTGGCAAATGCATTTTTTGGCAGATTCAAGAGTTTTAGACCATATAAAATTATTATTATTACTATTTATTTTTATTATTATACAAAACTATAACTTAAGATCTGGAAGCCATATAAAATTAACATATCCCTACATAAATAACAGTTATGGATTAAGAAATGTTAATTATAAAATTGAAAACTTTATTAATAATTTAAATATAAATTTATTTGAAAACAGTAATCACATCTCTAGTAAAAAAAATTTTTAAAAAATGGTTAATTGAAAATTTCTAAAAAAAATATATATATATATACTCATGGACAAAAAAATTAGCGCACCAAGAAATAATTGCGGGATCGTAACGAAACTTGCAATGAAGGTACATGTCGGGGAGATATGCAAATGATTAGAAATGCAGCGTGATTGCGCATTACGTATAGCTGGTAGAGGGCGTTGAACATCGTACTCTGTGGAGTATAAAACAGGTAACCAAAGCTTGTTTGAGTGTGCTTAATCATTTACAAAGGAAGAGCTGAGGTAGACATGCCATTACGCCATGTTCGAAGACAGTATACGCAGTTGTCGCAGTTTGAGAGAGGGAGAATCGTCGGGATGATGGAAGCTGGGTGGTCAGCTAGGCGAGTAGCTCGTCAATTAAGCCGCTCTGATTGTGTTGTGAGGAGGTATTGGGACCAGTGGACCCGAGAGATGTCATGTACACGAAGACCAGGCTCAGGACGCCCTCGACAGACCAGTCGTCGAGAAGACCGCCACATAGTCAGAAATGCACGCGTACAGCCAACTGCTTCATCGGCCGCCATCGAGGCACAGGTAGCACCTTCATTAGGGGCCGCTGTGTCTTCTCGAACCATACGAAGGCGCCTGGCTGAAGGACAGTTGGTATCGCGGCGCCCATTACGTGTGCTGCCCTTGACGCCCACCCATCGACGCCTCCGTTTGCAGTTTTGCCGCGCACGAGGAAACTGGACTGCAGCGGAATGGAACCAGGTCGTCTTTAGCGACGAATCCAGATTCAATCTCGGCAGTGATGACAATCGTGTTCGTGTGTGAAGAGCCCGTGGTGAACGCTTCAATTTTGCTTTACAGCGACACACCGCTCCCACAGCTGGTGTGATGGTATGGGGTGCCATTGCCTACAATACACGGTCATCCCTAGTATTGTTCCGTGGCACCATGACAGCCCAGCGGTATGTTCATGAAATCCTGCAACCACATGTGTTGCCACTCATGCAACGGCTCCCAGGAGCCATTTTTCAACAAGACAATGCTCGGCCTCATACGGCAAGGGTGTCACAAGACTGTCTCCGCACTGTTACTACCCTTCCTTGGCCTGCCCGATCCCCAGATTTGTCTCCAATCGAGCATATCTGGGATCATTTGGGACGACGAGTTGGGCATCCCACGAGTTTGAACGAACTAGAGGCAAGGTTACAGCAAATATGGAACGAAATGTTTCAAGACATCATACAGAACTTGTATGACTCAATGCCCGATCGTATCGCATCGTGCATTCGCGCTAGAGGGGGTCCAAAGGAGTATTAACTCCTCCGTTCTTTTGCCTTTTTCTCTGAAATAAATTATCCTTTTTCTTTGATTTTCTTATCATTTACTTATATCAAAGTAGTCATTACGTATGTCAATTTTCGTTTCATTTTGACGACTCCTTCTTGGTGCGCTAATTTTTTTGTCCATGAGTGTATATATAAGGTTTCAATTGCATTTTGTACTAAATGTTATTTTTTGTTTTTTATGTATAAGGTATAATCACATATACAATTGTATTTATTTTTGAGATTAATTTTCTTTTCTTTATATAACTTTTAATGATATAATTAAATTTTGTAATTTAATTTTATATAAATTTATATAGTTAAAACTTTTTAAAGATTTCATTATATAATCTACACCAACATTATCTATTAACTACACTTTTTTTATTGTGTACTTTTTTTATATATATATTGTGTTAGTTTTGTAAAACTACTTAATCCCAGAACCCGTTTGATAGGGATTCTTATTCCTAACGGGACTGAAATGTAATTTAAAATAATTAAGAAATAAAAAAAAATATATTATTATTATTATTATTATTATTATTATTTTTAAGACATCGTAAATTTTTTTTATCTTTAAAGGGTAAGTTTTTTTCTTGTCACTCAAATCAAAAGTTTCATTAGGATTTTTTTACTTAAATATGCTGTAGCATTTACAGATATTTGTATTTGTAAGCAGGATAGAAATTTAACATTTGTGTCATATCCCAAACAAAAAATTCATAATGATATGACCTTGTTTTATCGCTTATTATAAGGTAATGGTCGCAGTCTCATTTCCCTTCAAGAGTTACATAGTTGGTTAAGTCTTACTACGGTCTACAATATGTTGTGCGAGAATTTTTGTTACGTTTGTACAGTTTCATCCTACATTGACTGCTCAATTGAAAGAGGACACTTGTGATATGGAACAGACGCTTTATTTACAGCGTGTCTAATAGCGCGTACTGTGGCCTTTTGCCCTAAGCACAGCATCCACACTCCGTGGCATGCTCTCCACCAGTTTCTGATAGCAGCAACCGGTATTTTTGCCCACTCCTCATTCAAAGCCTGCACAAGTTGGATGCGTGTTTGCGGTCGGATCAGACGCGCACGAACCCGATGCTCCAATTCATCCCATAGATTGTCAAAAGGTTTGAGGTCCGGACTCTTTGCAGGCCACTGAAGTTCCTGAACATTATTCTCCGGAAACCAGGCGCTGACAACACGGTTATGGCACGGCGCATTGTCGTGCTGGAGCACAAATGGCCCTTCACCGAACTGCGACCACACCGTAGGAAGCATGGAATTGTCTAGAACGTCCAGATACTGTGTGGATTCCATGTTCCCCTCGATCACAACCAACGGACCACATCCATCCAGCAGAAACACGACTACACCATCACACCACCAAACTTAACTGTTGGCATGACACACTCAGGTGTCCACTTTCAATTGAGCAGTCAAGGTATACTAAGAATGTGATATACGATGGCGTTATTTCAATTCAATTATTTAAATTATTAATTTAACGTGTATAAAATCTAATTGAAATATTTAAAAAATGAAGAGACCAACACACATTAACAACTGTTAAGAAATTTAAGACTTTGAAAAATATAATAACAACAGTTTCAGCTCGCCTGCGATCCACTGACTAGTGATTTCTTACAAGATTGAAAAACAGCTTATATATTCAATTTGATGTAAGCCGCCTGACATCTAGCGGACAGGAACGGAACCTCAGAAGCAGCATGATAAATGATGATCTATAAACTGGAAGTGTCCAACTTCGACGAAGTCCAACTTTAAGCAACCAAATCGAACTTGTAAATCAAAAATTTAAAATCTCGTAAATCAAAAATTACATTTAGGAAATCACTTGCCAACAGCAAGTTGTGATCTAAAGTAATTGTGATCTATATGAGTTTCGCGTGTTCGAAATCTGCGGTAGATGATAGTTGAAATCCTTGTAGATGTGTAAATAAACGTTTTCTAAAACAAGGATATCCTAAGACGATACTGTATTGGACATAATACTTAAACCAAATATGTTGAGTGTAAGTTTAGATTATTTTTAAATATTAAGAAAGTGATATATCTAAAATAGTTAAGAGTCTTGTAGCTAAAAGGTTTGCATTTTTTTTAAATAAAGTTGACAAATAACATAGTTTAATTCGGTCTTGAGACGAGAATAGTTTTTTTTCATTAAATAATCATTTGTGCTCAAATTGAATCTAAAACAGTAGCTGTATATTTGAAATTCTAATACTAAAGTAGATAGTAATTGATTGATCTTCATTAAGATAAATGTGGTTTAATTATATAATAGAATATGATAAAACGGATAAAGTTATTTTTAAGATTTTTCTTTTTGGACCTTGTATAAATGCACAATTATTTTCTTAATATAAACAATTTATAAAAATACTTGCCGGGTACCGTCACCTTGCTCCGGAACCTTTGCATAGATAGCATAAAAAAATTATTTATTTAGCAAATTAATATCGAGATCGGAAAATATACGAGTTCCCAGCCCGTTGTGGCCTTCACCGGATAACTCAGATGTATTGTAGGTTGGCGCCGCACATCTATATATCGATAAGACAACTTTAAAGCGAAAATATAAATCCTCTTTATTCCCTATCCCGTGGGAATTTCGAAAAATCCGGCCTTATTCCTTGTCTACATCGTAAAGGGAACCTCTGTGCAACATTTCAGCTTTCTAGGTCCAAGGGTTTGGGCTGGGCGTTGATGAGTCAGTCAGTCAGTGAGTCATGACTTTTCTTTTTATATAGGTAGATTCTGTTATTATTGGAAGAAACCAAAATTAAAATAATCCTGATTAATGGCATTCTGTAATTCAACTATAAATTTAGCTTTGAGAGATTTGAATTATGGTATTTACAAAATTCTAACGAATTCTCATATATATTTTCATTGAGATAAATTTGAGCTCTCATTCGTTCCTTCCTGTCTTGAAATATATTGGTTTCAATTAGATAGAGGGCTGGGTGAATCCTAGAATCACATTTGGAAGGAAAGTTAATTACAATTTAAATGGCTTTAAGCATCTACAGTATGATTTTGAAGAAACTTTTTTGCTTTGATAGATTTGAGTTAGTAAACAGTCATTGCTTCAGCGCCACCTAATGACAAATTTTCCCATTCATCAACTTATATAATTGGCTAAGTTCGTCTGTCTGTCTGTCTGTCTGTCCGTAACTCGATATAATTAAGCTATTAAGATAGATCCAAGGTTCTCAATGGTACCATTGAATCAAGGGTACTCAAATTGGATGAAAATATTAGTTCATTTTGTCATTCCATGTTGTTTCCATGAAATTTTATCCTTGGAAACTGACCTAGACGACTAAAAACATACGTTCAAAACCAAATAATTTTGTTACCACTGCATCCATTTTAATGAAATTTTGCATACTTACTCAGTTGTTTACGCTGATTTCGAAACTCAAAACCATTTTTGCCGTAGAAGCTTCGTTCACAAGTTAGCACAGTATTTAGATTAGATTTACTTTATATTTGATAGTTGATAATTGCTGCGATTATTTGCAGAACGCATATTATAGCACAGAGACGCAACAAGAAAATTAGGAGATGCGAAAATAAAATCATGAAATGATTTATTCGGGATGTCATTAAAACTTAATTCCATGAAATATACAATGACTTATATACAATGGTTGATGCTTTACGTAATTGGCTACAGTTTTGATTTCACTGTCCTGAAGTAAATCAATAATTATACTGAGATGTATATCTATTTGATAAGCATCACATAATTTACTTACATAAATTTCCGTATAATGGAAATACAATACGGTCGTTAAGACACTAATAATACTATAGTTAACACGCTTCACAATAATTATTTTTCTGTAATAAATGTATTTCGAAGCACTATTATTCACTATCTTCTAAGTTCACACACACGCGAGAGTTCGTCTCACTAATACGATAATTCACTATCATGTAATAATGACTTTTCCAATATCACCTGTATGAAAATATTAAGACTTTTCACTTTACTTGTGTGATATCTAAATAAATACTCTTAATGGTTTTATTCACCCTTGTATGAAAAGGAATATATCTTCATAATCCATGTGAAGATAACCAACAATATTTATTTTGGCTTTTCACTATTACTTTTCCAATTGTGTGAAATTATTATAATTATTTATAATAGCGTTTACTATTATAAATGTTCGTTTCCGATGCACTTCGTCGGATACTGAGACACTGTGTAATTAGTTCTCTTTCTGCAATGCAATAGTATTGCACCCTCCAAAATGGAATGATAAAATAATTAATTACTTACAGTTTGTTGATAACACTCGGCTTTTCACCTTGGCGAAATTACTGCGTTGATATCCAATCGTTGTGATATTGTTTATCCAGCTTCCAACGCACACTTGAGCTTTGCGACACGGAACCTCTTCTTTATGATGAAGTTTAAATATGGCGCTCACAGTTTGCTCACTTGATTTCTGCTTCCCATAAAGCGTTGCGAAAAAGTTCGTCTGGTGCTTGAAATGTCACTAACATTTCGTCACTAACGGCGCTTGAAATGTGTATATCAAAATGAACTCTTCTTAATCCCATGTGGAAATAATAATTATTATTCTTCTCCTTAGAATGAATATAGTTCTTTCACTTAAATAGCATTGCCTTTTAAGAGTTCTTAAAGATATAATCACTGGTTGTAATTTAATTACTTAACTGGGATCACTTTTAGCTTCTTCCGTTATTTCAGGTTTTCGTCTTACACGAATTATCTTCTAAATGGAATATTATAGCTTCCGTTAATTGAATCAGTCCACTTGCAAATCTTTAGGATTCTAAATAATTCTATCAATGCTTCACAGTCGAGAATACTTCGAACATTCCTTATCTTTTAATGACTCAGTCCAATGCGCGTTTGGCATTTCCAACTTCGACTGTCTTCGTTTTGACTAGTCACAACTATAATCCAAATTCTTCCTAAGTTGCAATTACTTCGTGTATCATAGGATGGAATAAACTGTTCCTGGAATGAACCCAAAATATCTTCTATTGATTCGCCCAATCAATATGAATAGTCTTCTCAACTTCGCACTAATCGATCAGCTGACTTCGCCTGATTCGTAGTATTGACTTCTTATTTCACCAGAATTCAATTCAACTTAATTGAAATAATTTAAAGAATAGATATACTCTATTGCTTAGTAGAACTAATCTGCTTACAGCTAATTTCACGTTATCTATTCCATAACTTCTCATTACTCACTTGAGAATACATTGAGCCTACTTCTGACTGCGCTTTCTACTAATTGAGCTGTCTGCATAATCCGCTCTCTCTAGTGACGAGACACAAGACTAAAGTTCTACTACACAGCTACGGCTTCTTCAACACTACTGCGCTACTAAAGAAATCGACTTTCCCTACTTTATGACCTCTTTCCTCGTTACGTCAAAGCTTCATTTGCATATTCAAATTTTAGGTCACTCTCACTCAGACCAAAGGAGAGAAAAAAAAAAATTAAAATTTCTTTTCAAGCATTTGAAATTCTATTTTTCACACTTCTACTACAACTAATTAAATTATTTTTATTATAATAATTTAATATTCTAGCAATAATAAAATGATTTTTCAGATTTTTTTATGCCTGTCGTCCGACAGGCTTTGCTGCTAGTTTTTCAATAAATGGCGACCGCATCCTTTGAAGTATCTCTTGTCCAAATTTCTCTTCATTAGAGCCTTAAAACTCACTATAGAGCCCTCTATGTAAGGAATAGTATAATTTTAACTACCTTGTATATATGTATATATAGTATATCAGTGGCGTATATAGAATATATTTTCGGGGGGGGGGGCCCAAGATTAATATAATTAAGTAGATACCCCATAGAAACCTATCCGTTCAACCAAAAAAAAAAAAAAACAAAAAAAACGATGGAAACCTATCTGTTCAACCAAAAAAAAAACGTTGGGAGGACATATCTTTATTATTTCGGGGGGGGGGGGGGGG
>JAFIDM010004315.1:25011496-25031088 GCA_023159025.1 Thereuonema tuberculata
AACAAAAAAAAAAAAAAAAAAAAACCTTGGGAGGACATATCTTCATTATTTCGGGAGGGGCCCGAGCCCCCTCGGCCCCCCCCCTTATATACGCCCCTGTAGTATATTTCTCATGAAATTAAGAGCTTCAACAAATGTACAATGGTTTCATAATTTGATAAAATATATAAAAGTCCAATTCCTTGAGAAAGAAAATTGAATTGGTAAATTGACTTAATCTGATGCTTCATCAAGAGGAGGGCTTATCCCTTCCAAACATGTCTCCTTTCACTGCCCAATATTTTTATTTTGTTATTGTTAAGCTGAAAGAATAAGTTTACATAACGTGTAAAATTGAAGATGTGCTAAGTAACATATTAACATTTAAAAAAAATATCCCATATTATTACAACAAGCAATTATTCAAATGATATTCACATGACAACTTCACAACTAAAGTTTTATTTTAAAATCGTGATTTTTGTTACATATTTCTTTTTCTTACAGCTGATTTGTACAACGTTCTACACAAATGATGTTTTATAGATATTAAGGTGTAATAGTCTACGAACTAATTTACAAAGACAATACTAAATGCAGTTGTCGAATCTTCGAGTTTCGTACACTTCACTATTTAGTAGATTATAATTTACACAACTAAATAGCTTTTCGTGCATCGAACCCCGATATAAGAAGAATCAAATTATCGATTTAGTTAATGATAGAAAATCATAAAGACAAAATGGCGGCAGACGCTCAAAAATTATGAAGAACAGCAATCCGAAGTGCTGCCTTCTATTTTGCCAACACAAACAAAGTTTACTCTACCTCTTGATACTCATTGTGAAATACGTTGTTACTCATATTTTTTTTACGGTTATATTGCAGGAATACTGTACGTCTATGTATCTACTATAAGAGCAGATGGGAAAAAAAATTTGACTTTTCATGTATTTTTAAATTCACCTTTAGTAAATTGTCTTTTTCTTTTTGATGCGAGAAATCATTCTTTTCCATTTGTGAATTAAGTCACATGCCACGATATACAAAGCAATCAGCGTCACTTCGAGGATCTCCAGAAACGACATAACTGATATTCCTATCCATAAACCGAGATTTCCTCCAAGTGAACCCATGAAATCCGTCAACTGTGAACAAAACAAGAAAATTCAAGAATTATGAATGTATCAATAATTAGTATCATTGTTTATTATTAGTCATTTCTTTCAAAATTGAAAAATAAAATTTACAATGTTAAACCGGGTGCTTACAATTAAACTGACGGTCCTCAGAGCGATGTAGGGAAGGATATACTCGACGGATCATACCGTCATAGTAAGAATATGGGGAAGAGAATTTCCGAATATAAAAAAAATAGTTATTTTTAGAGCCACCAGATGGCATTGGTGAGCAAAAAAAAGGGTTAGAACTTGTTCTTGACGTTGCGATCAATCACATGATATCTTCCTGTAATCTCTAGAAGTAAAGATTTCTGCAAAAAGGACCTACCTTTGCTACTGAAGCTACTTTACCAAAACGGCAGTAATGCTTCCTCTGCATTACGCCAATAGCATAGTTTGAAAGAAATAAGAAAAGGATTTTGGTCGCTAATGGACTGAAGAATCTGATAAAGAATTTCGAAGAAATAGGCCAGTTGAGTATATCTCCAGATAGAGGCCGGCGGCCTGTTTGCAGAAAGCAATGTGGAAGACTTCGAACTTACCATTGCAAATATCCAGTCGCATTACCTGTAGTTAGGGCTAGAGACGCATACCGGCAACTTCAACTTCCGTGGTGAACTGTCCTTAAAATTGTACGGTCTATCCTGAAATGGCAGCCTTTTAAAATTCAGAGGATACCGGAGCTGCAACACTGATCATGAACAGCGCACCGACTTCGCTTTGCGATTTTTGGCTGCATGCTCGACATCTGATCTTCACAAGTCTTATGGACCGATAAGGCTCATTTTTCCCTACAAGGGGCAGTGAATACGGACTGCCGATTATGGGCTCCTACATTTCCGAATGCTGTGCTTGCTGAGCTTTTACACTTCGACTACGTAACTGTATGGAGCGGATTTACCACAAACTTTATAACCTGACCATTTTTCTTTGAGGAGATCGTGCTTCACAGTCCCGTACGTCGATCGGTGAATAGATCACGTTACACAGATCTTTCCGCCGCGAGATTACTCCAGCTTTGTAAGAACTCCATAACTTTCATGCAGGATGCGGCGCCATCCTATATTTCGCGTACGGCTCTGCAATGTTTGCGTACCACATTTGATAAGGACAGAATATTTTCTCGAACGTTTTCCATTGCTTGACCACCATGATCTCTCGATCATGATTGTGGTGTTATTTGAAAAGTCAAGTTTACCAAGACAATGTTGAACTGGTTGCCGAACTGAAGGCAAGAACAACACAACATATTGCAGCCATGCTTCAAACAAATGTGGACCGTATTATGTTTCCAGACATTTTTCAAATGAATGGTTCACACACTGAGGATCTTGATTTCAATTAAATGTTATTTTTGTTCAATTTTGTATTATTTTTTGCGCACCAATGCCACCTGGTGGCATTCAAAATAACTTTTTTTTATTCGCAAATTTTCTTCCCACGTTCTTATTAAGATACCCACCAATTTCCCTTTGACTAGTGGATTCTTCTCTATATCGTTCTTAGTATTGTCAGTTTAATTATAACCACTCGGTATTTATAGACCATTATGTTGTAACCATTGATTTAATAGCAGGTCGGGCTGCTGACTCTTTAGGGTAATCTTCACGAGCATCTGTTGGATTGCGTCAGGACTCAATTATTCTGTGTGCTCTGTCTGTAGTCTGTCAGTCATTGAGATTATAAGTCAACTGTCCGCCAACGTGCCAACCGGCGTTCATCTTGAATCAAGTATCATCCTTTTGTTAATCATTACTGCTACTTCTTCGCTAATGCGACCTCTAATCGACAACAATGTCTGTTTCCTTCAATACTGGCCAAAACTTACCTCGCAAATCCTTCCACATTTAAACTCTGACAGAACCTTTTCTTTCTTCACCGTACGGACTACTTACAAAATGAACAGACTACTTACTTACGGACTACTTACTTTCCTCTGTCCTTCTATTTGGTACGATCACCGCTTAGTGCTTGGGATATAGAATCACATTTGGTCAACAATGATCTGGTCCCGTAGTGATTTAAAATTTAAGGATTTAAAATGAAAAATGATCATGATTGAAATGAAATATCTAATATTTTATTTATTTATAGAAAATTTAAGTTTTCACTTAAATAATAATAGAAGATACAACAGAAAGAAGTCAGTTTTGAGTCAAACATAAGTTTGTCTGGAGACTACCTCAGATATTAAATATGGAGTAATCTTGAGACAGAGATGTGAGAAAATATCTTTTAATTATCTTTTAAACCGCGGAAAGTGGTACAGAAATCCATCGCCTCATCAATAACTATTACCAAAAATAGTGGTTGTCGCGAATTTAAGAATGGAATAGGCGGTACCGAGAGCAGCGTCATCATTGACTGATGATGTGAGGCCAGCTCGAGCACAGGAGCGATCAACGATGCTTTCGTACACGAGCACACGAGTGATCAACTGTCTCATTCGGGAAGAAAGAAGAGTCACGATGGAAACACTTGCCGCAAAAAGTAGAAATAAGTTGGAGTGTACACACCATTATCAAGGATCGTCCGCAATATCGAAAGATTTGCGCATAGCGGACACCGCACAATTTGGATTCTGAGCAAAAAGATTTTGCTCAGATATCGAATGAAAGGTCGCCGGTTCATCGATATAATCATTGCGGGGAATGAAACTTAAGTGGTTTTTTTTATTAATCATAAAGCAAAAGACAAAGCATGTAATGGAAGCTCATGTCGTCTTCACCGCCAAAGAATTCAAAGGGAATGAAGACGAGTGCACGGAAGATTATGTTCACCTTCTTTTTCGACCCCAATGGTCCACTGTTGATCTTTTTCGCCTCCGGTAAGACCAGCAACGTTGCCCGATAGGCAAAAACTTTCAAATCTCAAATCTCCAAGCGACCTGAGCTGCTTACCCAGGCATTCTTCTTCAAGATAACGCTCGCCCCCTCACTGCGAATTTTGTCATTGTTTTTCTTTCCAAATTCAGTTGGGAAACACTCTAGTATCCTGCCTTCAGCCCAGATTTGTCTCCCTCTGATTTTCTTATTTTTGGGAAGCTAAAGAAGATTTCACTCTCACTAACATGTGTAGGATGGGTGACCTTCTAGGTCTGGTATCACAGTGGCATAAGTGCCTTATAAGCCTCGGGGATTATTTTAAGGCGCGTTACAATTATCTTGCTAATAAGCCCTTTGGCTCGTTTTTATTTGAATGATTCTTATACTATTCCCTAAAAAAAAAATTGATTACTTGAGAAAGTCCTACACAGTAGTGGTACTCATGAAAATCCTCTGCTACAACAGTAGCAAAAATCATTTGTTAAAGTTGTTGAAAGTCAGCAATTATTCTATTCGTTCCCACTCTAATGATAGTATTATGAGGTACAAAGGTATGAATATAGATTAATAAGAATTGAAGGTGTATAAGGAATGGTTTACAGAGAAGAGACTAAGAATTGACTAAGAATTGACGAAAATGGAAATCTATACATATCAGGAAGTAATACTTATCCTAGAGAGTACATAAAAATCGATATCAATAAAAGGATAAGGGTTAAAAGCAAAATTAAAATAACAAGGAATTAAAATCATCATCGAAAGCGCAGTGGTGCCTCAAAAGAAAAATGAACAATAAAAAACTCACTAATGAAACACAAGTGAGACAGCTGTTCCAGGATGTCACTTGGTAAACAATTTGGTCTCACCCATTGTTGTTACGAATTCATATCTTTTTTTGTGTATATTTTTTATATTTTTAAAGGGTAAAATCAAATTAAAAGTAAAATTCTCAGTAAATTTTGTTATTAAAAGTATGTCTTACTAAATAAGTAATAAATAAATAAATAAATAAATAAATAAATAAATAAATAAATTTCGTACCGTAATCTTGGGCTTCTGATACGCAATCTCATATAATAATGATTCCCAGAATACTTCGACACCTACAATATTATTATATACCCTAAAAAAATTATATATAATTAAGCATATATTTTTTAAGGAAACCAAATGGTTTTTTTTTTTCTGCTTAATTAACTTAATTTTAATATTGTAGATTTCCAAAAAGTAGAAACTTAAAATTTATAAAGTTTTTTTTTAAAAAAAATAGGGATATGAAATATATAGAATGTGAAACGTATATGTATAGATATGAAATATATTTTCTTTTATGTTTCCTATAAATTTATAGAATAAAAGTGAAGAATTTCACTTTAACTAAAATTTTAATTTATTTACTTTATTTTATTTTTTAATATGTCAGATGCTATAAAAGATCGACCGATTTCATTATCCTCTATGGCTTATAAATACTTATTTGGATTACGACAGAATTAAAAATTTGAAACTAACTTTTTTTAAACCCACGAACAAGTACCCATCTTTTATTTGCCAATGTGTATTTTGCAGATTTCATCCTTATTTGGGCTATATTTGCAGCATTTACAAATACTTCATATGTAATTCAATTTATCATTTTTCATTCTTTCAATAGGATTTTACTATTTATCATAATAATCTATAGTAATAATTGGTATCTGTGGAAAAGTTTTTCAATATTAAATTCACAATTTTCTATGTTATATTTTAAAAAATTTTCTAATAGGTTATTTAGATCAATCCAATTTTTAATATTTTAATTTAGATAATTTAAATTCTGAATTACCTAGCATTTGCTTCTATTAGTATCTAAGTTTTAAAAAAGTAATGTGGGTTTTTTTTATTGCTCATTGGTAAAATACTTTTATATGATAAACATGTAAATCAAATTTGTAATACATTTGATTTTTGAATGTATTTTTATATAAAGTCATTTTTCCGCGATTCTCACTAGAGGAGTTTATTTTCGTTCAAATTTCATGAGATGTACACTTCACTTTTGTACCTTTAAAATGCTTGAACTAAATTTTTCAGTAGGGCACTATACTACACTATATATGTTGCAATAATAATTACAATTTTTAAAATGTAATTGTATAATCGTTAATAATTAGTTGGATAATATATAATCATCCTGTGTTGTATTGCACCAAAAAGTTAGAAATTTAAAAAAAATTAAAAAAAGAGTGATTTACCACGTTTTATTTTCTTCTGTTTCCGTAGAAATCCCGTTCAATTCGAGAAGATTCTGTGAAAAAAAAAGAACAAAAACATTAGACATCTAAAACGTTGATGCTATATAAAATATTAATGCTCACAATGATTTCTTAGTGATGCCTATCACCGGGCTCTTGTTTTTTCAAAAGGTGACTCTCACAGTCAGTGTTAAGTCCATCAATGTTATGACAGCTGTACAGACAGGGTTAAAAGATGTGTGATCTATATACATCATAGATACATTCCAGAAAACTCGGATGTGCTCATCTGGGAAAGAAGGCACTCACCCCTTATCTGAGTTTCGTATCCAGTAACACGCTTTTCCAATTGGAAGTAGTTCAATGCATGTAGAAAACAAAGGACATATATAATATTTACAATATATAATATTTATATATATGTAAATATATATATTTACATATATATTTATATTATATTATATATATAATAGTTTTTTAATCTTTTAACTGAAAGGCTTCTTGGTTCTGAAGGAGGAGTAGTACATTACTTGGATATTCACTTTTTGTACTCCTGATGATGTTCACTCGTATTTCGGCTCGGTCTCTTAGGTCTTCTTCAGATGTTAAGCATTAGATGAAGTGTAGCCTTTCCTGCGATAAAACTTATTTTTCTACATTCTCGCTACAAGTAATTTCATTCATTGAAATATAATATTTAAGAAATATAGGAAGCTTATGAAACTAGTAAACATCTTCCAATTTCAGAGCAAGGAAAGTGACTTCCAGTTTAAAAAATCACTGAAATTACAATTGACCAATATTTATTCAGCTTCTGTGATTATACGAATAATATCCATCTGTATTAACAATTTTGAAATAGTTTTATGCTGTTTTAGATATTGAATTGGAGGTTTCTACATCAACATAACACTTAAAAAATATTCCATACTCATTTCGGAATATTTGATGTATATCAAGAAACATTTGATAGCCTACTTGTTTCATTTATTGGTATATTGGACTGAAGTTTGCAACAAACTATTTGCGAGTTTTGATGTTAATCATTTCTAATAATAATTACAATTTTATACACTTTTCTTTTAAGTTCAAGATAAACTACTACTACTTCTACTTTCACTTAACTACTACTACTTCTACTTTCATTTAACTACTATTAATTACAAAATGCATTCCTATATATTACCTGCCAAGATTTCAGTTTTAGCCAATTAATGTCAGTGGTAACTTTAGTCTCAATATCATTGGACCTAGGTGAAAAAAAAAATATGCATACTGTATATGGGGAATTATACAGGGATATAGACGTATGTATATAGGTTTTATTTTGAGCCAAGTTAAAGATTCGACCTCCAACAACCAAAACAAAAACAAAAAAGTTTATTTGAAAATTTAGGGCGGGAGATGTTCCAAGGTGCCCAGGTCATCTCAACCGCTCATCCAACCCAAAAAAAAAATTAAAGAAAATATAGATATTTCTATTCATTTCGGGAGAAAATTTAATTTTTATAGATTTAAATTAAAAAAAAAGTCGATTGAATTATAGTTTAAAATCTTAGTATATAAAAGGCAACATCCACTGACTGACTCACTCACTCATCAACGGACAGCCGAACCTAGGAACTTGAAATTTTAGGAATGGGTTTCCCTTAAGAAGTAGGCGCTCACTAAGAAAGGATTGTTGGAAATACCACACCTAAAGGCTATAAACGGGGGGGGGGAGCAACTTTCTTGAAGGTTATAAATATCTCTGAAATCGTTTGAGTTGGAAACATGAAATTTGAAATGAGTGCTTTTTGTCAAATTCGAAAAGATACGTATTCGACAAATTTTCGATATTCGCGTCCAAAAGGCTATAAATGGGAGAGGCAAACTTTCTTGAAGGGACCACCTATCTCGGAAACTAATCAAACTAGAAACATAAAAATCGGGGAAAACACTCCTTAAGAAAATGAAGAAATACATGTTCAAAGGATTTTCAAAAAAAAAATACCCGAAGGGTGAACGGAATTAGGAACCGAGGATGGTAAACGAATATCTCAGAAACGTCTTAAGCTAGAAAAGCTCTGGAAAATACTGTTCTTAAAAAAATTAAGAAATAAATTTTCAACAGTTTTCCAAAATAAAAAATGCCCGAAGGGTGAACAGAGAGGGGGAATGGGTGGGAGAGAAACTGTCTTGAAGGGTACGCGTATCTTGGAATTAAGATACGTGTTACTTAAGCTAGAAAAGTGAAACTAGGGAAACATAGACTTTATGTAAAATAAATAAATACATGTTCAAATGTTTTCCGAAAAAAACAAACCCGATGGGTGAGCAAAGGGTTTCTGTAATAAAGTAGGTGTCCTCACTGATTCACCAACGCAAGTGAAAGTGCCAAACTTAGAAACTTTAAATTTTACGGTTCCCTCTTAGAATTGGGTTAAACGTTTTCTCAGGGTTTGGCAATTTTTTTTTTCGTAAGTGGGTGGAAAAGGGCAGACAGGGCCAGGAAGCCTTATGTCCTCCGATGTCGATGAAAGTTGTTATCTACGGGGTTTTCGGGTTGCAAAGTACGAATATTACATTCATTGTAACTACCATGTAATTTTTTACCAACTGGGAAAGCTTGGAAGTGATCTCACAATTACAATTTCTTCGTTCTCCACATCAGGACAACTGTTTTTCGCACGGATATTTTTCTAGTTTATTTATATATTAGCTTTAAACGCTTTTGTATGTTAGACGTAATACACTTCCTTACCCTGAAAATTTAAAACCGAGGCATTTTCAGTAGTGAGGAGGGGGAATTATTGTAATAAATAATTGTTAATCATTAGAATTGGTCAATTAAAATTGATTAAAATTGATAATAATTAATCATGTATTCACACTCAGTCATTCATCCGTATTTGTCAGATTGAGACTTTCATGGACCTTCTCCATGAAAGATGTTGGCATATAATTATACAGTGCAGCCGGAAGAGAAACAAATACTGAAGAAGAAAGAAACATCCAAGCCCTGGGCCGGGATTCGAACCAAGGTTCCGATACATCAGCCTCTTGAAAGGCCGCCGGAGCGGCAATTATGTGTTTCTAAACGAATATTTACTAATAATTATTAATTGATAATGGATTGTTATATTTTATTAATTTATAATTAATTTCATAGTATGTATTTGTGTAATTTTAAAGACGAAACAAAAACCATAAAATTCCAATGTACATTCAATTAACTTATCCATTATTTAAAAGGAAGTCATAAACAGACCAGCTGCTCATGGAAAATAATGCTGAGCCAACTCACCCATTCCCCACCCACTCCTCTTTCATCCCTGTCTTTTCGACTCCTCTGTTTATCACTCTTCTACATTTCACAATAAAGGCCATCGATTTCGAATAGTTCATTTAATTCTTCATAGATGGTGCTATATCCTTGTTATTACGAATGAACGAACAAAAAAGCATCGATTTCGAATCAATTCCCTCAATCCTTCATAGATGGCTTAACTTCTCCCTTCTTACAAAAATCTTTTTTAAGGGAACTCTAATTATTAAAAGTGTCTCATGATATCATATGTGTGTGCATTTATTAATATTTGATAACATTTTTCGAGCATTTTTTTTATTTAAATTTAGCAATCGTTTCTTAGGCCGATTTGATTTTTATGATTTTTTTTCCTTCATAATTTTGTGGAAATCCCAATTTTATACAATCGATTGTTAGTTATTTAATACACATTAGTTGAAGCAAGTTTCCCATTCTTTCGAAAAAAAAGAAACAAACCGTGAAGAAATAGTTCATTTCATCCTTCATAGATGGCACTACATCTTCGTTCTCAAGAAATAAAACAAAAGAGCATCGAGTTCGAAATCGTTCATTTAATTCTCGTAGTGGAGACATAGGAACTTTTTCATGAATGGGAACAAATTATTGCAATAACTAATTATATAATTGTTATAATTATTCATTAATGACACAGTATTTACAAAAACGTCAGAGATGGTGTGACGTAAAAAAGAGCATTATGATTCAAGTTTAATGCTAGTTTAAACCTGGAAATGCCCACTGATAAAGTTTTAATTTTTTTTGGAGGGTGGTAGACTAAACAAAATTAGGAAAAACAAGGGACTTGAATCAATTAGTGGCCGCATATAAACATCCTGAATCAACAGAATAAATACCCTCGTATTGGGTTTGGAGATCTGTAAATGCTGGACCTGGAAAAAGGTAACTTACAATTGGAGATTTGTGGGCTAACATAGTCTAGCGAAAATAGAATTAAACTATCGAATTTCCCTTTAATTTGTGCATTTTATTGGTAGGCCCTGCTAATGAACTTATTTTCGAAAATAAGGTTCTTGGTGTGCGTGTTTAACAGGAAGTGCAAATATTTCTCATTTAAAATATATATTAATACAAGGACCAAACACACAAAAACAATAGATATGAATAATAAATAACTTCATTACATGTTGCGAAGGTACTCTTCCTTCGTCGTCAGATGATATTAAATAAATAAATACATGAAAAGGAAAACAAGGCTCGGAATTAAAATATATCCTTTTCATATATTTATTTATTTAATAATATCTGACGACGAAGGAAGAGTACCTTCGCAACATGTAATGAAGTTATTTATTATTTATATCTCTATTGTTTTTGTGCGTTTGGTCCTTTGTATTAATGTTTATATACACAGAATGGATAATATTTAAAATATATATATTTAGTTAAAGATTATTTAAAAAGATTTTAGTTTCTATGTTTATAATAAAAGTATTCCTGCAATTTTTATGAATGTTCTGTGCGGTCTTTCACCCAGGGATATTCAATCATCAAGTAATCAGCAGTCATTTTATTCGACAAAACAAACTGATATGCGCGTACACCTCAGTTCCATGACCGTTCTTTATCAAGCATGCGCACTGTATGATTCAAGCTCCTTGTTTTTCCTAATTTTCTTTAGCCTACACCCTCAAATTAAAACTTTTATCAGTGGGCATTCCAGGGTTTAAACTCGTAATAAACATGAATCATAATTCTCTTTTTTTACGTCACCATCTTTTGTAAATACTAATTTGTTGAAACTTTTTTTTTTGCGTTGAGGAAACATGTTTTAAGTACTTATTTTTTGAATGTACCGTACCCCCAGTATAGCCTAGCTAAGTTTCAGTTTCAGTTGATAACTTCAGTATCAGTATGAAGTAGTATTTACGCCTGCAAATATTAATTTTATAGTACATTCGATTATATGTATGATGTTTCTTTCATTTTATAACCGATCTAAATATTTATAACTTAATAAACCGCTTATTTATGGAAGGTCCGGGGTTTAGTGGTTAGATTTCCCCGACTGTTGCTGAGATATCCCAGATTCAAATCCCATAATTTCTTTTTTTAAATAAATTACAATCCAAATCATTTTTGGCTATTTTATTAGAAATTTTCTTTCTAATGTGTTTTAATCTATCCTTAATTAAAATAAGAGGCAAGCACATAAAAAATTATTTAAAAATTGTAATCATTAAAAATACATTACATCTTCGGAGCTTTCGAAGTCTTTGAAAGACTTCACTGTCAACTAATGTTTTAATTTAACCAATCTAACGTATAATCTAACGTAATATTGTTAGAAATAAAACTAAAAATCAATACTGTATATGTCCTTTAATATAGAATTAATATAGAAGCTTGTACCGTTCCGGCATGGCCGAGCGGTGTTCGAATCCCGGGCGTGCGTGGCTTGGTTGTTTCAATTTCTTTCCTGTGTTTGTTAGCCTCTTCTTCACTTTCTCTTTGGTCTGCAGCCATTCCATAATGGCTTCCTGAGGAAGGTCACGGGAACCCACCTCAGTTTCTTTCCGCAGGTGCTTCTTGGGAATTCTCAGAATTCCACAGAAATGTTGACCAGTCTTCGGACAGAATTACTATGGATGGATGATAGAAGTTTGAAGGCTGTCCTGTTGCCGTTTTTGGAATATCTCAGAAACCCCAATAGATATCAAAAAAGTGCACCTGACGAGAAACCTCTGCGACAACGAGACAAATCTAATGAAGTATCAACCATAATTGAAGGTGCTATAGTTTTGGCTCTAGATCCGGCCGAGTAAAGGGTAGCAAGAAGAACAAGAAGAAGATGTGAACAGTGACAAAATTTCTAAAGTTTTCGTTTTGGCTACTCGGATTTTAATGATTTTTGATACTGTTGTAGATTATGATGTTTTGAACTAATTTGCAAAACTTCACTCAAAAATAAGCAACATGACTTGAGATATCAGCTGCCAAAATTTCACAATTTAACATTTTTGGGAATATTTCATTTTTTGAGATATTTGAGATATCAAAAAAATGAATAGGACGATGGCACTCAACCAACCGTATCAATCGTAATTCTAGCTGCTATAGTTTTGGCCTCCGGTCCACTCTAAGGGGTAACAACAGCAAGATGTGAACAGTGGCAAAATTTATAGATCCAGATTTTCGTTCTGACTAGTCCGATTTTAATTATTTTCGTTATACATGTAGATTATGATGTTGTGAACTAGTTTGCAAAATTTCATTAATAAATATGAAAAAGTGCCCGAGATATCTGCTCCCTAAAATGTTTTAACTGTGAAAACGCCACTTGAATCATAATATTAGAGGCTACCGCCTCTTATGATTAAACACTAATTAATGTGAATGAATTAACGAATATTGAGCATATACATGAATATTAAGAAATATAAATGAATGTTGAGCTGCAATATTATTGATAAATAATAAATTTAAATTGGTTTATTGAATATTTACTTATAAAACATATTACTGTAACATCGTATTAATTATTGATCTTATAAAACATTCAGATTGGAAGAGAAAATTGTTAAAAAATGTGTAAAATATGGTCCGATAGGTAAAAAGGTGAAGAAAGGGGAGATTTCAGGTAGACATTAAGATTTCTGAATAGATATATTAATAATTTTCTTAAATTATGGCAAAAAAATAAATAATTCATGAAGTCCTTGGATTATCCTTATTTCATTTAGAATAAGAAATTTATATTTAAAATAGTAGCAATATATAAGATACAATAGATTCCAATAAAATTTATTATATGAGAAATAACAGCAAAAAACAGATTTTGTTGTTGTTACTTGATTCAGTTAAAACTTACTTGCAAGGTAAAGGGCACTCGCATTTCTCTTCTCCGTATGCATTCAGTCCACCACATTCCTCTGAAAGAAAATGTTTTTTAAAACAAAAATGAAACAGCCAATCGCTGTTAAGAGTAACAATTTTAAATATAAAAGAAGTTTTAAATGCCATTTAACTGTAAATGTAAGTATTAGAAGTGGCGATCTGCAATAGCTTTTTCGAGTTATTGACACCTTCATCGGCATCAACCACTCGCCCTCACGACTCAAAGGCATTATCTTCTCAACATAACCATACCATAAAAAGAACCTTACTTTTTCAATTAGGATTATTTCTACATTTATAAACATATAAGTGGTATATTGATGAGTGGTAGATATTGCACTAATATATGCGCGATTATGTTAATTTGGCAAAGATGAATAAAGTGCAGGCATATCTCGTTTTATTGAGCTTCGCTTTATGGCGCTTCTCATATATTGCGGTTTTTACAAATTGAGGTATATGGCAACCCTGCGTCGAGCAAGTGTATCAGCGGCATTTTTCCAACACCATGTGCTCACTTCGTGTCTCTGTGTCACATTTTAATTCAAACGTTTGTATTGTTATTATATCTATTGTTATTATATCTATTGTTATTATATCTATTATTATTATATCTATTGTTATTATATCTATTATTAGAATATCTTTTTTTTTTATCTATTATGGCGATCTGTGATCTTTGATGTTAGCGAAGTTGAGGTTCGATCTTTTTTTTTAATACTTAAATATTTTGAATTAAGGTATGTATTTTGTGTTTTTAGACATAATGCTATTGCGCACTTAATAGACTACACAGTACTTATACAGTATTATGTAAACATAACTTTTACATGCACTGGAAAACCAAAACATTCATGCGACTCGCTTTTTTTGCGATGATCGGAACTAAACCCCAAACATCTCCGATGTATGCCTGTGTTTGTGATCAAACGGCCATACGAGATACGAAATTTTCCATTTCCTACAAAAAAAAACCTTTTCTTGGCCGTCGAAGTTCGGTATATTGGCATTTTACTGTAAGTCTAGTGGTGGGAGAGAGAAACAGAGGTTTGGGGGAGAGAACAGGAGAGGGTACGGGAGGGGAGCAGTTTTCAATCTACTCTCATCCAATATATCTAATTGCTAGTTTACATTAATAAGTTTCCAAATCACGTGGAAATCTTTAATATTGTTTGTACAGCATATATAATACCAGGCTCATTTGAGAAATATTTATGTTTTTGTCGAACATAGCATGTTAAATATGAAAATACAATCAGAATAAAACCTTATCTCATTCTCCATGGTCTAAGAAAAGTTAGTGACTATATAGAGACAGCAAGGATAAGAAATGGTTCTGATTACTCTATCGTAACAGTGATCCACTAAATATGTTTTGATAATTAGGAATTTGATAGAATATAATTTTTTAACTTGAGGCACATGAGAGAAAAACTGATAAAGAATTGTTTTGAAAAACTGAACTGAAAAGTCCCATGTAGGAGCTTTTCGAGTCCATCAGTGGGACGCATCCTACGACTGAGAAACATTGTAGAGAAAATAGACAACTATGGACGCTGATATAACTTTCTTATGGATATCTTGGTCTATATTATTGTAGGACTAAATAGTTTAATAATGGTCTTTGCTGTTTAGGAAGTACAGTTTTAGGAAATTTCCAAGAAAATAACTGTCAAGAAATCTCACTTACCTATATCACAAGCAGTTTCATTTGGAGATATTGGTAAATAGGGATCAACGCAATTGCAATTCTTGAGAATTTCTATTTTATTGCAAGTTTCCAAGCATGCCTATATTAAAATAAAAAGTAACATTAAAATATGGTGAATTTTTAAAAAAGGCCAAACACACAATAATTAAAAAACATAAAAACACATTAAAATCACGACCAGGTTTCGATCGGACCTACCGATCTTTCTCAAGTCCAAAAAATTTGAAAAAGATCGGCAGGTCCGATCGAAACTTGGTCGTGATTTTAATGTGTTTTTATTGTTTTTTAATTAGTGTGTGTGTGGCCTTTTTAAAAAATTCACCATTAAATTTCATACACGTTAAAATTCTACATCTACATTAAAAAAATATAAAAACATATTAATGCAGTTATGTAAATAATAATGAGTTTTATGGATGTTCTCTAGTCTATAATTTTGTTAATTTCATATTAAAACCAAATCCATACTCTACGATGCCTTTAGATGCAATTACATTGAATATTATGATATATATTTGTTTACTTACATATACTGAGTAGATATAAGGTCTGCGTTCATTATAGAATATGTTTTTATTTCTCAGATTTTTATCATAAGCATTGACACATTTCGATTCAAATGGATAAGGAAGGCGAATAATACGTTGAAACTGTGAAGGAAAAGGCGCACATTCAGAAACAAATAAATTTTTTTCTCTGCTGTAGATCGGCAAGATTAAAACGAAACCCGCGAGAACGGAACTAAGTTCCCGCCCCTCCTTTAGCCCACGGGAATGAAACCAAGTACTCATTCTACAGAAGGCTGAGTGGCCACAGGATCCGTCTGAAGAAGAATTCAGCTTAGAAAATTCTCCTGATTAAACCCAGACTCGTCCGCGCAGTTGGCGATGTCGCTAAGACACTGGCCTCTCACCTCTGAGTCCCGGGTTCGGTTCTCATGTGGGTTTCGTTGATGGTGGCGATCCACGCTGGGCAGGTTTTCCCGGGGTTCTCCCGTTTCCCCTGCATTTCTCACACCATCCTTTCTTAGTCTTTCTCTCCGTCTGTCCTTCTTTCCGTGGGATAGTACAAAAGATCTTTCAGGTCGACGTGCTCGGCAGTCATGCCACCCACTATCAATTAATCTAATCTAATCTAAACCCAGACTCTTACGCCGTGGTGATTTACCAATTGGCTAAAGGGCCGAGAAAAATAACGTAATATAAAAAATAATAAATCCATAAACAGTAAATTCTTTATACTAAAAGCAGGCAATCAATCAACTCATTTTTTTTTAAGTTAATGACAATATCACATTTCTTGAAACTTCATACAGAAGCTATTGTTAATATCGCTATATGTTTCGCCAATCTCGTTTTGATCTCATCGATCGTCTTTTAATCTATATAAGAATATTATCTGATTCTTAAAAAATCCTATTAAAAGTTTCAATGAAAAGTTAAGTTGATCGCTAAAGTTCTATCATAAAACTCAAGCTACAAATGTCTACATAGGCAATTTCCTTTATTTTTATTTTTATCTAATAAGTTCTTCAGGATATAAATAAATTTGCTAAAATTTTACTTATGATTTGGATAGATTTAGTGGATTACAGTATAACTAAATGATAAGGAAAAATTTGGATTTTTTTTTTTTAAATCGAATGTAAACAATAACTTTATTCAACAGAATGTAGTTACAAATAAATAGATGTTTTTTTTTTCCTTACTTTAGTTAATCCAATTCTTAGCCACACACTTGGATAAATGCTTGTGATTCTCAAAGGATTCAAATCAGGAGCTGTTTTGTGCATATGAATGGTCCCTATGGCCCCCAGGTCACGATAAAGGAATGGAAAAGCTTCGTCTACATTAAGCCTTAAAATAACAGTTAAAGCTACATATAAAAAGAATAAGAATAGTCGTAATGATTACACAAAATGATGATTACTGTGGGCATAAGGTTATAAATTTCTAACGTATACTAGAGGATGACTACAAATGATTGGAGTGATTTCATGATTGTACAATGGGTTGTTATTTAATGTATCATCATAAAAATTCTACAGAGACATAGAGAAACTCTCCAAGTTTTTGTTCTATTATAAAGATGCTCGATATGTGCACCGCTAGTGACTCTGCACACATCAACTCTGTAATCAAGTTCGTCCCACATGTAGCATGTCCCTGTCAATTCCAGAAAAAGCATTGCAGATGCGAATCGGCAGTTCTGGCAGATCAGCCGGTAATGGTGGCAGAAACACTTTATCTTTCACATACCTCCATAAAAAAAAAGTCACAAGGTGTTAAGTCAGGACAGCATATGTCATGGCAGCAGTGCGTGATCATTACTCCTGGTACGACCAATCCATCGGTTTTGCAGTGTGTACAGTTCAAGAAGTCACGAACGTCGTGATGGAAATGTGGTGGAGCACAATCATTCCACAGCTGAAGACAGAAAGAATGGATTTCATCTTCCAAAAAGATAGTGCTCCGCCACATCACCTGGGGTAATTACCAACTTACCTGGGGTATTTAATTTTGATTAAGATGGATTTATATTCTATAAAAGCTATTTTGCATTTATTAATTCCATCAGAGTTAATGTAGCCTTCATCAAAACTTTTGTCTTACTTGTTTGGTATAAGTCAGGGGCGTATATAAGATTTTATTTCAGGGAAAGGGGGCAACGCCAAGTTAGGAAACTGACCACCAACAGCCAAAAACAAAAAGTCCTTTTTAAAATTTCAGGGGGGGAAATTGCCTTCGGTCCCCACCTTCCCTATATGCGCCCATAGTATAAGTACACACTCCATATATCTTTTAAGTTCGAAAAATCTGTATATGAAAATAGGGTTCTTACCTGACTTACTGGTGGATCTTTTCATTTTTTGATTAAATAATCCATGGTTAAAAGTTACACAAGTTCCATAGTATAAGTTATTAAACACTAGTAATTCGCTGAAAGAATTAAACAAAAAGTTTAGTAAGCTTTAATAAATTAACAGAAGCATTAAGAATAACATAGAAATTTTCATTTTAATTAACGAAATGATTACTTACTTCGTTTGTTGCAGTTCTTTTTATAATTTCGAACAAAAATTCACCATTAATAATAAAATAGCAAAAAATAATATCTTTTCTTATATTTTTGGTCTATTAATTAGTATTCGTAGTTCGATTTGTAAATTCCAATAAATATTTCTTTACTAACCTGATATTACAAGCTTCATTTTCCCACCAACAAGCAACAATGAAAGAATCAATATTTATGCCAAGTTCAAGACGTTGATCTTCGTTTAAAATACTTAAGATTTTCAAGAAATCCGCTTCTAAGCCAGAAAATTCTTTAGAATAATTGTTCTTATTCTTCATCTGAAATATAATACGTAATAAAAATAACCTATTATACTAAAGGTATAATTAAAGCTATGTCAAATGGTTAAGATAATTTCTCTCCTTTTGTGTTAGTTGTTAATACTTAGAAATTTTCTGAAAGTGTAGATATAATTCCAGTTTCTTATTCATAACTAAAAGTAGTTCAAATAATTAATCAATAAAAGAAAACAAGTGAATACATAACGTGGACAACGCTAATATACTGTAGATAGATGTTCGTGTCATTCCCTTGTCATGTTCCTATGTCATGTAAACCGTATACCCCTGTCAGTAAACTGGCTTTGAAATGAATTGAGGGCCTATTATGGATCCAAAACATCTGTGTAGACTCCTCCCTGGTGCCTATACAGACGGATGCGTCTTCAGGTCAGTAAGCTCATTTTCCATAGCACTTGTGGCGTCACAGTCGTGTAGACATTGCGCACAGCAATCTGCAACTCAGCGTTGGAAAAACGATTGAAGAGCGTTTAGTGACTTTAATTTGGATTCAAGAACGACCACTTACGGGACAAACACTGTCACAAATTATTACCAATTTTCAGTTGCGATTTCGGAAGGCGCCACCATCCAAGAGAACATTATTGGAATGGAAACAGAAGACTTTTATTTCAGGATCCTTGAAGGATTCACATCGAACGGGAAGACCGTCAACACGTTTCGAAACCTGTGCTGCTGTGAAAGAATCCATAACGCGATCTCCGGTGAAGTCGACTCGCAAGCGTACTGCCAAATTGGATATTCCCTGGTCGACCATGAGAGATCACTTGCAAAAGGATTTTATATTTAACACAATAAGCATGCAACCTGCTTCTCCAACATTTTGCAACAAGAAAAGATCAACGAAGAGTTCTGTTTAGTGATTATTTTCGTTTAGTGGTTTATAGTTTTCTATAACAGCCCTCTAAACAGCTCTAATCAGGTCCTAGGGTCTACCCAGCCCTCTGTTGAATGGGTACCGGGTTGAATGGGGACCTCAAATTATTCCCGTTGGTCAAATTATTCCCGTTGGTAAGGCCGGGAGCCTTACCTCCCGTGACCAAGAGCCACATAGTGAAACACTTTTAGCTTTATACATATATATATATATATATATATATATATATATATATATATATATATA
>JAFIDM010004315.1:25031098-25076656 GCA_023159025.1 Thereuonema tuberculata
ATATATATATATATATATATATATATATATATATATATATATATATAAAAGTCTTTCGCCGGTGACAGCTCGGAGTGCGAAATCCTTTCACTTTCCCTTGTTTACCATTTTTTGAATTATTTAGGCACATGAATTTCCTTATTCCTAAAAAAATAAGTATACAAGTTTCATTAAATAAAGTAGTTGTCCTTTTATTTCATACTAGTAGCAAAGCATGTCGGACGACAGGCATAAAAAAAATCTGAAAAATCATTTAATTATCAACTATCAAATATAAAGTAAATGTAATCTAAATACTGTGCTAACTTGTGAACGAAGCTTCTACGGCAAAAATGCTTTTGAGTTTTGAAATCAGCATAAACAACTGAGTTAGTATGCCAAATTTCATTAAAATGGATGCAGTGGTAACAAAATTATTTGGTTTTCAATGTATGTTTTGTTAGAATTTCAGCTGTCGAGGTCAGTTCCCAAGAATAAAATTTCATGGAAACAACGTGGAATGACACAATGAACTAATATTTTCATCCAATTTCAGTACTTTTGATTCAATGGTACCATTGAGAACCGTTGGATCTATCTTAATAGCTTAATTATATCGAGTTACAGACAGACAGACAGAAGACGAACTTAGTAATTTATATATATATATTTGATTCGATTGATGATTTGATTTGAATTTTTTTTTTTTTTTAATGTTTATCAGACCTATTTAGGTGTACTTCTTACCTGTACACCTGTAATATAGGTTCTGAGAGTTTAATCTAAAGGATCATTTTCCATCCAAAAAGAAAAACGAAATACCAACCATATCTAAAGTTTAATTTATCTAAAGAATAATTATTATTTTTGACTCATAACGCCGAAAGGCATTTAAAACTGACCTTTGTATAATCTAAATACTGCGCTAACTTGTGAACGAAGCTTCTACGGCAAAATGGTTTTGAGTTTCAAAATAAGCGTAAAAAACTGAGTAAGTATGCCAAATTTCATTAAAATCGGTGCAGTGGTAACAAAATTATTTGGTTTTGAACGTATGTTTTGTTAGAATATCAGGTAAACAACATGGAACGACATAATGAACTAATATTTCATCCAATTTGAGTACCCTTGATTCAATGGTACCATTGAGAACCTTGGATCTATCTTAATAGCTTAATTATATCGAGTTACAGACAGACAGACGGACGGACAGACAGACAAACAGACAGACAGACGAAATTAGCAAATTATATAAGTTGATATGTTTCAAGTAGTTTTAAACAATAAGCATGCGAAGTCTTATTATTCAAATATCAGACTTTCTCTATTTCTATGTACATTACGCTAAAACGAACGGACTGATTTTCTTAATACTTACCACGATTCTCATTTGTGGGCCAACTCAAAATAAGGCTATTGTTATTTTGGTGATGACTCTCCCTTTACGCATTAAAAGAAAAAATGATTCTTGAATACTAATGTTAATGATGCCAAATGCTGACTCATTGTGGGATGGATTCCTGAAGATATACCTAATGAATTAATACTTTTAGTTGAAGTTTAATTTTACCCACCTCATAGTAAAAGTGAAATTGTTGCTTTAAGTGGTTGAGATTCATTCTTTCGAGTTTCTTCATCATTGCTTCTTCTGACAGCCATTGGATTGGACTATTATTACAAAAGGTCACAGCAGGGAAGAAACGCATTCGCAGCAGTCGAGTTTCTCGATATTCTGTAACAGCGTATCTATGAATTGAAAAAAAAAATCAGTAAAATGTAAATTCACTTCATTTGCTTCCCAATAACCTGAAACTACTTTAATTTTAGAAGTTAGAAAAACAAATTTTGAAATTCAATATAAGCCTATCATTCATTGTTATATGCAATTAACTTTTCAATTTTTTTGTTATTTCAACTTTTAAAGCAATGTTGTTTTTCAAAATGCTTTCGACAACCGTTATATTGGAAGTTCCTGATATAATAGAAAGTTATTTGATATTTGCACATGGGAAAAATAAGCTGTAATGAAATATAGAAAATTAAAGGAAACATTTTTTTAGGTGGGGGTGAATTATGCTGAAACAATGAAAAGAGTAAAAAAAAAGAAAATAATCAGTTCTGACCCCATTATTTACCAGTCTTTTTAATTTATTTCTCAAGATGTCGTACAATCGTGTCATATTAGCTCCTGTTTCTTTTGTTAACATAATTCACCCCGTTTCTAGCCTCTATTTTTTTTATCTCAATGTTAATCTCATTTACATATTTCGTAATATACGTTCTCATCCTTACTTGTTATAATCTGTGATGAGAGATTGAGAATGATGCAAAGCCATGATAACTCCTGCTATGAATAACAGAATCCATCCTATTTTCGATGCAGTGTACTTTCTGTATGGCAGCTGCGACAGACAAGGAATGGTCGTGTGACGAACGAAAATATCCAGCAGCTTTGTTACTGAATTCAGAAGAGAAGGGGATGAAGATGGAACCCACGCCACTTTTCGAGGCAACACTAACAAAAAGAAAAAGAATTCTGCATTGTTACTTGAATTGCTTTTATTCTACAAGAAATTCTGATTAAATTTAATGCCTATTTTCCTGAAAGTGTTTATTTTTGTTTAAATTCTTGAAGACGATATCAGCGAAACGTCTGTTTCACTTTAAATATTATGTGTGCAATACAAATAGTACTCATTTTTTATTTTCTGAAAAAAAAATAATTCAGTTCTAATTTTTGTACTTTACGATTATTCTGATTTAAACACCTTATTATATCAAATTAGTGGATAAGTTAAAAGGATTAATATATATTGTCGGAAATCGTTGTTTCGTTTCAAATAGGAATTTCTGCCGTCCCTAGCGCTCATTTCTCGATAAGGATCCAAAGAGAAATAATTTCAAATACAGAAATTAAATCTTCTAAGTCCTTAAATGTGCGAAGTTATAAGAAGATCCATTTAGCAATTTTCAAAATTACTAGTCGGCTACCCGTCGCTTCGCTCCGGAAGCCTCCCTTATGTAACGGAAAACAATTTTTTATTTATTAAAAAACACACACACACACACACACACACACACACACACACACACACACACAAATTACATCAAGGAAACTAAAACTAAAATTTTTTAAAAGCTTTTTTTTAAATTTAATTTTTGATGTCTATATTCTCTCAATCTACGACTGCTTTTAGAACCACCTTGTAAATCATATATCTATGATATATTTTTATTTTTTACAGAGATTAGAATGTAGGCCTAGTGGTCTAATGGCTAAGACGTCTAACTTCTGAGCAGTATTCTACCTAATAGAAATAGTGCATCTTTCTTTCTTGACTACCTTTTTTTTTTATTCCTATTGATACTTTTCAGTGGTTTTCGAGTTAGAAATAGTGATGGTTTTTGAGTTACAAATAGTGATTTTTCAGTATTCTATCTAATGAAATACTGCTTCTTATTTCTTGACTCTTTTTTTTTTTTTTTTTTTTATTCCAAATGATACTTTTCAGTGGTTTCTGAGTTACAATAGTGTTCAGTATTCTATCTAATAGAAATACTGCTTCTTTCTTTTTTGAGTCTCTTTTTTTATTCTAAGTGGCACTTTTCAGTGGCTTTTGTGTTCCAAATATTGATGGTTTCTGAGTTACAGATAGTGATTTTTCAGTATTCTATCTAATAGAAGTATCGCATCATTCTTTTTTGACTCTCATTTTAATTATAATTGTCACTTTTCAGTGACGTTTAAGTTACATTTAGTGATGGTTTTTGAGTTGCAAATAGTGATTTTTTTTCGGTATTCCACCTCAAAAAAAGAGTGCTTCTCTCTTTCTTGACTCTGTTTTCTTTACTCCAACATCTGGCGTGTACACCCACATATTTTTCAATATCACATAGGATTTGGTTAAGTAAGAATATTTAAAAATATTGCAACGTTTCGGCAATTATCGTTCTAATTGTCAGTTTCGAATTACAAATAAACTGACTGATGTGAAATAAATAAACAATGTTGAGATTCAAAAAAAGGATTGAATACATTCCTTATTGATGGGGTAAAGGAAAGGAGATATAAGTCAAAAAACCATATGAAGAGAGTCCCTATGGCCTAATGGATAAGGCATCTGACTTCGGATCAGAAGGTTGCAGGTTCGATTCCTGTCGCGGATGTTTCATTGTAAAAATTATTTCTATTTTCCATTCTCTCAGAAAATTGCGCCGGACAGACACACAGACACACAGACAGACAGACAGAGAAATAAAAGATTTTAGTAATATAGATTAGGAGGGACAATAGCGCTACATAGCAACCTGTTGTCGACAATTGGAACTAAATTACTGTTATGCATAATAGCGCTGTGTATGCACCTGGAGGCCCCAATGGGAACTACACAAATATTGTTGTGCAACAATTCAAACTAAAATATTGTTGTGCATAAATGCAACTAGGTTTTCGGGTTAGATGTAGATTTGTAATGATCACACATACAGACTCACTCTTCCTAGGACAGTAGAGTAATAATTGATTAAATCTAGAAACTAAAAAATTACAAATAAAGATTATACAACATAAATATATATATATATATATATATAACATTCTAAATGTATATTAAAATGCTGAAGAAGAATTAAAATTCCGAAAATTTAATAGAATTCTGTTTCTTTTTATTATTTTCATTTCTTTTAAACTGTTATTCATCTACGATTTACTATTTAGCAAATATATTTAGGAAAGCAATTTTCCTTGAGTTTTACCTTCGATAAATATTCTTTTCAATCAGTATAAAGAATCTCAAGAAAATAAATATCGAAGATTCCCGGATATTGTGTCTCCGATTCACTTCAATAATATTTACTAATTTGAAAAAAATTAAATAAAATTCTTCAAGTGAAAACTAAGTCTTTAAACAAAAGTTAAATAAATGGTAAAGTTTCATTTACTTTTCAATACAATTATCTTTTATATTTCAGGCTAAAACTTACTATGTTGGCCTCTCAAGAATGTATTAATGGAATAAGTAACGTGGCCCTGGTTTATTCAATGGTTAGAAATGTAAGTGGTCAAAAATGGGAGTTTAACAGGTATTATTATTTGTAAATATACTACAATCTCGTTTATCCGGACTAACTGGGACGAAAGGCAATCCGAAAAATCGAAAATCCGGATAATCCGGTTACTATGGGTAAAGCAAAACAAATCCTTAAATAAACAGACTTACCGTTTATTACGATAAAAAACTATGTTTTGTAGCTTCAACGCCCTATGACACTCTAGTAAAGCTTTCTTAAACTCGACCAAAAGCATTTTATTACCATAATTTATTGTACAATCTTTGCAGGAACTGTACATTTAATCCAAATAAAAAGCGAATGTTTGGTGTACTTATAGTTATGTTCTTGTTATCATGGTTAAAATTATTATCTATGTGAACATTAAAGAAAAAAAAATGTCTACAAATCTGATCCGGATTATCCGGAGATACGGGATAAACGAGGGCCAGATAAATGAGGTTGTAGTATACCATACTAAGTATTGCTGATTAATGACCGTTCTTTATCTTTAAACTGTTTTAATGATACTTACTCAACTTCTGTGTTTTATAGCGAGAATTGATCAAATGAAATGACATGATGACTGGCTGCAACGTTAACAGCTTCTGCGTTTACCTACATTCAAATAAAGTACAAGATTAAATTAAAAGAAACAACAATACAAATTAAAAATCTATTTCACATTTTTGTTAGGCAGCTGCATAAAAGTACTGAAATCAACACTCACCTGCTTTTGCACAAGGGTAGCATGTTAATTAAAAATATCTTTAACAGCATTTAAACATGCATTTCAAATACTCAACCAAAATAATTAATAATAATTAATATGGATAAAAGTCGTTACAATAACGAAATTCACAATCATCCATTGTCATTTTAGCAAGAAAGTAGTCCATCAATTCGAAGAATATAAATCTATTTACATAAAACTCGAAATAAATTAATCGTTAAGTAACAGAAAAAGGGATAAAAATATACTTATAAAGAATGTGTAATAAAACGACTTTTCAAAAGACGAAAAGATGAGCAATCATTCCTATTCCAATCTCCTACGCTTCTGTCCACTGATTTTAAGACAGAAGCAATTTCGATTGTAAAAACCTTCACTTATACTTCCCTTTTATTTAAGAATCCCCATACTAAATTTCATCAAAATCGGTTCATTTTTACTTGAGTTCAAGCAGATGAATTGGTAGTGCTTTTTTTAAACGCAAAAGAAAGTCAAATTAAGTTAATTCAACCGATGCTTGAGGAAATTTGCATTTGTAGTAACATTAAAATAAAGTAATAAATGTAATTATCAAAAAGATTTCGAGTTGAAAAATGAAAAGTAATAGATAAGCTGTTAAAAATAGGAGGGAAAAATAACCTGTATTTCGCATTGAAACCAAAATGAAGTTACCTTTGATTTCTTCAGTCCGGAATAGGGTTACGTGAAGTACAGGAAGTAATTTCCACCGTTGACAGTTTATGTGATAAAGAGGCCCAGACGTCACAAAACATTTTAATAAGTCATTAAGGGACTTTCAAATATAATGGAAGCATGTAAAGAAAAGAGCCAAATCCTGAGCAAATCTAATATTTACTTTGTTGGAGGCGAAAGCGGATAATGATAAAACTTACATAAAAATTAGATAGGCTACAATGAATATATTTTTTTTTTAGAAATGTGTTTCTTAAAGGATTATTTCTAATTACAAAATATTCTCACAAAGTGAAAAAAGCAATGTAATTTCTAAAATTTCTGAGCATATCAAAAATTTGAGAATCCATTAAAATTGAAAGAGTTTTCGGATTATTAAAGTTAAGAATCATTTTCAAGTTTCTTTAATTTGTATGTGATTTTAGATTAAACAAAATACATTCTTCCAAATTTATGATTAGTATAAAGAAAGTTTATATAATATATTAAGTTAAAGTTAAAGTGTCCCACTACAGGCCTTTGGGATCGCGTCGTTTGCGGACGATTCTATTAACCTTAAGGGAGTGGTGGAGTGAAATGGACATGGTAGCATCTTCTCAGTTATTTTGGTATTTCAGTGTATAGGCACGGATATTTTTGTTAGTCTATAATCTATATAAAGGAAGATGTTTATTTGTGTTTGTTTGTTCGCTATACAATCCTAGGCCCTTTGATCAAACTTTGCAGAATTACTCTTTAGGACCCTGCGGAAAAAACGGGCTCTTGGAATTTGGACACACCACCCCAGGGGTTGAAAAGGGATGAAATCCGTGAAATAGAGCCACATACGCACCTGGTGGTGACAATGAGAACTACACAAATATTGTCGTACAAAAACTGGAACTAAAATGTTGTTCTGCCCATTAATGCCACATAGCAACCTGGTGTCGACAATTGGAACTAAATTACTGTTGTGCACAACGACCTGGTTATGCATAATAGCGCTATATATGCACCTGGAGGCGACATGGGAACTACACAAATATTGTTGTGCAACAATTGGAACTAAAATGTTGTTGTGCATAATAGCGAAGGGGTTTTTGGGATAGATATAGATTTGTAATGATCATTTTTTACGAACTGGGGAAGGTTTGAAATGATAGGGTTCTGACGTGACAAAATTCGAATAACCTGGAACTAGGGGTATAAATGGGAGGGAGAAGGGAAGAAATTGGTGGGAAGTGTTATATTCTCCGATCTCGCTATTAGTTTCAAACCTAGAAATCTCAAAATTCAAATAACCTGGAACAATGGGTGTACACGTGAGGGCGGTGAATGGATGGGCAAACATGGTTCAAAGATACTTCTTGGAGGTTTTCAGGACATGTATAGATTTGTAATAAGATCAGACCTTTTGAGTTTTTGTTGTTTTTTTTTATACCAATCGGGAAAGTTTCGAAATGATCTCGCAATTGCAATTTCTTTATCATCTACTTAAGGGCATTTGTGTTTTGTAACCCAAGCAAAGAACTGGTCTTTTTGCAAGTATATATATATATTGCATTTTTGCTGAATTAGTTCTAAATTATGCCGCTGAAGACGTGATGGTAAACTTCTGTTTTATCACCATAGAAACTGTAATCTGAAATTTGAATTGGCATTTTCAGGCAGTGATTTGTTCTTTACATTGGTTTCAAATTTCATATCACTGTCCGGCTATATATATATACATACCAGGTAAAGGTGAAAGTTTGTTTGTATGTATGTTTGTTCGTTTGTTCGCTGTACACTCCTAGGTCCTTTTACCGATCTGAACCAAACTTGCAGAATTACTCTTTAGGACCCTACGGAAAAAACCAGGCTGCAATGAAACCTGGACATATCTCCCCCTCCCCAGATTTAATCCCCTTGACACTTTTGTATAAATTTCAAGTATTGGCTCACTTCTGACACCATAAAAGAAGTGTTGATGTGGGGCAGTGATTTAACGCTGCCATTTGAAAGTATGGTTATTGGGTTTAAATCTGCTTGGATAATTTTTTTTTTTGTATTTCATTTATTTTTTTATTTTATTTTTTTCTGTTTTTTACCTTTCATCTTTATTTATGATAATGAATTTTCTTTTTTTTTTTAAATTATTTAGAAATAAGTAATTTTCTTCCTAAGTTTTTTTTTAATTAAATATATTTAATTTAAGAACAATGAAAACTCGGATCCGGACTATGAGATGTAAACTGGGAGGGGGCAAACTTTCTTGATAGGTTCTCATATCTCTGAAACCACTTTTGTTGGAAACACGAAATTTAACATGAATGTGTCAATATCGAAAAGATACGTATTCGACGAATTTTCGAAATTCGGGTCCTAAATGATATAAACGAGGGGGAGGGAGACTTTATTGAAAGGTACTTTACGGAATTTTCAGGTTACAAAATAAGAACGTAACATTACTTAGTAATCATCACGTCATTTTCTACCAACTGGGTTAGATTTGAAGTGATAGAGGTGTGGAGAAGGGCAGAAAGGGATGGGAAGTCTTATATTCTCAGATCTCGATATTAATTTGACATCTAGGGCTTAGTGAGTTACAAAATAGAGATATAACATTAATTTGTAAATACCACGTGACTTTTTACCAACTGGAAAAGTTTCAAAGTGATCTTTGCCAACTGGAAAAGTGATCACACAATTAGAATTTCTTCATCATCCATATCAGGACATCTCTTTTTTTGTAACCCGCGGGAAGCACATGTATTTTTGAATTGAATATACTCGAAGAAAGGGGAAATGGTATGGCATAAGACAAAAAAATAGTTCCAAATGTTAGCAATAGATGGCGCTTTAAGCGTCATAACATAAATTGATTTGGCTACAAGAAACATTTGAATCGCAATACGATGGCTATGGCGTAACTTTGCAATCGGACCAATAATCACAACATTTTTCAGATAACCCCACAGCCAGAACTCACAAGGATTAAGATCAGGTGATCTTGACTGCCAGGTGTTGGAAAATGACGGATGATAATTCTATCATTTCCGAAATGCCTCTTTGAGCAGCTGCTTCACTGGCTTTGCAATGCGCGGAGGTGCGCCATAAAAATGATGCTACCCACACATGCACGCTGTTGAAGTGTTGGAATGACGTGGTTGCGCAAAAGACTCTCATAGTGTTTACCATTGATGGAACACGTAACAGGACCCGCACGACCCACCTCCACGAAAAAAAATGACCCTACGATAAACGCTGGCGTCAACCCGCACTACACAGTTACCTTTGCAGAATGAAGAGGTACTGGTTCATGTGCGAACGGATTTTCCGTTGCTCATATTCTGCAATTCTGAATATTGACATGTCCTTGGAGATGGAAATGGGCTTCGTTTGTCCACAAAATGTTCCATGGCCATTCATTGTCCACTTCCATGCGAGCAAGAAATTCTTGAGCAAACCTTTCTCTTACTGGCAAGTCAGCAGCAAGCAACTCCTGAAGATGGGTAATTTTGTTTGGATAGCAATGCAGGATATTTCGTACAACTTTATGCACCGTGCTCACAGGCATGTCCAAAGTTCGGGCAATTCCCGTGCAGTGCACCACCCCTCGTCTCTTCCTGGACTGCTGTGGCCACATCTTCTATTGACGTCGAAGCAATTAGTTTCCTTCCTCTGCCAGATTTCACTTCAAAAGAACCTGTCTCTTCGAATTTCTTCATCATTTTCTCCATACCCTTGGCAGACATTGGACCACAGCCTTTTTTCATACCCTAAAGGGAACTTTTACAGAGCTACTGGAGCACAGTCACCGTTCTTGTAAAAGAGCTTCACGAGCAGAGCGCGATCTCTCTTTGAGAGAGTCATGGCGAGCTTCTCAGAAGCAATATGAGGAAAATGCCATGTACAGTTGATCCATTTGAGGAAGGCAGTCCCTTCAGGCGTGGGGACTGAGAAGAAAAAATAGGGGTGAAAGGGTATCAGGGTATTGTTACGGAATTAAAAAAAGGCTTTTGAGAATTCAGCTCTTCGGAAATGTAGTTACTTAAAGCCGATAATAACGAGGTCAAGCTCTGCAAACACTGTTGTAATCTTCTCTCCCTACCCCCACTTACTTTATACCCTTTCTCCCCTATTTTTTCAAGTTCTCAGTCCCAACGCCTGAGGGGACTGCCTTCCTCAAATGGATCAACTGTACCCTGCGTTTTTATAACAAATGCAATCTGTCGTGCGCATGACACGTCTTGTATTTTACATATTATGACGCTTAAAGCGCCATCTATTGCTGACATTTGGAACTATTTTTTTCTTATGCCATACCATTTCCCCTTTCTTCGAGTATATTCAGTTCAAATTTCAGGTCATTCTGAGCAGTGGTTCTTTTTTTACAGCATGTTGAAAGTTGAACTTTAATTATAATCACCCTGTATATGTTTACCATATCTAAAGTATTTTTCGGACTTTAATATGTAGAATATTGTTAAAGGACTAACAATAACATTAAGATAATCTTTCTTTTTATTGTTATCTGATTCAAAGCATACAAGTATCAATCTGGAAAAGAAGCTTGGTTTAAAATAAATATGTGTTCGATCATATTAATAGTTATTTAAATTTTATTCTTACTGATATTCTTTTCATTTACGTATTTGTCAAATTATCATTCAAATTATCTTCGTTTTATTGATTAATTCAATTTAAAACGTTGTTTAACCGGTAAATTCGAACTAAGGATTAAATATGAGCTTAAATCCAGTTAAATTTTAATTAAATTTCCTTCCAAATGTGATTCTAAGATTTACCCAGCCCTCTATCTAATTTATAAAATGTATTTCAAGACACGAAGGGGATGAGAGCTGATCGGATGAGAGCTGAAATTTATCAAAATGAAAATTTATATGAGAATATGTTAGAATTTTGTAAAATACAATATTTCTTATCTCTCAAATCTAAATTTGAGAATGTCGTTAATCAAGATTATTTTAATTTTAGTTTCCTCCAATAATAACAGAATTTTTATAAATTGATATATATATATAGCCTATATATGAAGAAAGTAATTCTACATTTATAGAAGGTCCAAAAGAAAATTTTAAAATAACAAGGGTTGAGTTCAGATAATATGATGGATTATTTTTGTATCATATTCCCATTATACAATTAAACCACATTTATCTTAATGAAGATCAATCAATTACTGTCTACTTTAGTATTAGAATTTCAAATATACAGCTATTACGTTTTACATTCAATTGGAGCACAAATAATTATTTAATGAAAAAACTATTCTCATCTCAAGACCGAATTAAAGTACGTTATTTGTTAGCTTTATTTAAAAAAAATGCAAAACTTTTAATTACAAGATTCTTAATTATTTTAGATATATCAGTTTCTTAATATTTAAAAACTAATCTAAACTTACATTTAACATAATTTAAGTAAATATTATGTGCAATACAGTATCGTCTTAGGATATCCTTGTTTTAGAAAATATTTATTTACACATCTACAAGGATTTCAACTATATCTCTGTATTACTTCATCCACTGGAGATTTTGAACGCGCGTAACCCATATAGATCACAATTACTACAAGTAAAAAAGCACTTATGACTTTTATTGTTACCGAGTCGCTTTCGTATGCAGTGATTTCTGCCGGTAAAAAGATATAATTCTTCCGGACACAAGGAAGAGGAGTATCCCTACGGAAGTGAGGATAGTGGTGCTCATGCAAACAACTCTTAGCTCTTTGAGGAAATGTTCTCACGGAAGCCCTATGAGAAACTTTAGACAGAGGAGAACCTAATAAACACGGATCTGAGAATGAGGATTTAGTGGAGCAAGTGGTCGCCAAATCGACTTCTATATTCATTGGAGACATTTCCGAATGAGGTGGCATCACTTTAAAATATTCCAGATGTTCTTTCTCTGGCACTGGATTTTGTGGTTGCAAGGGTGTTGGAGACTTGGAGCAACTTTGCACGTTTTCATTCAGTTCTGATTCTGCAGCACACATTCCCTTTGTTGGCTGGGAAATTGGAATACTATTCACTTGGTTCTCTTCATCTTCGTCATGAATGCATTCCTGAACTTCTATGGAGTCTTTCAATTCACAGTCCTGTAACGATATTTCACTTCTTTCTCCAGCAGACGAGATGCTTCCAGAATCAGAGCAAGTTTTCAAGCATTTAAAACTCTCCATTACATCCTTACCTTGTTCAGAGTTGTCCAAATGCATAGGAAGTTTGGACACTATGGGTTCTTGGCGTACATTGCTAAGAAAACAAACCGCATTATCTTCTGAAATTGAATGTCGTATTTCGGAACGAAACTTCTCTTGACAAACAGGTATTGGAGTAAAGTAATTGCACTTATTATCAATAGAAGAGGGTGGATTCTTTGAATCCAGTACAGAATCTGAAGATTCGCAGATATCTTGGGACTTATCTTCACGACATGGAAGGTGATCTCGTGTCAAACTTAGTGCCTCAAAAGAATTTTGGCATTTCTTAAAACAAGAACTGTCCCTTTGATTGATTTTACGTCGCCGTAAGGACTCTGATGAGCAGTTACATTGGTTTTCATGGTATTCCGGGCAAGTACGTTCTCTCTCTCCTTGATGACAATGAATGGGAGTTAAAATTTGACTCTCACAAAAATCCGAAGTCCTCGTTTTACATTCCTTAGGTATTTGGGACTTTTCCAATTCTTTCATCGGGATTCTGCTTCGAACCAGATTCTTTTCTTTAACTTTCTTTTTCTTTGATGTAATGCAAGCCAAATCTTCTCTGCATTCTTTGACACTTTCTGCTTCTGATAAATCGTTACACTGATGCACTGCTGGTGAAAAAGCCTCTCTTGTTTCTACTATTTCTTCATCATGACAGCTAGTGGAACGTTCTCGAACGATGCGTGTTTTTCGCGAGCTTTGTGATTGAATTTCTGGATGTTTTTGAACTTCTGGGTAATCGTCAGTGTACGTCTCAGAGATTTCATGATATTCCCGAACAATTCTATAAGTCTCAATGTTGGGACTTGCCAAACAGCGATGGCGTTTCCCTTTACTATGTTTTGCAAAGCATGGTTTATCACAAAAAATATTAGATGTATTTGTACTGCATTCTTTGAAAATCGTTGTATTTGGATATTGATAACATTTATCAGTTTGTTGATCTTCTCGAGAACAGGTACAAAAGTGTCGCTTTGTTTTATTTGATGCATTGATGTCTGCATCGCCCTTTTTAGTCGTCCTGTGTGGTTTTGTACGTGGAGAGCTTTTGTCTGGAACGTATGTCGTATCATCAGGACATTCACAAAACCGATGAGGATATCGCTGCGAAGAACTGAAGGTATATACTCGTGGACTACGAATTTGTGATTTCTGTTTTACTGTGCTTTTGTTTGAAATATTTCTCTTGTTATCAAGACATTCGCAAACTTTATGAGGGAGTCGGTTGCTGGGGTTTGTTGATTGTTCTCTCACTATCTGTTGGCCCTGCATAGTCTGCCGTTGATATGATTCCTGATGATCTTCGTTCGGGCAAACACAAGCCTGTGGAGGTTTTGATGTGGACTCGGTCGTTTCAGGTGAGGCTTCTCCACAGCGTTCACATTTCGACATCTTAAGCGACCTGAAGCCCAAATCCACGTCATCAATATCCGAGGCATTCGCTAAATCAAAGGGCTCAGAGGAATCTAAAGAGAAAAAGAAAAGCAGAATGAACTTGAAAAACTATCTGAATTAAATTAATTTATTAAAGTTTGTATATACAGTAGAGCCCCCGATTATCCGCGAGTGCCGCGAAAAATTTTTTTAATTACGAACGTCAAAAAAACCAATTTTAATCCAAGCGAACAACAGGGAAAATACAATAGACCCTACAGTGCGAAGGTCGAAAATTACTGTCAGGTTTACTGTGCATCATGATCCTATAGACCTTCTCGGAATTTGTAGATGCAAACGTAGAGCAAAGGTTTCTGCTTTACTGTACATATTATGTTTTATTTACAATAAAACATAGTTTTTAATGGTGAAATATTTTTTTTCGTGTTTACACCTCATTTTTAGTCTTTTTTCGGGTTATCCGCAAAGCCCTTACCACCCAATTCCGCGGATAATCGGGGCTCTACTATACTTCAACACTTATCCTAATTTTCAGGTTTAATTTTGCCAAATTTTCATTTCGTCAAAATTTGCTTCTTAATTAACCATTTTTATTTCAAAATCTAGAAATAGATGATGTATATCTATATTGTGTTCCCAACATTTTTCAATAGTCTGTCTCATTATAAACAACTGATCTCCAGTTGATTTCCCAGGCTTAAAGCCACATTGATAGTTCCCTATTATCTCCTGTAGATATATTAGTGTATATTTCTCTATTTCATTACTAATTATTCTTCCTGATTTGTTTTTAAATAACTTGGTATGAGGTTTAAATCCTTTCTTTATATTATTAACTTCTTTATAGTATGCTTTTGCATTTTTATTGTTAAATTCAGTATTTTTGTTTATCAATTTCTCTTTAAAGAATTTCCTTTTTTCATCTCTGAATAAATGGTTAGCTTCTTTCCTTTTTTCCAAATATTTTAGTTCATTTTGTTGTGTCTATCTTCCTATCAGTTTTCTTATATGCTTCATTTTTTTCTTCTATACATTTCAAACATTCTTCATCAAACCATTCGTTTCTTTCAGGTTTCCCTTTTTTCCTATTATTTTCTCTTACTGCCTTATTAATACCATGTTTTATTTGCTCCCACATATCATTACTTTGATAGTTTTATTTATTTATTTTATTTAGCTCTTTATTTATTTCTTTAATATAATTATTATTGATTTCTTTTTCTTCTATTTTACTTATATCCCATTTATATATTGAATGCTCACTAAAATTATTCATTTTACTAATCTTCATTCTAACATTTGCTTTCACTAAAAAATGATCAGATCCTATGTCAGTTACTCTTAAATTCCTAACATCCTGAATTGTTTATACACAGTGTCTTCTATCCATCATAATATGATCGATTTGATTCATTTGGAACTTATTCCTTTGAAAAAGTTAATGCTCATTAACCTCTAATAATGAGTTAAAGGATGAAATTAATAGAAGAATCAATTCAGCAAATAAAGCATATTACGCGCTTCTGCCAATAATTAAAAGTAAAATAATAACAAGGAAAACGAAAATAATATGTATAAAACTCTGATAAGACTATTGTGACATATGGGGTAGAATCATGGACGTTAACAAAAAATATTATGTGCAAGAATTGCAATATTTGAACGAAAGTTATTAAGAAGAATCCTGGGGGCAATCAAACAAGGAGACTGCTGGAGAAGATATATTTGAACTATATGAACATTATAATGATATAAATATGGAGACACATGTTAAATTAATAAGGTTGAGATGGTTAGGACATGTGATAAGAATGAACAACAATATGAAAGTTAAGAAAGTTTACAATAGAAAGCCAGAGGGTATAAGGACTAGAGGAAGACCGAAATTAAGATGGATGGACAGTGTAAGGAATGATATAAAGGAATTTGGAATTACAAATTGGAAAAAAAGGCGAAAAACAGAGAAAAAAGAAAGAGAGCTCTGAAGGAGGTTAAGGCCCAAATGGGGCTGTAAGACCAAACAAGAAGAAGTTATCTAGATACTTACATTACAATAAGTTGTAAATTCTATTTACTAATTGAAGAGTTTTTAAATGTATCTGAGTCCTTCAATTTTTTTTTAATGAACACTTACCCTCATATGTTATACACAGTAGCACTATCTTCTGTCTTAGGTGTTTTAATATTTCCATAATTGTAAACTTTCATTAGACTCAACATAAAACAATCTGTTATCATTAGGAACCCATCAATAGATAGCTAAAAGAGGGCACGGACGTTCACGCAACAGTCTCGATCGATGCTGTAGAAGACGAAGGGAAGATAGAATCCCATATTTATTACCGTTGTTTTTTTCTGTTTTTGTTTTTTCATATTGGACCTTTAGTCGACATTTGTACATCCCTATAGATTTTTATGACCTGTTCGTGAGATCTTTAATCTTTATTGCTTTTAACGTTTATATTCCTAAATTCAACCATTTAAGATTTTAATAACTATTAATAAATATATCACATCCAATAAAAAAAAATCATAAAAAATTATAACGCAGAAACTGAAGACAAGGTAAAACGTTAATAACTTACAAAAATATCATTCGATAAACATGACATTAAACTTAAAGTAAAATTTTGCTCTGCACGAAAAGTTTTACAACAATTACTTTTTTTTTTTTCAAAAAAAGAAAACTATATTATGATAATGAACAAAAATACATAGTTTCCTTTTAAACAGATTTTTAACTCTGTTGAACTAACTTCTGCTAACTTCTATTCGAAAACTATGCCAACAAATATATTTACGAGAATTTCGGTATCAGATATAAGTTTGTTTTTCTGTTCCTTTTTTTTTCAAAGAAAACATCCTGAAAGGCACGTTCAGATTAACCTTTGGAATCGATTTCCTTCGAAGAGTGGGTGTTCACTGAAAGTAACATTTTGAAGGTGGATGTTAACAAAGTCAAGTGCTATAGAGTCAACAGATGTTTGTTATTATCTGTCGGGAATATATGGTTTAGTTCATTGCTTTTACTTCAGAATGGCCACATAGTAACTATTTACGCTATCTCTTATAGCTACTCTAGAAAACATAATATGCTCATAAGATAAGACTTTATAAACTATTACATTTTTTCTTTTTCTTTAAGTAATTATAAAAGTTCATTGGGCGAAAAAGTCCCTCGGCTAACTTAGAATCTACATACTTATTAAGTTGATTTCAACTTACCGTTAATTTTAATTTTGGAATAAAAATATTTCAGTATAAAGTGATTGACAAAAAGATGTAGTGATATATCAAATTTCAAGAAAATCTATTTATTAGTTCACAAACCAATCACAAAGTCTTCCACTCACATAGAGACAAGAAATTTCATATATTACCTTCCGTCAGAAAATAAGTTAAAAATGAATTAAATTAAAAATACGGATACAAGAAAGAAAACATACAAATAGGCACTCCGAAGTTAACAGGTACACAAATATTAAATTTGCTATAATTTATAGTTATTTTGCAGAAAACGTCAGTGGCTACCAAAAACTTAGCCGTTATTTTCTAGTGTAATGAAAGACTTAATTTTCGAAGTAAAATTTTGAATTAAAACATTAAAAATGGATAAACAAAAATAAGACTTACGAGCTAGTATTTCATTTAAGACCTCCTTTGCTTCAGACTTAAGGTTATGTCGTTAATTTTGCAAAATTGATGCTCAGTTGAATTAACATCAAATTCCAATTTAAACAGATTATTATAGAACGCGAAAGTATCTTACATTGACTTTTATTGTTCTGTAATAGGTCACGTGGTATTTGTTATAAAGATTATCTGCAATAATGGTAGCAACAGTTAATGAATGAGTCAGCATTAATTTTGAGTACAATCTCAATGTGTCAGCACAACAAAAATCCATAATCCGTAAACAGATCTTCAAAATAGCCTAAACACATTTTGTTGGGATAGTGATTGTTAATTACAATGTTCTATGAATATTTTCTTAGATTTCTCTCTATGTTACATTTATTATTTGAGAGTAATAATAATTGTTACTATTGAATTGAAATAACACCATCGCAATTCACATTCTTAGGATGAGATGAAACTGTGCAAATGTCACGACAATGATATGAAAGTCTCGCACAACATATTGAAGGTCGTAGTAAGACTGAACCAACTATGTAATTCTTGAAGTGAAATGAGATGCGATCATTACCTTATAATAAGGATAAAACAACGTCATATCATTTTGGATTTTTTGTTGTGCTGACAGTTTGAGATTGAATTAAAAAATAATGCGGTATCATTTTTATTGACTGTTGCTAACATTATTTCAGATAGTCCTTTAAAAAAAAAAAAAAAAACACGTGATCTATTACAGAATAATAAAATTAAATGTTAGACACTTTCCAATTCTATAATAATCTGTTTAAATTGTGATTTGATTTTAATACGAATCAGCATCTATTATTTTTTTCGTTAATTTTTTTTTAAGAAATTAAAAAAAATTAATTCATTAAATTCCTATTACTAATACAGCTAAAACGCATAGATTAATTATTTTTTTTTTACTTTCATTATTTTTATAAATACTATTTTTATTATTACTATTATTATATCTTTTTATTTACAAATATGAGCTGTTGTCTTTTTTCCGTCCAGTGAATCCCTTGAAGTCCACACGATACAAAAGCTCATTATCTAAGAAGCTTTTATGGCTTCCGTTTCAGTCGTAACCAAACAAAGGTAGGCGGGAAATAGGTTACATTTATTCTAAACCCTGAAAAGGACTATCAGGAAGTGAAGAACACTGTAAATAACTATGTAATTCACAGCCTAAACGCTTTCTAGTTAACAGGTAAGCCTATTTTCATATTTTTAATATTTTTATTAATTTATTTTTCATGTTTCATAACATAAAACCAAAGTTGAAATCACCGACAACAAAAATTCATTTGATATCTATTTAGTTATACAAGCATTGAAATTTTGAACGTTTTACTTTAAATATAAGTAAAAATCAAAAAAGATAATTCTCTATTTTCATTAATGAAGTAAACGTTATTTACAAATAGGAAATTTACTTGCGAAATCAGTATCAAAAAATAATAATAGAAGAAAATAACTATTAATTCTTAATTTTATTTTAAAACCTCCGAAGTTCGAAGTATTCAAAAATATGTTTTCGATAGAGTCACAATTAATATCGATCTTGATATTATTATTTTTACATGTTATTATTTTGACAATGGAATTGCTAATGCTAAAAATATTGCGTTCGGATGCATATTGCATATCCAGAGATGTCGCTGAGTGTAAGGGATCCTCCAGTCTTCCTTCTGTTTCAAGACGAAACTCATTTTAGCAAGAAATGAAATTATATAAATCTAAATCTGTTAGCATTATTTATCTTATCTAGATTTCTTTAAACTGAAGAAACCTAAGTCCTCTTAAATATGAAACAAGTACACTGCAGGCACTGATGAAGCTAGGTTTAACGTCTCTTGACTAGTAATCAGGAAATTCAATCTCAGAATCCTGATTTAACTCAAAACATCCAACCAAACAAAAAAAATCACGCCATCCAACCAAAACAGAGGGCCCCACTTAATCTCCTATTGGACAATACTAAAACACTTGCCTTCTCCTCCCCCCCTTAAGGTACGCCACTGCATATAGTAACTTGCAATTTTGCTTATTCGTATACTTTTCGTGACTGTACATTAAATGAATCACTACTTAATCTCTCTCTCTTTTTAAATTGTAGGTGTCAAAAAGAAATTAAAACCTAAAGATGAAGTTACAAGAGATAAGGAAGTAAAAATAAAAAACAATTTGGAATTATGAAGATATTTCGCCTGCTCTTAATAGTTATAGTACTTGGTGCCTTCCTTTACATCATTCTAATACTAATCCAGCAACAATATAAATCACCACATAAAATAATCATACTTCCTTCACATAAAAGTCAACCAGTGAAGACCATACTCTTTTGGACATCCTTCTTTAACAATACAGATTTCGAGTTTGGTAAGTTTTTTATTATTATTATTGAGATAACAGTGGTTACGAATTTCATCTTACCTTCTCACAATGGAAATCTATTACATTTCCATCAAGCACTTTAGTTCTTTCCAAGGAAACAAAAAAATTCTTATAAAAGGAAAGAAGATCTTTCCAGAGTTTCTTACAAAAATAGCTAATGTTCTAAAGTCTGTGACGGAGTAATACAATAACAGAAGCTTAATAGATTTCAGTTGTGGGAGATTGAGATGAAATTTTGATATTGCCATTTTAAGAGATAAAATTTAACAAAGATTATATAAAAGCTTCGCAGAAAAATCCCACTGACAATTATTTTTAAAGGTTTTTGGTTCCCAAGAGATAAAATCTTACAACGACACTAAAGGCTTCAAAATGGTTTTCTCTGATTCCTAGAAATGTATTAAGAGAATTCTAATGTATTATAACTGAAGAATGGCCTTTTTTCTAAACTCAATTCCCCAGCTACTTCAATACGAAACAAAAAAATCACGAATAAAGATATTTCAAGAATTTCAATATAAAACCAAAATAAAATTAACTAAGTTTGCTATAAAACTTATTCGTTTTAAGAAAATCCCAATTTTATGTACAATTTTATTTTTTTTTAATTAAAAACATTAACTTGTGGAACTCAATTACAAGAAAATCAAAGAGTACTGCTTTAAAAAATATATCAACAATCTAAAAGTTACAAACGTTTTCGGGTCGGCCAGCGACTCTTTCTCAAGTGTGACAATACAGTGAAATTTGGGAAATAAAAATCCAGATAACAGGCTGGCAGGAACATGTGATGCGAAGCGAGTAAGTCCAAACTCGAAGGTAAGGAAGGTAGCGACCAAAATCCAGCCATCGTACGGCCGCTCCATCATTGGGGATAAATTGTGGAACGAGATTTCTTGAGATTCACGGGAAGACCGAGAACTTGACTTTAGCCTGTTTCCGAGGTTTCAAGAAATGGAGTACTGTAACTGTCTATCAGTAGAACATTTTTAATGTATATTACATTTTTTTATTCACTAAATTGTGCAGTCGGTCGATTATTAGCATATTTAAATATGCACATAAAATCCACTTATCAGCATTTCTTCTTCTTTAATCGACAACGGTCTACTTTGGACCACGAACAAGCCCGACCTGACAACGTTAGGGTGAGGCTAGGAAATTTTGAAGAAGGGGGGGACGAGATTCACATCTCGTAATCAGCATTTATTAATGTAATGTTGCATTTAAAATTTTGAATGAATTGTCTTTTATGAAAGTATTTACTTTCTCCTGTTTGTGTGTATGTGTGTTTGTTTGTTTACTTTATAAATTTTAAGAAGTAAATTTTTTTTCTGTTATCTTATTATTTTATTACTTTTTTTTTGTTTTGGGATCAGTATATTTGGCAGCTCTTCCGTCTATATTGTGGCCCTGAAAAGGGCCTTTAAAGAAAAATTGGGGCTTTATATATTTTTTTTTTCTTTTAGCTGTCGTTTCCATGTAAATAACTGCGTGAATTGGATGCTTTAGTAAATTCCAGTAATAATTTCGAATTCCGTACTTGGCTTCATTTTGTAAAATTATATACAGTAAACTCCCGATTATCTGCGGGCGGTTTATCCGCGGACCTCTCCTGTTTTCATTTTTTTTTTTTACTGTACAAAAAAATTACGGAATTAAAAAAAAATTAAATGATAGAATAAAGTAAACAATAAAAGAGGCTAAGAAAGTAAGTGAAGACAATTATAGACAAACAATTTAAAGAACGACCTTGTGGGCGGAGCTTAGATCAAGTTGTACACTAAATTACGGGATAGCCTTCCCCTAATAATAAAATTTAAAAATAAATAAATAATTTAAAATAAAATAATTGTTTGTAATGTATGTACTGTAACTGTATGTATTGCCATTTTAATGTAATGGCAATGGGTTGATTTTCGTCCTATTTCGGATTATCCGCGGAATTCGCTTATCCGCAGTTGCCGCGCCACCCAATTCCGCGGATAATCGGGAGTTTACTGCATTTAAAAAAATTTCATTGACAGATGTAGTTATAACTATAAAAGAAAATGGAGGACTGGCGAAGTCTTTTAACTGTGTATTTCAACATAATGAAGGAAAAAAGGAATTATAAATTATTATTGCTGTTTTCAAGTACTGTCGGTGGAATCGTCCTGGAAACAACATCTTTTATTTCATTGTTATCTTCATTTTCCGAAGCAGAATGTCACAGTGAGAACATTCCACTCTTTCATCTATTAATCCGTCACGGATCCAATACTCATCTGCAAGTTTATCCACATGCCTGACTGCATTTTTCCAGTTATCAGCAGTGATGTTATTATGGGCTTCCTCCCATATCCTACGAGTACTATCTTCATTATACTGATTATTAATTCCGTTTCTCCTTTCAAAAAATTGCTTGCATTGAGCCCAAATTAATTCAATCGGATTTAAATCGCAATGATATGGAGGTAGTCGTAAAACATTGTGGCTATGGATATCGCAAAGAGTATCAATCCCATATCTCTTCGTGGCATGATTTCGTACATATTGCAGTAATTCGCACTTAAGTTCATCATTGCGGTATACAATCCAATGCGATTCAGCCAGGCTATAATTTCAGCTTTCCGCATATTCGTTGTAGAGGCTTTTATCAAGTTGTACGCTATGATATGATGCTTTGCCCATAATCACAACGCTATGCAAAGGAAGATTTGGTAGAAGCTGAGATTCAAACTTCGATTTAAAATTTTCACCGTTCAATTCATGTTGATGATCTCCATTCTTCTTACCCGACTTAAACATTAATGAGGCGTTCGGGATAAATCCTTTCTCACTTCCTGCAGGAACGACAATGAAGCGTGGTTCAGGCCCTTGATTCACATGGCCAGCGCATGCGGCCGTTCCATCCTTTTTTTTTTAATTTGATACTTGTGAAGCCATGTCTCATCCAGCCAAACAATTGGTCTATCTTCAGCTCTGTAAGTGCGATAAATTCCCAAAAAAAACTCGTCGTCTGAGCACTCCCAGTATATCCAATTTTATGCTGTAGAACAAGAAGAGATTCCTTGGTTCCTCAGAAATCAATTGCACTCTTCACTACTTCAAACAAAGTTGTTAAAGTGGAAGTTTTGCATTCAGCGTAGAGGAGATGGATGCAGCGGGAATAAAGCATCGGTCAAAATCGTCTGCATCAGTAACAGGGCTTGCTCATGGTCGCTTCTTTCCCGGAGCCAGCTTTTTCGGTGTATCCTGGTTCTGGATACACCTGTTGCTGCAGCTACTGTCTTGAATTCTTTCTAAAGATATGAAAGATACTCCATTAACTAATTCCCTCCAAAATAATATAATTATTCCCTCAAAATAATATAATTTTGCATGCACTGTTTTGTAAAATACTGCGTGTCAACATTTTGCGAGAAGTCTCGGAAAGAGGCTAATGTCTCGGACTTTATGTGAATCTCGAGAAATCTCGTTCGTCACGACTCATCTGTCAGCCTCTAATTCTCGCCGCCAAGACCGCTGGGGTCAGCCTTTTTCTAATATTTTCCTGAATTAGAGCTCTTTGTATTTAGAGGAATTGGCAGATTTTTCGAGCCCCTTGCCGATTTCAGGCTAGTTTTCTAGAGTGTGTAAAGCAGCCATAAAATAGTTTATACAAATTATTGGTTTCCGTTTTGATCGGATGAGTAGTGACTTTCTATGCCACTATATATATATATTATATATTCTAGTGTCTCAAAATATTTCAATTTTTAATTTTTTTATCTTTGTATATTTTTAGGTTTAGGAGTAAAGCCTTTTGTTGATCACCAGTGCGAAATTAAAACCTGTACGACAACAAGAAATAGACACCTGTTGAATGTTAGTGATGCTGTGATATTTCATTTGCAAAATTTACATTCTTATGATCTTCCTTCGCATAGATCGCCATCTCAGAGGTGGATCTTCTACATGCTTGAACCTCCCACCAAAACTCGAGATGGACTTTCCAGATGGAATGGTTTCTTTAACTGGACTATAACCTACCGTATGGATTCCGATATTTTCAATCCGTACGGGAGATTTACAGCCCAGCAGCTGGATAGGAGAGCCAGGACCAAGAACTACGCCAGCGGTAAAACAAAGCAAGCTGTATGGTTTGCCAGCAACTGTTACACTCCAGCTATGAGGGAAAGATATGTCCAAGAATTGAGGAAGTATATTTCAGTAGATGTTTTTGGTGATTGTGGAAACTTAAGTTGTCCAATTACAGATAGACATCTATGCTTACAAAAAGCAGCAAAAACATATAAGTTTTATTTATCTTTCGAGAACTGCCTGTGTAAGGATTACGTAACTGAAAAGATGTTTGTACCGCTAACACTAGACATTGTTCCTGTAGTATTCGGAGGTGCCAATTATTCTAAGCTGGCTCCACCAAATTCTGTCATTAACTCACTCGATTTCGCTTCTCCAAAAGAGTTGGCCAAATATCTTAATCTATTAGACGAAAACGATGAACTATATAATAACCACTTAAAATGGAAAGGAAAATATCAAGTCACACCTGGTTTTGCTGAATCGTTTTGTGATCTGTGTAGGAAACTTCACGAACCGAATCTTCCGTCAAAAGTTTATAATAATTTAGAAAAATGGTGGCTAGAAGACGCCAATTGCAGCTCAGGCTCAGACGTCCTCCAAACAAATTTTATGGTAGATGGATTTTATTGGTTTGTTAAAAAATGGGAAAAAACGTAAATTTTATAGCATTGTCTTCAAAGGATTGACAAAATTCTCATTGTTCTTTGTGTTAGTAGTTATGTCCGCCTTACCATGTATATTATCATGTATAACCGTGTATATATTCACCTTTGAATCTCAACTCTGTTCTAACGTAAATATCTACTTACACAATGAATATAAAAATAGATCCTTAAATTACAAAAGGTCAACATTGATATTTATAATTTCTTTGTATTTTTGAGATAGGTGACTGCCATTATATTTTGCTATTTCGCTGTTTTGCGTATTACGGCATTTAATTCGGATGATTTAAAATAATTATTTGTAACAGCTAAAATTGTTTGTCTGCGGGAAAAGGAGTTGGGTTTTATATCCGGTGGAGGTTGGGATGTTTCTATTTCACAATGAAGCCTTGGGAACCGATTTTCTTACTCATGGGTTGAAAGCGAGAGAGGAGGAATGATTTCCGGCCGTTCGGCTAATGATGTGGAGGAGCCTTGGGTCACTTTCAGGCCCGTTTGCAGAATTTTCAGTACAGTGTGGTATACTGAAGCACAGTGTGTGTGGAGTATAATGCGGTGCTACAGTATGGTGGTCAGCCACAGCACCCCTTCCTGTCTTCCCGTGGATGTCATATGAGGCGACTAAGGAACTTAGTATAACTAGTTCCTTTGATTTCAACTCTGAGAGAGAATTTTCTTTTGTTTAGATTTCTGCCCTGGCTATGTTCTGCTACGTGTTGTGCTGCCTCTGCTTTTAGGGCGTGATTCTTCAACAGTTAAAATTAGAATTTCTTCTTTTGTTTTTATAGGCTGAATTTTGCTTTCGCAATGACAACTAGCAACAAGCATCTGAATACAAATTATACATGATTCGCTAAAGGAAAAACATTTGTAAAAATCGAAAACGCTTCGTCGAAAGCTGATGATACAGGAAATACTTTTAATCCCTGGTTTGACGCAAGAGTAGCTAGTTATCTGTAACTAGGATTGAGCCGTTATCCTGTTTTTGTCGATAAGCTGTCGTTTCTTAGGTTATTTCACCGGAAAGTTGAAAAAAAAATTTTTTTTTTTTTGCAGTGCCTTCTGGGATTATGATAACAGCGAAATTTTGCAAAAAATAGTGCTTTAGTAAATCAACTTATCCCGAGAAGACAGAAGTTCTGATATTTACTGTCTTTATTTACGATATATTTATATTAATTAAATAGGTTCAATTTAGATTATATATTATAAAAGCGTTATTTTGTCTGTCATACGACTTGACGTTTTTCCAATTTTGTGACCAAACTATAAGAGATAGAGTGGTCATGTAAATGGATAAAATGTAGATCTTTTTAAGACAAACAAAAGGCTACAAAAATCTTTCGAAAAAATTTTTTGGTTTCCAAGAGGGTGCCTTTTAAAGGGTCAAATTTTGACTTTTTCTCAATTTAAACGAAAAGTATAAAAGATGGAAGAGAACATTATATTGAGAAAATGTTGGTATTTAAAAGTTCTATCGAACGATATATCACTTATTCACAAACGCTTCAGCGTTTGCAAGATACATGCAAAAATGTTAATTTTCGGTGTGTGACGCCGACCCGCAATACATCCGAGTTATTCGGAGAAGCCACAACGGGCTGGGAAGTTATATCAATATATTATTCGACGATCGCAACATTAATTTGCTAAATAAATAAAGTTTTTTTTTTTTTAATGCTATATATGCAAGGGTTCCGGACCGAAGCGACGGTACCCGGCTATTATTATTATATATTATAAAAACTATATTATAAAACGTTATTCTGTCTGTCATTCTGTAGCAAAATGCTAAATTGCAAATTACTAAAATGTTACTGAAATAGAGAATCTATTCATAAAAAATGAAAATATATTAAACAACTGTCCAACTATACTGATTGGCGACGTAAATATAGATATTTTCCAAATAAATAAAAGCAATGTAGTACAGAAATACGTAAAACTTATGTGCAATAATGGTTTCAAAAATCGTCTTTACGGAACAACAAGAAACTGTACAATTCATGGAAATACGAAAACAAATATAGATCATATTTTCGTAAATAAACATGATATCAAAACATCAGGAATAATATGTAAAGAACGAATCGGATTGAAAATGAGAAAATAACACATCCAAATATAATCTATAAAGAACTAATCAATGATGTTAACTAAACAAAATTCATGAAAATCTAAATATATAAAAAGAAAAGTCCTGATTCACTCACTCACTGACTCATCAACGCCCACGCCAAACCCTTGGACCTAGAAAGCTGAAATTTTGCACAGAGGTTCCCTTTATGATGTCGACAAGGAATAAGGCCGGATTTATCGAAATTGCCACATGATAGGGAATAATCTGGCAAACTGATCATGAAGTATGTGACGGCAACTGCAGGTGTGCAATACACCTGAGTTAAGCGGATAAGGTCACAACGGGCTGGGAAGTCGTATATTCTCCGATCTCAATATTAATTTGCTAAATAAATAAAGTTCTTTTTTAATGCTATATGCAAGGGTTCCGGAACGAAGCGATGGTACCCGGCTAGCAATAATAATAATAATAATAATAATAATAAATTTTTTAAGGTCTAAAACACTTGAATCTGCCAAAAAATGCATTTGCCAGTGGTGAGTGGGAGAGTGTAAATCCCCCCCCCCCTTATGAGTATTTTATGTTTCCTAGAGTATCTATAAGAGATAAAACAAGGCAAGAAAATTACAGTTCATGGCATAACTTCTGAATATCTCCATAGTGAGACCCAAATAGAGAATTGAACAGTCTAAACTTTGAGATTTTTTTTAACTACATATTTTGTTTCTCTATGATAGTAACAGTATTTCAACAAGAGGCTTTTCTTCAAATTGATCTCTTTACGTGTAATTTGAATCAATAAGATCCAATTTTTCATAATCAAAACTTTCATTTCAATTTCAATTGCACAGGATAAATAGTTATCATAATCACGGACGGACGGACATCCCTATCGGAATTGAAATTATATTCTAAAACTTTATTTATCGGAATCTTTTTCTCTTTCCGATGCGTATTAAGTGCTGTAAACACGGTTTAACCAAATGCACAGCCTATTAGCGTAAATAGTTACCGTATTTACTCGCATAATTTCCCCTTTTTTTCATCAATATTTTGACAAAAAAAAGGGGGGTGGGGAAATTACGCGATGCTTTTCAATTTGAGGGAAAAAAATATGGTGAAAGTGTAAGGAAAACCATGTTAAATATTGATTTTTAAAGCAAGAAATGTAATTAACAACAATTTTATTAACACGCAACATTTAAAATATAAGAAATCACATCTCAACATTTGTTTTTTCTTCAAAGTACAGTTAAGCAATAGGCATGCACGGAAGTGTGTGTGCGACTGTGACGTAATTTCGTAACTCACGCAGCGCAGCCCGCCATCTTTATAGCTGCTCACCGCATGACGTCAGCATCAGCTGCCTGCTAATAGAGAACTTAACTTTATTCGCGAACTTCACGTTTTCACAAAACACTCGAAATTGTTGTACTGATTCAGAAGGAGTCTGCTCTTGTATTGACCGGGGTGGGGGTGGAATCTTCCCCTAAAGTAGCGTGGGATAGAGAAATGCGATAGTAACGGTACATTGTCGCGTCGTCGTGAGTTGACCGCCAGTCAAGGTCATGTTGGAAACGCGTTGAAGTAGAGGTGGGGAAATTATGCGATAAAAATAAAAATTGAATTTTGTAATCCACAAAAACTGGGGTTGGGAAAATACGCGATGGGGGAAATTATGCGAGTAAATACGGTACTACGTGGCTATTCTGAAGTAAAAGGAATGGACTAAACCATATATTCCCGACAGATAATAACAACATCTGTTGACTCCGTAACACTTGACTTTGTTAACATCCATCTTCAAAATGTTATTTTCAGTGAACACCCACTCTTTAAAGGAAATCGATTCCAAAGGTTAATCTGAACGTGCCTTTCAGGATGTTTTCTTTGAAAACAAAAAGGAACAGCAAAACAAACTTACCTTCTGATACCGAAATTGTCCCATATAGATTACATTTTAGCTGGCATGAAGTTTTAGAATAGACTAACGTAAGTAGAAGTTAGTTTAACAGAGTTAAAGGAAATCTGTTTAAAAGTAACTATTTTAGAAAAAAAAAAAAGATATTTTCTTGTTCATTATCATAATATAGTTTTTCTTTTTTAGAAAAAAACAAAACAATTGTTGTAAAAATTTTCGTATAGAGCAAAGTTTAAAATTGATGAAAATTAATGTCATATTTATCTAATGATATTTTTATAAGTTATTAATGTTTTAACTTGTATTTAGTTTCTGTGCTCTTATTTTTTATATGGACAAGTGATTATGTATAAGTATTGCATAAAAAAATAACTTATTAATTAAAGTGATTCATCATGTATTTAAGCGTTAAGTGACAAAAAATAACAATTCGTAAATCTGAGCTTCAATCAAAAAAATAAAAATAAACATTTTTTATTGACTTATTTCAAATTTCCGTTACATCCAAAAAGAAAAACTTGCCCTTTAACCTTTCCAATGAACCCTTTTGACAATAATATCTACTAATGAAAATAAAAATGCTAGAAGTCATTGAACAATGGCTTATAAATCAAATAAAAACAAGTGAATATAATTTTCTCCTAAAGCATAAATTTAAGGGCGACCCATAATAATAAAAAAAATTAAAAATAATATTAAAAAACGGAAGTACGATAAAAAATAAAAAACAATAGGAAAATAAGAAAAAAAAAAAAACCCAAAAAGAAAACACGCGGACATTGAGAAAAAAAGATCAATAGAAAAAAAAGTAAGATATACGGGTTTGAACAGATATCCTTCAGTCTATAAGTCCGGGACCTTAACCATCAAGCTTAAACTGACAACTGAAATGAAAATAACTAACAACTGAAATGAAAATAACTAACAACTGAAATGAGATGGTTGCATTTTTAACATTTCAGCTAATAAGAGGAAATTCAATGAAAACCATGCCAAATATCTCGAACATGGGGTGTCGTTGTCCCTGAAAATACTCTATTCCTACTTGGGCCTCTGAACACGATGGTGAAATCCGTTTGTCGATCCGACCTTCCGTTCGGGAGTTGTTAGGGATGAACAGACACAGACGGAAGGACGGACAGGACAAACGCAATAGCTACCGATTTGGGTCGCTATCACAATATCTCCCAAATGGATCGCTAAAAAGTTGGTTTTATACTCTCAAAGGTTGATGCTTATGATATGCTAAATTTTATCAAAATAAAAAATGGTGAAACGGACGATAACATACGTAATTTGTTGAAGTTACGGAATGACCTTCATTTGAATAAAACAATTCCCGGCAAACGGTTAGAGATATTAGAATGAAACCTTCACCATTGTGTTCAGCATCAAAAAATAGGTGACCACGTCCAAAAAAATCAGACCTCTAGGACCACTCCCTGAACGGATGTGGGGGGTCAAAAGTCGGTGCTTCAATACGTTTTTCTTTTATCATATCTCAGCAACCGTTTGTCTGGTAAAAACGTGATCACCACCAATGTGTTCAGAAGGGTCGATATTGGGGAGACGTCTATCGCAGTTTTCCTCTTTATCGGAAGCTTTTGACCTCCCCCCAACTTCCGGTTTGCTGTAAGCGTCCATTAGGTTCATTGTAAACGCTGGTTAGGTTCACTCTACTTTTGTCTATAAAATTGTGCATATTATGGGGCCGCGTTGCTTTTGACACTGTCTAAAATTATCTTGGTTTTTTTTTTTTTTTTTTTGTTAATTAATTTTTAACAATTTGGAACCCAATACCACTGTTGGAACTGAAACATATATATATATATATAATGTACCTCAGCCATATAACGCCATGTATACCTTTAACGCCACCTATCTAATTCTTCATAAATATAAGAGATGGCGGTACTGCACTAAAGTAGTTTGCATTGACATGCCATCTAGTGTTGAAGTGAGTTACTAGCAGACCGCCAACATTTTCGAGTGAAATTATATTTCCACCTTTTCGTGTCGAGGACTGGTTCTGAAGGCTGCTACTAAATCAAAGTAAGATAAAATATAGATTTTTTAATGTTCAGCAAAGATTAACTATATAAAACTATTTATTTTCTTGATTCTTGAAGATTCTTCTATTAAAATTCGGAAATTGTAGACAAACAAGTGTATCATGTGATCCATGTGCTCAGTAGCGCTTTAACGCCATGGTGGTGTTAATGGTCTACATATACGATTTTAGATTACGTACGACATTTATAAGTTACTAATATGGTTCATGAAAATATAGATTTTTATCTTTTTATATTTTGCTTTTATAATCGGAAAATGCCGAAATTAATAAATTTTTACATTTCCTCTTTTGTTTTAGCTACAGATTAGAAAGACTGCGTTAATTTCAAGTGATTTTTTATTATTTTTTACAGAAAGTCGCTTTCTGTAAAAGTGTTTGTTTAGTTGCTTTTTACTGTAATTTTGTACAAATAATGTTTACAATGATGGATAATTCTTAATTTTAAATAAGTTAAGTTACTAGAAAGTAGGTGGCGTTAATTGGATCAGGTGTTCCTAATAACGCCAGTTTGCAAAGTTTTTTTATTTGGGTTCTCATACTTCTCCAGTAAAAGTTATCATATGTTTCATTATGGTATGCTTCAAACAGAAGATTAAACTTTCTTGGTTATAATTTTCGTGTTTCGATACACCTTATTTCCAGACTTACAGTAATTTAAATGTTAAGGTGGTGTTATTTGGGCAGGGTATCTTATAGATTAAAATTATTCTACAAATATATGAAATTAATAAGACAATTTTATTTGAAATTTATGACCGTAAATCATAATATAAGCGTTTTTTATTTCTTTTCTTTTTTTTTTTTATCGAGAAAACAAAACGTTCGTCGGAAGCACAGTGGTGGTTAAAAACAATATGTTTGACAACTTTTTCAATATTATTTCTTTATTCTACAAAGATTTAAGTATTGTATAATACAATCTAATTCAATTTTATTAAAAAAATTAATATCTAAATTAGTATAAGTACAGCTAATTCATTTTCAAACAGAGAATGAAAAAACTACAAGTAAAAATTCAAAAATTTTCTGAACGAATGAATCTATTAATGCAGTTTGTCAGCTCCTAACTTATTACATCTTCAAACAGGAAAATATAATACATTCATATAAAAAATATCAAGTTAATTACAAAGGCTTCAGATAAGATACAGAGAAAGAACATTTAAAAAAAAAACTTGACTGCTATTAAAGCTTTTTTAAAAATTTATAACCATTCATCAAAACATAATTCAATAAAGTAAAATTTAACATCTTTCAATATTACTATTTAATGATTTACAACAGAATTTAATTCAAATTAATGGTTTATTATAGTTTGTAATTTTCTTTTCATTGCATTCATAATTGTCTTATCATTAGATAATAAATCATTCTTTTTTTTACAATAATTATTTAATAAACTTTTCCTTAAATGCTGAAGTTGTCCACAGAATTTCACTTGGCCTGAAGGGAAGGTGACAGACCTATAATAACATAAAAATACTTTGTACTTCACATATTGATGGAAATGTGCACAGTTAATTTTAAATTCCTGATCAAAGCTTAAACATACCAATTGAAATAACTTGAAAATTTCAAATATTACTTTCATGTTGAAAGAGTACTCTGCACAAAATGCAAAATTAACTCTTTCTTATGATTCATACAGTTCATCAATGAAAGATTTTAAACTTGATTTTTTCATAGACTATTTTTTTTTTTTTTTTTTAGTTTATACTTTTTTTTTAGTTCTCTACATTCGTTTTTATCTAATAAGAATTATTATGTAAATAAATCATTAAAATTCACATCAACAAAAAAAACTTGTTGGTAAATGCTAATATAAATTGACGATAAAGGATGATTTAAATTATTTTAGAATCGCAGCAAAATTGATGTGATATTCATAAATAAAACAATAGGTTTCTAAATCAATGACATCCAAATATAATAAGATTTGTTAGGAAGAGAAAATCTTTAATGGAAGAGTACTGCTTTATTTTATTTTTTTTAATGAATTCATTTAGTAATGTGTTCTATAAATGTTTTTTAATTATCAAGCATATATTTAATGAGCATTGTTTAATATTTCAATGTAATAATTTAATTCAGAGAAATAATTTATGCATGCTAGATTTATTTTTATTTTCCAAAATGCTTTTTATTTGAATTGAAACTTAAATATTTTAATAACTGAATAGAAAAAGAGTTACAATTATAGTACTTTTCTTTCAATGGGAAATTTTAAAACACGTGCATGAGATAATGTACCTTTTTTTTTTTTTTAATGAAATGAAATGAAATAGTAGTTTACTAGTTAAAACAGTTATATAATTAAGAATAATTCATTAAGAAATAAACTATATATAGTATTTTAAGGTTACTTACCTTACTGTATTTTGTGGGGACGAAATCCTTTCCTTAAATGACTGCAACCCATTTAGATCTAAATTCGTCATCTTCTGGGAACGAAAAAACGGTAACTTTTTCTCCTGATCGATAATTTCCTTTGCAATTAGGGACACTGCATGTACAAGGCATTCAGCAATTGAGAAATATCCTTCATTCCTTCTTCAAGAAAAATCGATGCATCAAAATCACAATTATAGAGACAGCGGAACAACAGCACTTCAAGTCAGGGACTGGCACAAAGCACTCATGTGTGTGACGACACAAATTTTCGGATAACCAGGGGATAGGCCTGTTATCGCGAAGGTCACGGTAAGGGTCGCTTAATACAATGAATATATGCCTATACTTGGTTCTTCCAAATCGAAAAACCGAGTCTGATATGCCATCTTATAGTGTTATTACGTTTTGTCAATAGATACTGTTTTCTCTTGTTTAAATTATACTTTTTAACTCAGTGTCCCCACTTATTAAATACGAAACTCTGTACATTAACAAGATATCCTAACGATCTTATATTATAATATTTAAAAATGTTTCCGATTTTGTTTTTACTTTCAGTTTTCTTTCTGTTACGACAATTGTTAGTTACAAGGCATTCAGTTGTGCTTAAAATCTAATGTTTTAAATTTACATTTTATTTTTCATTTGTAAGAAGTTTCAATCCTTTTTAATATTATTATGTGAATTTTAATAATTGAATAATATTTATAAAAAACAATTGTTAAAAGATTCTTAAATAAACTGAGGTAAGAATAGAAAAGTTTTAAAAATATTTTGTATTTAATACATAACGTGGTCAAAAGTATCCCGACAACCCTCTGGAGCCTGGACGGCACGACGACGTCACGTACCAGTATAAAAAGGAGGCAGGAAGTCCTATGATGTTAATTGATATAAGTAGCAGCAGAATGGATGGATCAGCAGAGCTCAGTGACTTTGATCGTAGACTGGTCATTGGCTGCCACGTGAGTAATAAGTCTGTCAGGAACCTTCTAAAGTTGCCGAAATCGACTGTAGATGACGTGATTGTGAAGTGGAAACGGGAAAGAGCAGCCACAACATAACCTCGACAAGGTAGGCGGCGTATATGGACAGAACGGAACCGTCGAGTGTTGAAGAACGTGATTCGTGCAAATTGCCAGACATCTATAGAAACAACCACCCGTGAGTTTCATAGTAGTATTAACACTCTAGCCAGCACCATGAGTGTTCGTCGAGAGGTCATGGAATGGGGTTTCATGGTCGAGCAGCTGCTCACAAACCAAACATTTCCCCTGTGAATGCTGAGCGCCGACTGAAGTGGTGTAAAGAGGGAAGCCGCTGGACAGCGGAACAGTGGAGACGTATCATATGGAGTGTGACATGGAGTGATGTGTGATGTGAATCACGCTGTACCATGTCCGGGTCCAATGAGAGGGCTTGGGTGTGGCTAATGCCCAGGGAACAATATCTGCTATCACGTACCGTCATGTGGCAGCCAAAAGTGAAGTTTGGAGGAAGTGGCATTACGGTGAGGGAAGGGGGGATCATGGAATAGAATTAGCCCTCTTGTACCACTGCAGGGTAGAGACCTACTTCGGTGATGGCCATTGCCTCTATCAGCATGACAATGCTTCATATCATATAGCGAGGTCTGTGAGGGAATGGTTGTGGACAATAAGGTTCCGGAAATGGATTGGTCTGTCCTGAGTCCCGACCTGAACCCCATCGAATACCTATGGGACGATTTAGAACTTCGACTTCGCTCCTGACCCTAACGTCCCACGACACAAACCTGCTCTGGTTACTGCTACATTCCTCCAGAGACATTCAGACACCTGGTGGAAAGTCTACCCGGCAGAGTCACAATTGTAAGAGTTAGCAGTCTCCATAAACTCCCTAAACCTGTTTCATATTTCATTTTAAATGTTTATTTTTCCAATGTTTTCGTAATAAACAAGTGAATATAATTTTGTGCTAAAGCAATTTAAGGGCAATCCATAATAATAAAACAAATTAAAAATAATAGTAAAAAAAAAAAGAAGTACATTAACGAAAGGAAAAATCAAAAAAAAGAAAAAAAAGGTTAGGAAAAAAAAATTAAAAAAAGTTAGGAAAACAAAAAAAAAAACAAAAAAAATCTACGCGGACATTAAGAAAAAAAGATTAAGAGAAGTAAACAAAAAAGTAGATACAACGAATCAAACCGACAACATTCAACATATGAGTCTTGAGAATTTGCCGATCACGGTATACCTGACAACTGAAATTCTATGGTTCAATTTTAACTTATGGTTTTAAGCTAATAGCGGAATCCAATGAAAGCAATGCCAAATATCTCGAACATGGGAGTGGGAGATGTTGGCCTCTAAAAATACCCTATTCCAATGTTGTTTGGTCCTCTAAACACGATGATGAAATCCGTTTGTCGATCCTTCCGTTCGGGAGTTGTTAAGAGGGTGCAACGACAACAATGCCAAATATCTTGAACATGGGGGCGTTGGCCCCAAAAAAATACTCCAGTCCTTTAGTGTTTCGGCCTCTGAACACGATGGTAAAATCCGTTTGTTGATCCGATCTTCCGTTCGGGAGTTGTTAGGGGAAGACAGACAAGGGCGGACGGACAGGACAAATGCAATAGCTATCGATTTCGGTCGCCAACACAATAGCTCTCAAATGGGTCGCAAAAAATTGATCAATTTTAATTTTTAAAATTAAATTTGCGTGACATTGCTCCAGCTCGTGAAAAATGTTGTAAGCAGTCAGCTTCACTGAGACACTCCGGTTTTTCGACGGAGTACGCACTATACTGATGTTTCATTCTTTAAAATTTTATTTCGTTATTTTATCCTTCATTTTGTAACAAGTTATCATTTACTTTTTTTCAAGTAGAATCTTTTTTTATAAAAGATAATTTCATTATCCTTTATGCACTTAAGTAGATTGGCATAAAGTAATCTTTCTTCTTTGTTGATTGTGATTACTAATCTCGCCCACTTCAAGAAATAGCACAGTATCTGGAGCAAAGGTGAGGAAATGGGGCTACAATGAATTAATATTGGAGAAAGTTTCTCTCCTCTGATAAACAGAGAGAAAATGAAATAAAAAAATTCACACCTATTCGGACACATAAACTGAAATTCTTGAAATGCTTCGCAAATTTGCTCCCTAGGTGATAATTTGAGCCTACAAATTGACTTTCACTCAGTTCCTTTTTTAAATGCTTCTGAATTTCCAGGATTACAATATTGATTCAATATTGATTCAATGCAACTACTTTAATGTGTAAGGCGTCAGACTTTTCGTAGTATCTAAGCAACAGACAGCGACAACTGTCCACTGAAACAAATCTGTATTTAACAACTACTTATCACTGCTCATTGATTCTTTTTCCCCGGACTGTCAGAGCTACACAATAAAATTGCTCTTTTCAGTGAGGACAGGTCATTCGCTAATTACAATCGAATAATTACTAGCAACTGCAGAAATGTCTTCACTGCATTTAATTCATTTGCAAAAAAAAAAAAAAGTTAATGTGAATAGAGTCAGTTTTTGCTACACAAACTTCAGGAAGGATGTGACCATGTTTTGTTATGTTTATATACATCAATATTTTCAACGGAATGCTTTTAAGAGTAGAATTTCAATAGAATGTTTATAAATAGAACGTTTATTCGAAAGTCAGTATCGTAAATAAACAGGTAAGAAAATACAAATTTGTTGCTTTAATAGTTATAAAATAATATTTATCTAGAATTTTGCATTAAAAAAGTTATAAACTGATTCGTAATATTGTATTGATTAATTTTGAACATTCATAACTTAAATATTTGACGTGTAATATTTTTAATTTTTTATTTAAAACAATTCTGATATAACTTTTGCCTGCTTTTTATATATTTATATATTTTTATATTTACTAGTTAAACAGTTTAAAATGTTATAAATGTAAAAACGGGTTATAATTTTTTTTTTGGTTAAATTTTCAAGTGATCTGTTTACTCTCTCACTGCTGTAAAATTTTTATTTACAACTGGTTGTCTTCCAAACGAAGTAATTTTTAGTCTAGTTTAGTAGGAAAACGAGGCTAATCACATCACTCAGTCTGTGTGTGTGTAACTCACTCTTAATAACTTCAAACGAATGGACGGATCTTCTTGAAACTTAGGATGTATATCTCAAGTATACGTGTTTTTTATTTGAAATGTTCAAAGTCGATCTCGTCGAAAGGTTTGCGCGAGAAAGACACAAAAGTTCCCGTAGAAAGCATTGAAATCTAAGCAACGGATTTCCATTCCTATTTTCTATTAATATTTCATTGTCTTCAACAATGAATTTTATCCTTTTAACTAATCTATTAATTAGAACGTGGTTTGATTTGAATGAATTTAATCCGTTTTCGACAACTTAAGTAACTGAAACGAGGATTTAACTAATTTCTTCATAAATGAAAAGTTTAAACTGTTTGTATTAAGTTTGTATTTACATATTTTAATTAAAAAAATGTAGTAATGTAGTCTTTTCGTATTTTCGTTGTACAACTTTAAAAAAACAAAGAAAGAAAGAAATTTTAAGAGATACCATTTTAAAGAAAGTGGACTTCAATTTCTTTTAAGATTCTTTTTATTGTTTTTATTTTTCTTATTTATTTATTTATTTATTTATTTATTTATTTATTTATGTATTTATTTATTTATTTATTTATTTATTATTTTTCTTGTTTCATTTTTTTTTTAATAAACCTTGTTGCTTCCTAATCTTCTTTTCTTGTTCACTTGTCCACTGCCACTCTCTATGATTTGTATAAAAACCACTTCATATACAGTTCATTTTATGCATAATAGATATTCTAATGTACAGGGCGATTCAAAATTCCCTGTACAAACTTTAAAGGTAGGTTAGGAATACAAAAAAAAACAGTATTCGTAGTGGAACCCTATGTCCGCAAATGCCACCCGATAGAGGGCGCTATTTGGCAGCACATTAGTTGGGCAGTGTGAGCTTTAGTCATTTGAGACATTGACTCTGTACGAGTAGGAAGCCTTTTCTTCAAAGCCTTTTCCTCACGTTGTTTTTAGATCTTTTAGGGCATTAGTTTAACTGCAAATAAGTAACAACAAGTTCGACATCTGTTCACGGTTTTTAGGGGGGGGGGGGCTTAGAAGTTGGGTCTGACCTCAAAATTGGGATGTGGATAACTGCCGTAAATTTTGAGCTTTTTAGCTAAACATTTATGGGTACTAGATACCTTTAAGGATTCGGATGGTATTATCAATCACCATTCCCAAATCTCAAGGTAGTTTACCTTTGGGAAATACACTCACCGCGGCAGAAATATTTTATGTTTACTGTTATTCCCAAATTCAGTTGTAAAGTAGGTTAAAAAGGGTAAGTTAGTGATAGTAGACATATTGTCACATGAGCTGACTCAGATAATTTCGTAAGCCTTAAATTAAGAAATAATAGGAAAGAATAAAGATTAATGGTTTAAATAAGTAACATCTTTTAGCAGAGCAGAAAGGCTATTTGTGTTATTCCATCTCGGTTTCGTCTTTACCTGGAGAATACTGTTTTGAAACAAACAAGAGGGCGTTTTGGATTGAATGACGCTCTGAATAATGATAATTATTTGTAACTTCAACAACGTGTTTTCTCTGACAGTTCAAGGCTTTCGAATAAATTTCCAAATTTAAACCAAAAATTGCGCTATGATTATTAAGAAATGTAGAAAAACATTAAGTAGCTTCATTTTTGATCAATCTCTAATTAAATAGAAATTAATAAAATAGTAAAAAAAAGAACTTAACAGGAAAAGATGAGTGAGATATCGCAGGAAGCAACCTTTCATTTCTGCCATGTTTAGAAAAGTTTAAATATCCAAAACTCCGAATCCTTTTCTTACATTAATTTCTTCGTTACTAGATATTAAGATCTGCTGTAAAGCAAAGGGAAACAGAATGCAATGACTGGGTTCGTTTCAAGGCTAGTCCTTTTCTTGACTATATGTGATTCCCCTTAACAGAGACGGAAGATATACACTAAATTACTAAATTATCCGAATTATCTTTATTATATTCTAGAAAAGACAAACACAGATAAAACATCCCAGGCCGCTCCGCAAAATCGAAATATGTATATTAAAATATATATTATGTATAAAATAACCTTTAAGTCGTTACTTACATAACTCGCCGGAAGGGACAGTATATGCAAGGACAAGTGAACAAGGAAGTGAAGATTCAGAAGAAAAAAATGGTTTTTTGGAAAAACAAATAAATAAATAAATCAATAAATAAATAAATAAAACAAGAAAGAGAAAAGAAAGAAGAAGAAAAAATGATTTTTGGAAAAACAAATAAATAAATAAAACAAGAAAAAGAAAAGAAAAAAAAGAGAAAAGAAAAAGAAAGAAGAAAAAAAATGATTTTTGGAAAAACAAATAAATAAATAAATAAATAAAACAAGAAAAAGAAAAACAATAACAAGAAGTTCAAAAGAAATTGAAGCCTACTTTCCTGAAAATCAAATTTCTTAAAATTTCTTTTTTTCTTTCTTTCATTTAAAAAGTTGTAAAACGAAAATACGAAAAGCTTACATCGTTTCTTTTAAAATGTTATTAAATATAAAAAAAACATCTGAATACAAGAGTACAATTTTTTCACTTCTGAAGAAATTAGTTAAATCCTCATTACAATTACATAAGTCGAAATCGGATTAATTTCAAATCAAACCATGCTCTCATTAATGTATTAGTTAGAAGGATAAAATTCATTGTTAGACAATTAAATATTAATAGGAAATGCGAATAGAAATCGATTGTTTGGATTCCAATGCTTTTCTATAGGAACTTTTGTCGCCTTCTCGCACTAATTTCTCGAGAAGAATTCATACAGAAAGCATTTCAATTATAAAAGTTACATTGTTTGTTGCATACTAAGTTTCAAGAAGATCAATCCATCGATTCTAACGCAGACAGACTGACTGATTTTATAAGCCCTCATTTTCAGGTAAGTGAGCTAAATTTGAGGTTCAAAGGTCAAGTTTGTAAGACAACAAATATATTGTTATTTTTATTGATATATCTGCCTATTTACGCCAAGTATATTTTATATCGATTATTTCAAAAGCAGTAAGATTGTGTGAAACATCTACAATGCCTTTCAGATTTGTTTAAGGCGAGATGCGGCTGGATACCCCAACTCTATTGAAAACTAGCCTACGTTTTGAAGTTTCCCGTGTTTCGTGAATAAGGTTTTCAACGAAACATGCTGAATCTAATAAATTCAAGTTTCAATTATACGCTTCACAGCTGATGAATTTTAATTGTTGTTATTATATCCAACCTTGAGCTTCTTCTTCACCAAAGTAGACTTATTCCTTATTTCGCCAAAAGTTTAACGCAATCAGCAGAGAGCAAATGGCAACGCCATGACCTTGACTAACGACAAACATGTCGAAATTCTAGTTTTGTTTGAGAGTCAAAAAAAACTACTAAGCTGTAATGTAAGTCAGTAACAACGAAACAATAAAGTACATCAGTTAACTTCAGCTTTTAAATCGATCATTACACAATATTCTTAAAAAAAAAAAAACATTGCATGTAAAATTGGCGAATGGAGACACCAGGTGAGCAAATCGTAAACACATGTATTTTTCATAAAGGTCGAATAATAAATATTTATCTCCGTCTGTCCCTCGCTTTGCCTGATAAGATTTTTTTATCTACGAATGACAAAGTTCGTTTGACGAAGATAAGATTGGGCAAGCAAAGTGAATCATCAAAACAAAAAAACCGCGTCCTTTGCAGTGAGCAATTGTTTCTGTTATTGAAGAGGGCTGTTGAAAATAAGACTCAACAAGTTTGAACTGCAAGTAGTCACGCACATACGTCACGCATTTCTTTAGTCTATTTTCTTTTCAGCGTAAGAAATTGGTAGCAATTAAGTTATTAAGTAAGTCTCCAATTGTACAAGTAGCTGATCTTCAAATATGGTCGTACTGTGTGAGTTGATAATCGAAAGTTTTGTTCTTCTGAGAAATGCTCTAATGAATAATGAGAAGAAACTTGTGCGAAATTCTTTAATTTGACTGTTTGTCGTAACATGATTCATGACCCGCCACTAAAAATGCTGGAATCATTATGTTTTTGTTTTGTCTTTCATGAAACCACAATTAGCAGCACTTCCCGCCAATCAGATCACGTGGTCCAAACACGTGATACGAAAACGGGTGAACCATCCCCATTACAACTGTACTAGTAAATGAAAAATTATCTTATTGGACCGAAACGTGTATCGTTGGGATTTTTTTTCTTCTTCTGGGCTGAAGAAGTTTACGAAATACGTGATGGAATTTGTAAATGAACCACAAGCCGATACTTGAAATTGAACTGGTTAGACAATTAGCTCAAGAATGTGCGTGTGGTTAAGTAATTACGCCTATACAGCATTGCATGACTAGACTCAACCTTCTGAAGCTCTTATTTCAGTTTCATTTTGGACATGTCAACATTTTCATCTCTGTTTTGCGGTAGGCATCTTTTTTTTTTTATCTTTTATGTTTCTTAAATATCGAAGAAAAAGTAATAATAATTTAGCAAAATTTGGAGTATGTAAGCAAATATGAAAACTAAAAAGGTAATGTTTTTCTCAGTAAATTAATAACGCCTTTCAGATAATTTCTTCAAAAATAATTTTAGAATTACATTAAAAGGTTGAGATCCAGTACTTTACTAGGTGGCATCTCAGGATAGCTATTTCATGCTTATTAGCGTTTATCAGCTGAGAACAGTCACCAGTGAAATAACAAGGTCTATATTTTATTTTTAATTTTATTCTTGGAGGTTTCACATTTTCTGCCAATTATAATTTTAGAATTGTTTCCTAAAAATTTAATTTATTGAAATAAAGATACAAACTTTTGTAGTTATTTCAAATAATATATGATTTTTTTCATGCGTTATTCACAGGGTAGTGCAAACTGAATACTCTTAATAATACTTATTATTAAGTCAGAGACGTTTTAGCTTTATTTTCATTAAGTAGTTAGTTAGGTATGGGTGAGCGTGGGTGGCAGGGAAGCCGAGCACCGCGACTTGAGAGATAAGTTTCATTAAGTAAGAAATTAGTATTACTTTATTAGTATTAATATTTAGTAATAATATTTAGTATTAATATTTAGTATTAATATTAGTAGTGTTATTAATTAACACCAACTGTTGTAGTAATTTATGTTAAGTAATATGTATTCCAAAACTATTTATAACTACTATATACGCCCTGTCGACAATGATGGGTTAACAATGTGACGGCTTTTAGTTGGGAGAATATTTGCCCATCATTTGTAATTTCTTCATTCATGTCGAGAAATGTCTCTAACGACTCTTCAGTTTGTCGCTGAGGACGAGCTTCTGCATCTAATGCTCGTCTGGCCTGCACTTATAGCAGGATAAGAAAATGAACATTGAAATTTAAATTTAAATCTAGTAGGCTAAAATCAAAGAGTTATTTTTTTCTCTCTGGCTCTTCTCTCATTGCGTCATACACAGAGAGGAAGTGATAAGAGATATTTAATTTAGTCCACATGGGTTAATGGATAAGATGCCTGACTTCGTATCAGAAGGCTGCAGGTTTGATTCCCGTCGCGAACGTTTCATTGAAAAAAGTATTTCTAATTTCACAGGAAATTAAAATTATTTTTCAAACATAGAGGAAGTTCGTTATCTGACCTGCGCTTATAGAAGGCTAAAAAAAAAGAACATTGAGTAGGTTAAAAGTAACGAGTTATTTGGTTTTTCTCTGGCTCTTCTCTCATTGCATCACACACAGAGAGGGAGTTGATAAGAGATTTTTAACAAATAATTAGAATGTAGTCCCCGTAGCCTAATGGATAAGACTTCGGATCAGAAGGTTGTAGGTTCGAGTTACGTCGCGAAAGTTTCATGGTAAAATTTATTTCTATTTTCATAGCAAATTAAAATGATTTATTTTTCAAACACAGAGAAAGTGCGTTACGGAAGTGCGTTACGCACGGACAGATCTTAGAGATAGATTACTTATATTTAAAGAAAAGAATCAAATAATATAATTCTTTATCTGCTTGAATATTTTTATGCTATAAAAATAGTCTTAATAAACCCAACGAAAGGTGAGTAACTTATACTATTATGCTGATGGAGTGAGTTATATAACTGATGTTAGACAGAACCATCTTTCATGAGCTTTAATCTCTCTTTCTTTTCATTTACTGTATTGTTCATTATTGTGAAATCAAGAGATAGATTTGTATCTTCTTCTGAGAGATATTTATAGGCATTTTAAATAAACCATCAGTCAGTCTGGACAATGCTAATCTACCAGACTTCATGTTCCAATGATGCTGGCTCAGTGTTGGTCAGCATTTATTATGTTCCCACTATCAAATAGAAGGTACTTTCTACTTTTGAAATTTATTGGCCCAAATGAAAGGAATATGGGTCACAAAATGATGAATATGAATTGCCATAATCACAATATCTCAAAAACTACTTAAAACTACTTTGCATCTCAAAAACTGCCCGTTTACATACAATCATAATAACAATAACTTAAAAAGCTGAAACTATAATGGTATGTGAGTTTCCTTTTGAATTTTGGCACAAAGCACTAGGGGAAAATTTGCGTATCGTACTGGTTCCTGAAGAAGAAGATGTAGTGAAGTATTTTTTCTGATTTTTTATTTTATTTTTTCTTATTTTAGATGATTTCTCTAAATTTCTTTATTCAAAACTGCATGCTTATATCTATGATGCTTAAGCCCTATAATTTGGGGCTGTAATTATAACGAAAACAAGAGAAAACAAGGAACCTGAGAACCATGCAATATAATGCATCTTAATAAATGCTTTTCTTTTATTACAGCAATATGTTTTTTACTATTAAGTATTTGATGAATTTTTAGAATACTGAATTACATCCATTGGCTGTAGATACCTCGAATGTATGTATAATATGCTTCTCTTGAATTAAAAGCAGAATTAAAGGCAGATGTCCCCAAATTAGAGGCTGTCGTACAATTTCAATTGTAGCGGAAATATAGAAGAAAAAGGGAAACTACATTTTCAGCCAAAAACGAAATTTTTTAATATTCAAACCTGCAATTTTGACTGTCTTTGTACCCATTACAATAGAGCAGCTTTAAAAAAGACGGGTACGTTTCGAGAAATTTGCGCCTGAATGGAAGTATTAGATGTGCAACAGTAAATTTTAATTCATTTAGTAATCCACTGGCATTTGCGCATGCTTTAGTGTAGAATTAATGATTTTATACAACTTAAGTTTTTCTCGAATTTTAATTAATTTTTAGCGAATGGAAAATATTAAAATACTTTTTTTTTATTCCGCAGATATTTAATTTACAAATACACGGAGATTTTTCGTTTGTTCTGTTTTCACGGCTTAAAAAAAAATTATAAATATGGAACATTTTAAGAAAAATAGACTAAGGTTCTTTTAGAAACTTTTTTTAATATTTTTACTGAATATTTATTGATTAATGGCACTTTTTTATTTATTTTTTTCTTTGACTTATTCCAGCTCATATATTATGAAAATTGTCAAGATAACTCTATTGATCCTCCTAGCTCTGAGCCAGATATTCTTTTTTTATCAATATTTAAAATATGAGCCACAGAGAATCATTCCAATACAGAAAATAGGGTTTTTGAATGAGAACAGATCAGTGAAGAGGATCTTATATTGGACGTCTTTTTATTCTCAGGAAGATTTTTATATAGGTAAGATTTTAAATCGAATGTTTTGAAACTGTAATATTATGGGGTAAATCTTAAGGAATAATTATGTCTAATATTTATTGTTAAGTTTAATTATATACATAATAATAAATTATATAAATTGTAGAAAGGAAAAATTTTCATGCTCCTCAGTTTTTAGCAACCCATTTGGGAACTATTGTGATAGCGACCAAAATTTATAGCTATTGCGTTTGTCCTGTCTGTCCACCCCTAACAACTCCCGAACGGAAGGTCGGAGCGACAAACGGATTTCACCATCGTGTTCAGAGGCCCAAACAACATAGGAATAAGGGATTTTCAGGAGCCATCACCCAGCCCCCTGTTCGAGATTTTTAGTATTGTTTTCATTGGATTTCCGCTATTAGCTTAAATGTTAGCAATGCAACCATCTTCTTTAAGTTATCATCTATAGCTTGATGCTTAAGGTCTCGGACTCATATACTAATGGCCGAGTGCACCAAGCTTCAATTAACTTTGATGGCTGCATTGTGGACGTAGCTAAAATTAGT
>JAFIDM010004315.1:25076756-25088568 GCA_023159025.1 Thereuonema tuberculata
CTTCAATTAACTTTGATGGCTGCATTGTGGACGTAGCTAAAATTAGTAGGGGATGCTGCTCCAGAAAAATTTTAGCCTTTGTTTTGAAATTGTGTGAAAGGAAACAAACATAAAAAAAAAGAAATTTATCAAGTTTCTGAATAAATTTTCTTTTTATACATGTTTGTTTCCTTTCACACAATTTTAAAACAAAGGCTAAACTTTTTTCTTGGGCATCACCCCCACTAATTTTAGCTACGTCCACAATGCAGCCATCAAAGTTAATTGAAGCTTGGTGCACTCGGCCATAAAGGTTGCCGGTTCGAATCCGTATTTCTACTTTGGTTTTTTTTTTTCTCTTAATCTACTTTTCTGAATGTCCGTGAATTTTTTTTCTTATTTTCCTATTTTTTTTTTTTTTATTTTTCCTTACGTTAATGTACTTTTTTTTTTATTATTATCGGTCGCCCTTAAATTTATGTTTTAGCACAAAATTATATTCACTTGTAATGATAGTGTTTCGGATCAGTGTTTTGGGTAGATAGAATTCAGTTGCATTATTGCATTGCTTACATATACTAAGATGTTCCTATTATTTTCAACATGAAAGAATTGAATTTTTAAGAAAAATTTAAAATAAAAATCTTTATTAAATAAAAAGTTTCCTACCATGTAGCACTATCCTTGGTTAAAAGATGAGACATAAAATGATGTGAATGGGATGAACGATAAAAATATGTGAAGTTACATTAAGGAAAAAACTAATGGCCTATACAAAATCCGACCTATTATTAATTGCAAACAAAAAGCAATTAGTGTAATCTCTCAATATATCAATAAGAGTATTATAAATTTAAAATTTCGATCCAAATACTGCATTTCTAATCGTGAACCAATAATTAGGCACATTCACAACAATCCACCAATAAATAACACAAGAATGATTTCTCTTGATGTAACTAACCTTTACACTTCCCTCACTATGCATCTTATTATTGATGCTGTCCAGCATATTGTTGATAATGACCATGACATTATTGAAGGAAGAACCTTTTTCAACATATCTAAGTTTGCCAACTTATTAGCCCTTTTGTTTCAATTACAAATATTCTCCTTTAATGAAACAGTATATATACAAACAACAGGATTATTTATGGGCTTACCTTCGTCCGCCAGTTTAGCGGAATGTGTCATGAATTTTATTGAATTCAAGATATTCTCTTTAGATAGGGTCATTAATAATACGCACTTTATAAGCAGATTTGTTGATGACTCTTTCCTCATTATTAATAATCAATATGCTGACACTATTCTTGATGATTTCAATAGTATTGACCCTCATATACAATACACGAAAGAAGAAGAGAAGGAAGGAACTCTTCCGTTCCTAGATATTTTAATTACTAGACAATATAATGGTTTTAATACGACTGTATTTAGAAAGAAAACTGATGCTATGATCACAATCAACTACCGCAGTTCCGTTCCCACCACCTATAAAATGAATGCCGTTCACATGGCTATCGAAAGAGCCATTACTATATGTTCTACCCCTCTCCTTCTTGAGCAAGAAATGCAAAGAATAAGACAGATATTTATTAATAATGACTTTCCGATACATGTTATTGATAATTTTATTAAAAAAGCTCTTAATAAAATTAAATATAAAAGAATTAATAAGATAGGATATAACTACGGCAATATAGACAAAAAGGAAAATAAAATCATTACTCAATACGCTGTTACCACTTATGATGAAAGAATAAATAACAGATTAAAACCCTTATTAAAAAATGCTGGGATAGGATTAGCAAGCAAACCATCCAATACCATAGCTACTTTCCTTAACCAAAGGAAAAACCCCAATAAAAAAGACCAGAATTTAAAAAAATTAAACACGGTATATGGAATTAAATGCAAACCATGTTCCAATAATAACCAATGTTTATACATTGGTCAAACTAAAAGACCTTTGGAAAAGCGTATATATGAACACGTGAACGCTGTTAAAACAGGTAATACTGCCTACAACACTGCTAATCACTGCAAACAAAAAATCACATGAGCTAGACAACAAAAATCCTATCATTTTTGCTCAATATAACAGTGAATATTTGAGAAAATTTTACGAATCTGCGTTGATAAAAACCCGAAAACCATACAACCATGAATTATCCACCAATAACATCAATGAATACGGAATTTAGAAGTATCACTAAAAATGGCTGAAACACCTTTCTTATAGCGCCTTAATATCTGAAAGCAGACGATCACACTTGTTTTTTATTTTCAACACCAGAGGGAGGTCCGACGCCTTACCCATATCCCATTGCCATTTCATTTGACGACTCCTGCAGGAGAGACACATTTTTTATTCATGAGTAACTTGAAAACGAACCCCATACGCAGGGGGCTCGAATACGTACGTTTTTTAATGTAACTTCACATATTTTTATCGTTCATCCCATTCACATCATTTTATGTCTCATCTTTTAACCAAGGATAGTGCTACATGGTAGGAAACTTTTTATTAAAATTTTTAGCACGTTAAATTTTATTTAGTCAACATGAAAAATCTTTATTATTATTTTTACCCTTATTATTAGTGATTAATAACTAAATAACACTTGATGACAGAAAAATTCGCCGGTTTTTATAGAGTAGGGTGATCAGGATTTGAAAATAAAAATACGAGAAACTTAAAGTAGATGACAAAATCAACCAACGCAACGTTCAGATGCATCCCTATATTGTCCTCAAAATGAAAGTTGGCCGGCGGAAGTTTGAACTGCGCAGCCCTTCCGGTAGCTGATCAATTATGTTTTCCTGTCACAATGGACGACGCAGTCTGTTTTCACTGAGAAAGACATGTTGATAACGCCAAATTAAAACTTCTCTCGACAATTTAGCGTTATTTCAATACCAGTTGCTAACAATAAGTACAGTAAAACCCCGTTATTACGCTCCCGCTTATAGCACTATCCCGTTCTTTACGCTCCTTTCGTGCGGTCCCTGGAATTTTCTATATAACTCTGTATACTTTTACCCTCTTATAACGCTTCAAATCCCGCTTGTAGCGCTTTTTTATATCGGAAATTTTGTATCGAAAAGAAATGTAACACTGTAACGATTCTTTTCTTTCCCTGGTAGGAGGGAATCTTCGAACTCTTTGAAGTGCGGGTCTGTGATACAGTAAGTTAGTGCAAAATGTCGAAGCGGAAATCTCTTTCTATAAGTGAAAAATTGCAAATTCTTCGTAAGTACGACGAGAATTCTACACTAAATCAGAAGGTTTTCGCAGAATCTAAGAATTCCCTGATCCAGTCTGAGAACAATAATAAAAAATAAGAATGGAATTATCAATGCTGCGAAGGATGGTTGCAAACGTAAAAAAGTAGTGTGGGAAATATGAAGATGCCGAGGAAATTCTAATTGAATGGATTCATCAGTCCCGTGATGCATCAATGCCATTAAGTGACCCAATCATTCAAGAAAAGGCGCGTGAAATAGCGGGCAGTGCACTAAATCTGCTCCGAAAATATATTTGTATTGCTCCTAGTGGAGTATCAATTGATGTTAATAGTTTCTTGAACCGCATTGAAAATGTCATAATTTATAACAGTAGCATACACACACGGCAAACCACAATCAAAGATTTTTTTTAATAGGAAATAAGCTCACATTTGCACTATATCTATTTCAGAATCAAGTATCTTTCCTGTAAAATGGTGTCTAAATGTTTCCCCATCATATAAATCATTCCCCGTTTATAGCGCTATCCCGCTTATTACGCTTGTAGGTCACGGTCCCTTGACGAGCGTAATAACGGGGTTTTACTGTATTTATATAAATAAATAAATATATATTATTTATAAATATAATGCTCTTTTGCAAAGTAACAAGCGTTTACCCATAATGGCGACGTCCTGTCATAAAATCAGACGGAAGTGCCTGACCAGACTAATCGATGATACATGCGCAGATCTCACAAAAACAGGGCGGCCATCTTTCATTGGGAGGACAGTACATACAAACTAAATTTAACTGCTAGTCATTACAAGTTATCCATTTATCCTTTAGTTATCCATTTTTTTTTCTTATTGACTGTTCGTATTTTTTTTCTTTCTGCTTAGATTACAAATAGGGATTGGTGGTGACAAAATAATGTAAATAAAAATATAAAAAAAGTGTAGGGCCTTACTGTACAGTGTTAAGAAAGATGTAGTTATGTAAAGTTTTCGGCTTAAATGCAAAGCAAACCAAATAAATTATAAATATTCACAAACAAAACTACATCAATATTTGTAAGTGACCCAAATTCTTCAAATTTAGAAAAAAATAATGAATAGCGTGATGCAAACATTTTTGAATAGAGACCTTACGACGATTTTTGTTTTCTGAAGAATATCTTGCAGGATTGAGACTTGTTTTAATATCTTTATTTTAACCACTTTTTAAAATGATTATAATTGATAGAATGTGTGTTAAGTATTATTATACTGCAAGTAAACTGAACCTTGTCAGGTTAAATATTGCTAATTACTAATTACTAATTTAGCAATACAAACACTTTATTCACTTTTTATATTTTTTTTCTGCAGGTTTTGGTCAAGAACCTTTCAAAACATGTGAAGTGTCAGAATGCGAAGCAACTTCCAACAAAACTTTTTTGTCTTCCAGTGATGTTGTACTTTTCCACTTGGATAACATTGCTGATGGTGAATTTCCTGATATTAGGTATCAGGAACAAAAATGGGTATTTGTAACTTTGGAATCACCCTTGTCGATGTTTGGGGATCTGAGTTATTTAAATGGCCTTTTCAATTGGACAATGACGTACCGGACGGATTCTGATATCTATTATCCATACGGCCAAGTGATACGCAAACCTGTTGATACCAAAAGCTTACATAAAAATTACTCATTGAATAAAACTAAGCAAGCGGTGTGGTTCGTCAGCCATTGCTTCACAAACAGTCTACGAGAACTCTACGTGAAAGAGCTGCAAAAATACATAACGGTCGACATTTACGGTGCGTGTGGAGATCTCAAGTGTCCTTCCGAAAAAATGCACGAGTGCCTTCGAATAGCTGAAAAGAACTATAAGTTTTATCTATCCTTCGAAAACACTTTGTGCGACGACTACATCACAGAGAAGCTGTTCAATGCATTAAAATTGGACATCATTCCCGTAGTGTTCGGAAGCCGTAATTATTCCCATCTAGTACCACCTCATTCAGTGATTAATGCCCGTGATTTTAATTCTCCTCAACATCTCGCTTCCTATCTGATCCTGCTGGATGAGAACGAGGACTTGTACAATCAGTATTTCAAATGGAAGACTCAGTACCAAGTAGCCTATCCGCCTGCTCATTGTGATTTGTGCAAGAAACTTCATGATCCTAATCTACCACTCAAAATCTACAACAATCTTGATCAGTGGTGGACGCAAAATGGAAACTGTACAAATGGAGCAGATATAGTATCAATCAGTATCCCAAAGAGAATAATTTATTGGTTCATAAGAATGTGGACTACACTGCGATGGAAATTTAAAGCTTTTTTTAAATAATGGTTAAATCTATACCATTGATTGATTGACTGTGTTGAATGTGGGTAGCAGAGAAGCCAAGCACTGCGACCTTTAGATCTATTGTGCTATCCCACGGAAAAGGGGACAGACTGAGAAAGATTGGTGGGAGAAGTGCAGGGAAACGGTAGAACCCCGAGAAAACCTGCCCAGAGCTGATCGTCCACCATCACGAACCCCACATGAGAACCTAACCCCGGCACCTAACGCCGGTGAGAGGCCAAGGTCATAGCGACAACGTCAACCGCGCGGCCCAATCCATACCATTACAAAATAATAAGTACAAAAATTATCTTTTAGTTAAAAGTAATGATGATGATACTTAAAATGTGATAATGAAACTTAAATAACTTCCTTAAAAAATTAATGTTATTAAATAAGTGATATTTCAGCACATTGATACAGTGTCCTTCAAATGAGTAGGGTAATAAAAATACAACTGTAAAAATTTAATATTGAGCATTTAATTCCAGTTTTATTAATTTTTAACAAATGACAATTTACCCTGTTATATAATTAAGATATATAATAACAGTTAATAATCTTATTAATAATAATTTATTCTTGTTAGAAGCCATGTGCCTATATATGACTGTATATATATGTGCCTGTATAAGTCTATATATCTTTGACTTTTAGTAAATACTTCGTTAATACTCTATAAAGTTTAGTTTATGTTATTCAATACCAGATTCATTAAGTTTAATACCAGATATATCACTTACGTATCTCTTTCTCAGTTCTGCCAGAGATGAGAACCAGGACCTATTCAACCAGGATCAATAATTAAAAAAAATAAGAAAAATAAATTAATGTATCTTGCTAATCCCTTCTTTTGATGAGACCTTGCGCTCATTCTCCAAGTTTCTATATCCCAAATATGTGCAATGGAAGAAATCCGTAGAATGTGCAGGACAAGAGAGTAGTGAAAGACTGTTATCATTAAGAAAGGTCCTGTAGGGTCAATGCAATAAGTAATGTGGTATTGAATTGCTAGACAGGAGAACTGCCTTAAAAAAAAAAAAAAAAAGCACTTTCAACAGAACCTATTCAAGTGCCATTGCAGATGGGCCTTCGTAGACGGTGCTCAACTTATCAGAATGTTACTTGTTTGGTCTATAATATATAATAAATGAATGAATTACTTATCTTAGAAGAAACAAATTGCGAAAAGGTCACAATTTCTCTACAATATACGATCAAAAGAAGGGACTAGCAAGATACATTAATTTATTTTATTTCCATAGCTTGTATTTATTATTTGTTATTTATTGCATACATTTCTCCCGCATTAAGGTAAGAATCCGTCGGTTGAAACGACGGAGCTAAGGTAGATTGATTGAAAAAAAAAAATCATGAGTCTTTTGAAACAGTTTTTTTTTTTTTAATTAAGCGGATTTGGTGACTGTAAAGATTTTAAATATATCCGAAATAGAAGCACAGTATTAAAGTACTTTCTATTTCAGATATGTTTTAATCTTGACATTCAAGTTAAGAGTGAAAGAAATGGTATCGCTTCAAGTCAAATCCTGAGGAAATTTTGACTGATCTGAAATTTTTTTTTTGTTTGCTTATCCAACACTCAGGCTTTTAGAACTTTCACCTATCGGTTGCGACAAGGGGACGATAATTGTGAGCTATTTTAAAAGCTCACAATTGCCCAGGATAAGCGAAGAATCGTTGCCCAGGATACATCATAGGAGACTGCTCACACTATACCGTAGAAACAGAAGAAGAAAGTAGAAACATCCAAGCCGGGAATCGAACCCAGATTCCGACATATCTGCCTCCTGATAGGACCGCCGCCTAGACCACTCGGCCATATTGGAACGATAGGACATTATCAACATACACAAAGTAGCAATGAATACTAAACAGTATTGTCTAACTTTCAATGTACGAGTTAAATCGTTATTATGGAAATTTGATCAATAATTGGGTCTTTTCCAAATCGATACATATGTTTATTTGTTTTATGTCGTCTTTTTCGAGGTGAATGAATGGTTTTGTTATTGAAAAGATCCCTATCCTCAAAAGAGTGCAGGAATAAAGGCTCGATTTCGATTCCCGTCCAATATGGCACGAAGTGTAGACGGGGAGCTCCTTAATAAAGCTGAAGAGGCCTATACAGTACTCTTTTAGCGAATCCTAAGATTTGTTGGATGAGAAATATAAAAAAAAAGACTCTGCTTACCTCCAGGATCAAATCCTACTCCTGTAGTCTGTAGACTAAATATTTTAGATATTTACTTATATATTTTAAATTAAAAATCGAAATTGCCCATTTGTTTTTTTACCAATTTTCCTATAAAATAGCCAATTATTCTAATAACGAATCTCGTTTTAAAGGAAAAATTGAAGAAAAAAAATTGGTAATTTCCAGAATAATTGGCTACTCCCAATTTTCATGGTTTAGTTAGCAAAATTGCCTCTGAAAATTATGAATTCACGTCTTGAAGATAGAATTTGGTTATTATTTGGATTCATTTATGATAACTACAATTCAACAAAAGGCTGACTACTGTTTTAGAAGTAAGAATGAATTATCTTCATTAGCAATTCACAAGAGTGCAACCAACAATTGAATGTATAACGTGTCGTAAGCATCAGTGGGAAATTACGTCTTTTCAATTATTCACTGCTTTGAAGATGGCCGCCGTCTGTCAGTCCACAGCTTAGTTGGGATGGAGTAAATAACATGTAATTTTTTTCTAAATATGGCGACAGGCAAGAAAGATCGAAAAGCATGTGATAAGAAGCCCAAGTCTCAGGGACCCGTTCGTCAGTTGAGCAAGTGAGTTATACTTTTAAGTTTCTTAGGATTTGAAACTTTCTTCCCAGTTTTTTTTCTTTGTCAACGAGTTTTTTTTTTCCCCGTTTATCAAAAAATACGAAAAAAATACAACTGCTGAATGATAAATTTTGTCAATAAAAATTATATGGAAAGTGAACCAGAAATATGTTATGAAATCTAGTAAAGTTAATATTAAAACAAAATAACAAATTAATATAAAAAAATCGAATCTCGAAAATTTGCATTAAGGGAAAATGTGATCAATATTTTTATTACTAAAAAACTTTTCACGCATCGATACGCTAACTTATAATTACACTATATTCAGGCTACGATATTTTAAAAGGAAATAGTCAGAATTTTTCACATTATTATGATGATTTTCTAATAAGGAAATTTGACAAATTCCAAAGGCCGAAGTAGTTATTTTAGAAGAAGGTGTCGTTCTCAATTCATTAGAATATAGCTTGTACGACTTCTGGTTTATTTTGTACGTTGACTACAGTTTCACCGGTACTGAAACTACTACAGCAGAGCAGTAGCATATGCAGTTGTCTTGGGACTAAGAGAGTCTTAGGCCTTACGTGATGTCAGATGTGTATTTCCGTATGGACCGAAAAATTATGATGGCAACAAAAATTTTGAGAAAATAGATACCCGATGACATAAACTAATTTGATTTATACTACTAAAATCAATTTAGTCAGAGGACAAGCGAAGTGGGTTATAGTGAAATCTGTAGATTAGTAATGGTTTAGCTCATCACTGTCATTGGTTGCAATTCTCAGCTACTGCACTTGATAATTTAGTAGCGGATATATTTCCTATAATGAAACTAACTACAACATATTATGTTTTTTGCTAAGAATATAAAAAGGGCAAAATCGTATTACCTAATACCCTAGAAAACTTTAACCGTTCCTGTGCTACATAAAATTAATTTCTTGAAAATCTGACTGAATGCATAATTTTCTTCCATTTGATTCTTATACTATAGTAGAAATGCAGTCAGCTGTTTCCTGTAGAAATATAGATACACTACAATAGTTAATCTCTATTACTGCACTGTACTAGCTTAACTATTAAGGCGTTGTGAAGATAAAAGCAACCAGTTCTCCAAAAATGATAGAGGTGTTTAATTCTTATTTATTTTTTAGCAAAAGCAAACCCAACAAAATTATACCAGTTGATCTTTCATTTACGAAGTCCTATGAAAAACAAGTTGAAGACATTCGCATTAAAGAACTCGAAAGGAACAGAGACCAGTTGCGGTAAGTTGATATGATTTCAGTGGAGAGATTTTTTTTTAATTATTATTTATATTTAGATTGATTAGGTTTTCATATGGATCACATATATCTGAGATCTTTCTTCTCTGTGAATCATCCACTGCTAAATATCAATTGATATCAATACTATAACAGTTTATATGTAAATAGTTTTAGAAATCATTTATTTTTATTTATCTGAATATATCTGTATTTTATTCATTTTAATCTTTGCCGTTATTTATTTTAAATCATTCGTTTTCTATTTCCTAATTATTGTTGTTCTGTTTATTTTTAAATTCTTTTCAGTTACAGCCGTTTAATTAATTAGTTTAAATTCATTATGTTCTTGTCCAATCACTATGTATATTTTTAATTTATCTTCCAATGAAATTTAACTTTGTAAAATCTATAAAAACCCATGTTTTATGTTTAATAAATTAATTCAGTTCAGTTCTTAACTTGACTCGTTGTTTCTTGGCTCCTACCAGACTCTCCCACAAATACCATTAGAATATTTTATCTTTTAATAAACATTTGGAGGACATATTAGTAAACGAAATTCCTAATACTCTATGGTTGTAAGCTGACATCTGATTGGTTACAATATCCATCATTTCCCTGAAGAAAAAATGTTTCATTCACTCATACAAACAAATTTTCATTTTCTTTTCATTTCTGAATTATTTTTATGGAAGCTAATCCTGCCTTTTAAGCGAAGATCACATTTCTCTTAAAAATCACAATCACAATCACTTGAAGAAATTTTATTCAAGCACTGAAACATACGCCGATAAAATTTAACTTGTGTGAATACAGTTACGGACGAATTTAAAAATCTATCATACTTGCTTAAAACTTGCTTAAAATTTAAAAAACTAAAAATTCTTTAAAAAACATGTAATTGAGAAACCTGGTTTGGTTTCTCAATTACATGTTTTTTTAAAGGATTTTTAGTTTTTTTACATTTTAAATTTTAAATTTTTAAGCAAGTGTGATAGCTTTTTAAAATCGTCCATCACTGAAACATATAAGTTATAATTGAAAGTTCAATTATAATTGTAGATAATTGAAAGATGAATCATACTATTAATAGGCAAAAAACGGATGTATGTTTGTCATCAAATTGGAGAGAGCGGGGATAGTCGGAGAGACTATTTTAAAGTGTATTTTTAATTTTAACTAATGTCTTTTTGAAAAGAAAAATTAGTTGATTTAATTAATGTTGGTGAAATAATTCCTATGACCCTGTAAGGCATTGTGGGGCACTCTCTCATAGGCTCAATTTGGAGGAGCCTATTATTTTAGGGCAGCAGGTTAACTTTTGTCGCCGAAAGTGCCAGGAAAAACATGTTGATATTAAAAAATCAAGAATCGTATAACGATGGTCTTTCACGTGCATGTTGATATTAAAAAATCAAAAATCGTATAATGATGGTCTTTCACGGTATTTCAAAAATGTGGTATTTGTTTTACTTCCGTGAATATTTCACGGGTTGCAATTAGTATATCTTTTATGATAATGGGTTCTCATTCTTTTGTGAATAGCTAGTGATCGTCAATGGTGAAAGTCATTCACTTGTCATCTAATGAATTCATACTTTTCCCATTACCTAATAGTTTAATTTATTAAAAGCTTATTAATAGTTTAAATTATTTTAATGTAATTAATTAAATATCTTTTAATTTTATATTAAAATTCCAGGGCACAAATAAAAGCATTGTCTGAGAAGAACGAGAGTCTTATAGAGAATTTGAAGCAGTCCGAGAGGGAATTACTTCAACTAACTGCTTATATCAAGGAAAAAGAAAGCAAAAAAGATTATATGGTGAAAAATAATGTTAATTCTTTTTTAATTCTCTCGATTAAATAAGTTGTTTACATTGTACTAAAGTCACAAAACATCTCCAAGTCAATTGGCAATATCTAATTGGTTAGTCTGTGTCAAACTACACTGGTCAAAACAATTAGGAGACCACGTGACTTAGGCGATATTATACAAAGATCATATATTGATAGGAAGTAGAAAACAATGAGATATAAAATACATAATATATATTTACGGCAGTGGCGTATATAGAATATATTTTCGGGGAGGGGCCCAAGATTAATGTAAGGTTAAGTTAAGTAATTTTAAGTAGACACCCCAAGGAAACCTTTCTGTTCAACCCCCCCCCCCC
>JAFIDM010004315.1:25088668-25114433 GCA_023159025.1 Thereuonema tuberculata
AACAAAAAAAAAAAAACGTTGGAGGACATACCTTCATTATTTCAGGGAGGGGGGGGGGGGGGCCGGGCCCCCCCCCCCCCCCCCTTATATACGCCCCTGATTTACGGTAACATATTCAAGTTATTTCTCTGCAGTCCGTTAGATCTTTGTAGTAGGTCAAAGTTCTGGTAATGCAAATGGAAGCTGAATTCTTTGCTACATTGATAACGTCTCCTGAATTTACCCATTACTATTGGACTAACTGTAGAGATTTCGATTGAGTTATTGAGTAATTGCCTTGGTGTCTCCTTTTCATTAATTTCTTCTGTTTAGTATTCTGGAAAGTTTAGATTTTTCCACAAGTCTAATGTCAGTGCCATTTTTATACTCCTTACTGACTATTACTTAAATATTGCTCTATACCCTTGTCTCTTTATCGAAGACATAGGAGGAAATGATAGATAGCGCCTTAAACCATTATTATGCTACATAAACTAATTCAATAATTAGCTTTTATTATAAACTTTTTTAAATGAGTTGTATTATGTATAACCGTTACCACAATGCAAGTATTTTGCTACTTCTTTTGTTTAGTATTAGGTATAGCATTAAATGATATTTATTTAACATATTACAAATCAATTGATTTAACTTGAACTAAGTTCAAATTGTACGTTGGAACTAACTACTGAATTGAAGGTGCATAAATTAAATGTAAGAAATTGTATAGCTAATTAAATATAAAACATTTCATCGATGATTCAGTCACAAATTGTTTAATGATTATTTTTATTAACAGATAGAGAATCTACATTATCTTCTCAAAATGACAATAGATCAAGATAAGAAAAGAATTGAAGAATTGGTAAGTAAATTGCTTTTAAGTTTTGTATATATAATAAAAAAAAACTAGAATTATCATTAAAATTCTAGAATTAAGGGATTAATCAACAAACAAGTTAAAATTCTGTTTAAATTCACAAAATTTAATTTCAATCACATTCCAAATTATGTTCGAATAATCAGCTGCCAAGCTGTAGTTCGCTTCAATATTAAGTGCCATGGCAATTTTTTTTATCAAATCTATTAAATTTTCATTATATTTTACCTCAATTTCTACAATTTCAATATTATTTTTTCTTTGTTGAGATTCCAATTTTGTACGTTTGCTTCTAGTTGCTGGATTCTTTCCTTATAAATATTCTTGTCATTTTTCATTTTTTTCATCTTATCTACAATATCTCTTTGGATATCTTGATAATTTCGTATTTTTATCAAGATATCTTCATATTGTTTGTTAACGAAATCTATGGATTTTCTTATTTCAATTACCTCTTTAAGAATAGTTTGTCTCAGATCTCTTATCATTGTTAATACTGGTCGGGTCCATTTCCCTTTTCTAGGAATTGAAGGATATTCTTGAATTTCCTTCTGTTTTTCCTTCTTCTGTATTTATATCATTTGGGATTTTCCTACCTCTAATAGTAACCTTTTACATTTCTCCCATTTCCATAACTTCCTCTTGGACGATGTTGCAATTTGGGCAACTTCACTTTCTTTTGCACAGTTCACGTGTTGTTCAGCTCTGCATGTCAAACATCGCAATTCTTCCGATTTAATAAACTTACTACATATCACACATTTTATCTTAAGCTTTGCGTACTCACTCATGTTTCCTATGTTCGAAATATCCGTAAATTCAGTTGAAACTTGGGAATATATTCGTATTTGATGAATCTAGACTGGAGCAAAACTCTGCGCGTCCTTCTATCTTGAAGCATGAACTCCAACCGTGTTATTATTATTTCGTTTTTATAAGCATTGAAATTGTGCTGTTATGCACTCATCTTAAGTCTTCAAAAAAAAAGACGAAGAATATTCCTACATCTTACTACTCTGCAGTTCCCTTATTACAGCGTTTTCAAAGTTTTCGTACGCCCTGTATTTAGTGTTTCAAAACAAACATAATAATAAAAACTCATTAAGTTAAGAATTACTTTACGTGGATTCTTTATATATTGATGTAGCACTTTATTTGTCCAATTTTCTCTTCTTTGCAATGATTGAATGTCATCAAAATTTTATTTTTAAAATCTTTCTTTGTTTCTGTTTTTATTAAGGAAAACTTTTACCAAAAGAAGATAAAGAATATCTATCTATCCATTGAAGGAGATGCAGAAAATACTAAGGTAGTATAACGTAAATTTTAGAAAATTTATTTCTTATTTAGAGAAACATTCGAATATGTTGATATCTTCTTCTTAATTTATATATATTAAAGGAGGAAGTTTGTTGGTTTGTTTGTGTGTTTGTTCGCTATACTCTTCTAGGCCCTTTGACGGACCTGGACCAAACTTTGCAGAATTAATCTTTATGGCCCTGCAAAAATAACAGGCTACAATTGAAACCTGAAACCCATCTCCCCCTTCCCCTAATTTAATCCCCTTCATACTTTTGTATAATTTTCAAGTAGAGGTATAATTACCGAGTTCAAATCCTCTTGATAGCAATAATTTTTGTGTGTGTGTGTGTGTGGTTTTTTTTTTTGTTTTTTTTTTTTTGTATTTCTTTTTTTATTGTGTGTGTGGTTTTTTTTATTTTATTTTGTGTGTGTGTATTTTCCTCTTTTTTACTTTCTTTCTTTTCTTTTCTTTTTTTATTATTTTGAAATAAATAATATTTTTACTAATATTAAATTGAAGGCCACCACACACAATAAAATTTGGGAAATAAAAAGCCAGATAATAGGCAGGCAGACGAGTTCAATCTCCATGATATAAACGGTAGAAACAGCCTCGCCAACAAGCTGGGATCACATCAAACCGATCTCGAAGGGGGAGAAACTAAGAATACTCACAATCATAATATAACTAAAATATTTTATTTCTCTGTCTGTCTGTCCGGCGCAATTGTTAATCTACATTACTAAAATCTTTTATTTCTCTGTCTGTCCGGCGCAATTGTTAATTATTAGTTTCCTTTGCTAAGAAAGTCAGATTATAAAATTTTCTTTTTTTTTTTTCTTTTATTTTTCGCCTTGCATGGGATTCAAACCGAGGACCTTCGTCCTCGCAGTTAGGAACGCTGACCATTGAACTACTGCTGGTCCCCCAATTCCAATCCTACTTTTCCTCGCGCGCTATCAAGTAATGAGGTCATTCAAAAAGGAATAAAAATATCACTTTTTGCCATAACCCCTTGGAATCGATTCTTCTTGGATTATCTCATACTTACCACGGGGAGACAAGGGGATGGCCTAGTATAAATTTAAAAAAAAAGTTAAAAAAATAAAAAAAACAAAATCAGTCAGACTTGACATAATTGAAGCTAAACTATTTGGTTTTATGGTTGCTAAATGACAAAAATAAAATAGTAACGACAACATCAGAAATATTTGAAGATATTATTACTTTAGAAACCGTAATGAGTAAAAATAAAATTTGGGAAATAAAAAGTCAGCTAATAGACAGGCAGCAGAGTCCAATCTTGATGATATAAAGGGTAGAGACAACATCGCCAACAACCTGGGATCACATCCAACCAATCTTTAGGGGGGGGGGGGGTTAGGAACTAAGAATACTCACAATATCAATTTTAAAAAAAGGTTAAAAAAAAATCATTCAGATATAAAAAAATGTTGTGCTAAACTATTTTGTTTTATGGTTGCTAAATGACAAAATCAAAATAATAACGACAAAATCAGAAATACAAAATCACGTAGTGATCAGGGAAATACTGACAGCGCAGCAGTAAGTTCAGAAGATTCTGTGGCCCGTATGCTTCCCTTCATGAGCGACTACAGCAGTCCATTTTCCAACAAGATTATGCCTGCCCACATGTAGCACGGGTTTCCCTGAACTGCCTCTGTGCTATCCTTGGTACGCCAGATCTCCAGAGTTATTCCATTGAACATGTGTGGGATCAGTTGGGAAAGCAGCTTCGACCATCAACGGGTATAAGCGATCTGGAGTGAGAGTTGCAACAAGGTAGGATCTTCCACAGGATAGCATGGGACAGTCTCTATGACTTCACAGCAAGCCGAATTGCAGCATGTATCCACACTAGGGATAATATGACGCAGTACTAAAGGGACTACTGACTTGTAGTACTGTGCCCGAATAAACGATCGATTTGTTCTAATACTGTAATCAGTTCTTTGCATCATCATTGTCATTGCCTAAGCCGACTTCTGCTTCTGGTTATCTTAAATTTTTTGGCAAAGAGTGTAATTATTATCGTTAATACTGTATATAATTACAAGTAAAATTATATTTTATTCTCTTTAGGAAAGATTGGAGGTTATCGGAAATGCCCTCGAAATGCCTGCTTCTTTAAGTGGACAGCTGCAAGAGATCCAGAATATTCATCAAGTGTTGATAACTCAGTTACTCAAAGAACTGGATCCGTTGGCGGAAGAGACCATTAAAAATCAAGGGTATGTTGAGTGGGAAAAAAAAATCTTGTGATATGATTTAACATTTGTTAACTTCAATTAAGTAAAAACTATAAGGAATATTTGTTCTCTTAAAATTACAGTAACAATTTCGTTACACTGTAGAAGCATTGATATGTTTCGAAAAGAAAGCATTGGACTCTCCACCATTTTTAATTTCACAAATAAAAGCAAAAACATAACATGAAAGACGCTTCTTTCAGTTTCTCATTGTATTCTTGCTTGATTTACTTAAGAAAATTGGGTCTCATAAAATTATTCAATCTGTGAGTGTACGTCTGTATCTATTGGTGTTTTCTCCAATAACTTTTGAACCTGTGAATAGATGTTCTTGAAACGTGGCATGCATATTTACGGAGAAGGGAAGATCTAGCTTTTGTGTATAAAAGTTTGACCGTGAAGGTCTCCGTCGAGAAATCGGCTCGTGAAGAAATATTTCTCTGGAAAAGCATTAGAAGCTGAATAATGAATTTCTATCGATATCTACCCCCATATTATTAATTCGTCCAGTAATTTAATGTCATTGTGCGTGTTTTGATGTGATTAGAATTAACTGGATAATAACAAGTATTACTGAATTTTATTAACAGTCAATGGAAAATGAAAATTAATGGAAACCTTGAAGAAACTCTTTGGAAATTTGAATATTATTGTTTAGAAATGAACAGAGACATTTATGGAGGTATGTTTCCTGAATAGTATCTTATACAGAGATGGAGAAGTTATTATTATCATTCTGGAGTTAACGCACTGTCTATGAAAAGACAAGAACTTTTGAATGGCCTATAACTCTTAGATATGTTCGTTGACAATTTTTAGCCGAAAATGTTTACTTATAGATTAAATTTATCAACTAGATGTTAATAAATTCCTTAGAATGATAAAAATGTATTTTACAATTTTTTTTTTTTTTTTTTTTTTTTTTTTTTTTTTGTAGTTTATTGTACTCAATCTTTGTTATTTTACAGATGCCAGAACAATGTTCTCTCTTGTCCTACAAATACTGTAACAACTCAGACTAATTTTGACAGTAAACTTTTGTATTTGAAAAACCGTGGGGATATTTCCAAACTTACTAGAAGATTGCAGACAAGCTTAACAAATTTAGTGAACGTAATTAATAACGAGTTAATGGCAGTTCGAGAGAAACAACAGCACTACACTAAAGTGGAACAGGCTAAAATTAAGGTGAGAGTCTTTATGCAAGTGTCTTGTAATTTAAATAACAGATTTATATATTTATATGTCAAACTGATACTTACTCTATCATTATTGCAACACAGCTATTTTGTAGCTTTTTCTTAAATGAAGATGAAAAAAATAGGTGAAATCTTTTCAGTCTAGTTAATTTGCTTTTCATATTCTTGGATATTTTGGAAGCATCAGTTTTTCACAGAGGACCGTTAATTCAAAATAATTCACAAATAAGATATCCTCGAACGAAGTCAAAATAAAAGGCGAATGCATTTAAATATCCAAGTGTGAAGAAATAAAATAAGCTATGACAATTTTTAAATGATTATTAAGTTTTCATTCAAGGATTATTAGCACAACATGACGCTTCTAAATTGGATATTATTGTTAAATGTATAAGAAATCAATACAAAAATTCAATAATTGTTCCGGTAGCCATTCTCATTCTTAATGCAAGATAACGATTCTTTAACTGGCTTATATGTCGGGTTTGGCTTTTCTGTAGCATGAATCATTGAACAAATCCCCCTGTTGATGGCATTGACTTCTTGATACACTAACCTTTTCATATCTTTACGTATCTTGATCTCTCTTAATAGAGTGTTTTTGCCCAGCTCGCTATTCTATACGGTAGCGCTAAAGTCACGTGACTGGTATTCTGCACATGCGTCAATGTCCCGTAGAGGAAATACCAGTAACGTAATACGTTAACTTTTCTCGAATAGCGTATCGCTTCACGGTAGGAAACAAGAGTTCCGATAAACGTGAGAGAATTAGATATAACATGAATGACGACTTGATACTCTTGCGCGAAGTAATTGGGACAAAACACACATTAGGCCTGCTTACTTCCAGCAAAATATCGCTGTTCATTTTCAATTATTGCTGGTAAATTCAAGCCATCTGCTAGTCGCTGTATATCATTTTTTTCGAAACGAAAATACAATCGACAAAACTCATCATTCATTTCATTTAAACTCAACCTTGGATTTTCCTCTTCTCGAACCTGAATGTTTCTTTCTCTCAGGATAGTGTGTAACACTAGACCCTAAAACAAATCATCGTCAATGCCTCCAAATGCAGCGATCCGAAGTATGTCTTCCATCTTGTTTATTAGCTTACCGTTTCCAATGACACGTTATGGCAAAAACTCTCTTCATGACAGAGACCGCTATTGTGGTTACCGTATTCGTTCACATGACATTTGCGTTTCCCATATATAAATCACGTTATGGCAAAAACTCTGTAATTTCTGATATATCTACTGTAATAAAGAACTTTCATTCGATGTTTGTTTTGTTAATGTGGGCTTACTGCAATATAATGACCTCCAGAATGCAATGTCGAAGTTAAGACAATTCATTTTGAATCATTCTCAATTCCAGTTATTTTCAATTCCTTGTGTAATGTTTCATTCTTTTTTATCCCTTTCTATTTTTTTTCTTTACTTTAGTTAGAGGAACAAATAAATGCCAAGAATCAGGAAATTCTTGCACTGAGAACGGAACTAGAAAAACTTCGCAAGTTACAGTCCCAGCATGTGGATCTGACGGTATCACAGTTAGTCAATGAAATTCTGACCCTAAGGAAAGAGCTCAGGAATCGAGATGAAGAAATTGATGTTATTAAAAATTGGGCTTCTATGTTCTCAGAAAAATGCCAGCAGACCAATGAAGACGAAAACCAGAATTTGTTTCCAAAAGAAAAGTAAGTAAAGCAGTGGTTCTCAATCCAAAGCAACTTGAGAAAATAGATTTTTCCAATTTTCTGCAAGGGAGATACAATTCAAAAGCATAGATTTTAAATAATACGGTGTGGTGGATCCTTGTATTACATTAAAAATGACATACTGGCCATGTTGGATCTCTTTCTGACGTATTCCTCGATAAATGTTAAAGAAAATAATAATGTACATTATTATAACTGATGGCAAAAGATAGTGGATACTGCTTATATCACAGCTGCTGTTCTCTTGCTGTTTCCAAATAAACATGAAAGCATTTGCTGTTATGTATAAAGAGAAGCAGAGCAGCGAAATTCCCAAAATAAAAATTCAAAAAAAGTTATGGTTTACACAAAGAAATATGGAAAATAATGTAAGGAGCTGCAATTAGAGACTGAATGAAAAACGTAAGATTAGAGAATGATTTGACTGGTATATATTTTCCATAAAGATAATGAAAGAAACTGACAGGAATTGTAGCAAAAAGAGATGATCGCATTTGGACAAGAGGTTTTACAATTCATTATATTTTGAAGAATGTGAAAAGGCTAAGAAAAACTTTTAAGAAAGTTAGTTTAGCTCTAGTTCTAATTGCTTGGTCTACGCTGAAGTAAATAGATGCAGTAATTGAAATGTAAGCAAGATTGCAGATGACTGACTTACAAGTTAGTTTATCACTACAAATTTAATCGACATTGCGTTCATTACTTTTATCCTTAAAGGAAGAGGCAAATGAAAAGGAAAAAAATCCAAAGAATAGGGAAGCAAAATATACTAGATGATAGTAGTAATTATGTTGAAATCCCAATAGTGTGTGCAGATAAATGCTGCAATCTAAAATTAAAGGTCGTATTTGAAGTTAATTTAATTGCTTCAATTAATGTTAATTAGTTTGGAAAGAGTTTGAATCAAAAAATTTAAATCTTTTAATATTATATTTATCATATTATTTTCGGTGCATGGACATTCAGTTTTAAAGAGTTTTTATTCATTTATTATCCTTTGCAGAATTATGAAAATCCAGTCCAAAACTTCTCCCAAAGTGAAAGCAGTTTGTAGCCTGCAAAGTCTAGTGCAGAGTCCATTGAATCTGAAGAAACAATGCAAATCTCAGACAAAGACGCTAGTAATGTAAAATCATATTTATTAATTTTACATAATTCCGAAAAAAATAATGAAACTACCAACTCTGTAAGAAGAATAAATGAAAAATAATAAACAATACTGGCGAAATGCTATGAGTTTACAATTTTTTTTAACCACTGCCTTTACAATTTTTTTTAACCACTGCCTTTAATTTATAAGCAAAAACATTAAGAAGATAAAAAAACGAAGACATTATGAGGGTCTTATTTAAAAATTCTATGAAACTATATGTAATAACTTGGCAAAATTGTCATACGATAGAATATTGCTATTAAAAAAAAATGTTCATTCAATAAGAGTTGTTTATTCAAGTAGATTTGAGAGCTTTTAGGCTGTAAGGGCTATTACAAATGTTAGAGCAAGCCTGTTTGTAAGCTATCACGACGATATATATCAGCTTCAGATTTCTGTGGATCGTTGTTAGATAGCCAACAATATCATCGACTGCTCTTTTCTTTCTGCTAGGTTCTACAACAATAGATGGGCCCCTCAGCCCAGTGGTATTGCGCATGACTGCAGACTGGAGGAGCCGTGTTGAATCCCTGATAGAATTCTGGGATTTTCGGAATTCTCCCCACTCGGGCTCTAGGATCCATGCAGCCCTCAGTAGAATGGGTTCCGCATTTCTTTCCTAAGATTAAATGTGAGAGGACAGACATCAGGCTGGTCACCTGATTTACTTCTGCTGATCAGGGAACGCTACGAGCTTTACTTCCCATGACTCCAGGGGCTTCTTAGGCCTATAGTGAAATACTTTTAAACACAACAATGAACTAATGTTAACAGTAACTAAAAAGAAAGAAAGCCTGCCTCAATGTCACTATTAGTCCATTAGTAAGAAGTATACTAACAATGGTCCACTAGTAAGAAATCTGAAACTAGGAGAGAAATAATAAAAAGCGATTATAAAATAATGATGTTTATTGAATAATGATAATTTAACAGTCATTTGAGCCTTTTTCTAATACTCTATATCTTGCTGGCAGGCCATAGAAAATCATGTCATGGACGAGTTCCCACAACCTAATATGATCAAACTAATATGACCATAAAGCACTGCAATCCCTATCTTCATTTTCTATTTAACTTGTTTTCCTCTTTTTTCTTTCGTTATTAAATTCAATAGTTTAAATTTACTCGTTAACATTCTGGAAACAGTCAATAAAATTTAAAAAAATGTTTTGTGATATAATAAATTAGTTAATAAAATTACTTTCCACTAGCAAAAAGCCAGGCTTTGAGTAGATTCGCACACTGTTAAACTAACTTCTGAAGATTTCCATAAGTATTAAATTAAAGATTTGTGATAGATATATTAAATAAATTTTAAATATTTAATTAAAATTTCATATGTTGACATTTTAATATTATAAACATTCCATGTGAGTTGGCAAGTACCTCGTGCAATCCAAAATGATGGCAGAGCCTATGTTTTAGCAAAATCAATACGGGCAATTCATAAAAGATGAAAAACAAAATATCATTTTCATTTGAGTATATTAAATAATTTCAGAAATAAAAATATTTAAACACCAACCTTGTAAGAGGAATAAATGAAAAATAATAAACACTAGCAAAATTGTGTTTGTGTGTTTTTAAACCACTGCCTTTTAATTTATAAGCAAAAACAGTAGGAGGATAATTAAAAAAAAAAATTGTGGGGGCTAAATTAAGGAATTCTATACACCGATATGTAATAACTTAGCATAATTAGCACACTCCATTATATAGAGTATTGAATTTTAAAAAAAAAGTTTATTCACTTATGCTTTTGTGGCTTTTTGGTCCACAGCCCTTTCCTTATTGGTTTGATATGTATCAAAATCAGTACATTTCTTCTCTCTGATTCAGTTTAAGGGATATTTCAGACCAAACCTATAATATACTGTTGTAGCTAGTTATGATGATGCTATCAAAATTATATAAACAGTCGGTTTCAGATTTCTGTGGACAATTGCTAGATAACCGACAATGCCATCAACTGCCGTTTTGGTTTTGGTTTTTTCTGTTAGGTGCCACATCAATGGATGGGCCCCGGTGGTAATGTGCTTCACTGCAGGACAGAGAAGTTGGGTTCAATCCCTGGCAGAGTTCTGGGATTTTTCCACTACAAATTCTCTTCCATATGGACTGTAGGGTCCACGCAGCCCTCAATAGAATGGGTCCCAGATTTCTTTCCGAGGGTTTAAAAGCGAGAGGACAGACATCTGACTTCAACCTACTTCCTTTAGTCAGGGAATGCTAGAAGCTTTACCTCCCGCAACCTCAAAGGCTGCAAAGGCCTATAGTGGGATACTTTAACTTTTAACTGCAACAATGGACCAATGTTAACAGTGACCACAAAGAAAGAAAGCTTGCTCTGTTTCAATATTAGTCACTAACAATGGTCCACTAATAAGAAATCTGAAATGGACTGCAACTATAGAGAAATAATTACAAATTACTTTGAACATAAAGTAATGATATTTATTGAATGATGATAATTTAACACAGTAATTTGTGTTGTTTTTATTATACTCTATATCTTGCTGGCAGGCCATAGAAAGTCATCTCAAGGGCCAGTTTCCCCAATTTAGCATGATCATAGAGCACTACAATCCTTGTCTTCTTTTTTATTTGGTTATTAATTATCTTTTTTTTTTATTTGGTTATTTAATAAAAAATATTCCACCTGTTATTCTGTCATATTCAGAATAATTGGAAAATTCACATCATCTTTAATGTAGTGTTTCAAAGGTATCTTACAAAAAAAGAAAAAAAAAATTCTTATAAAATTTCTAAAATGCAGTTTTGAACACTACTTTTGTGTTATACATGTTGTGACAAAATAATATACACTGCAATTTGTAATGTTTTTTAAAGAAATTAAAAATGATTGTCATTTTCAAACAGTGCTTACAAAAATGTTACAGAACTATTTAACGTCACTGAAAACAGTTAACAAAGTTATTTACCAATAAGCACACTTGAATTTGGACCAATTCAGTCTTGCAATCACAGCTGGACTATTTCCAGAGGTCTTTGGGCCAAGGGTTTGCTGGGGTTATATTGCAGCAATCAATAAGTTAGGTTGATGCTATTACCAAAAATGGCTTTTTGATTTAGATTTAGGAAAAACCAACATTTCCCAGAGAGCCTCTTGCTCAAAAATTTGTGATTATCCATATCCAGTTAAAAGTAAAGAATATGTTAAACATTCAGACATAATATATGAGTATGTGTGTGAGGTTATATTTTGTAATATATGGATATATACTGTTGAAATACAATCAGTAAAAAGTTTGCATCTGAACAGGTAGGAATGGAATTAAATATATAGGATTTTAGTGTGTGTATTTTGATACCAGGAAGATTGCTATGGTTCTCTGATTGTCTCGTTTGGAGATTTTCTTTCTCCAACTCCTGCCATTCATCTATATTTCTGCATTTGTGTGCAACTACGTATGTTTAAAAATTCAGAACAATTGGAAAATTCATATCATATTTAATGTAACATATTTAATGTAAAAGAGTTTCACAGATAACTTACAAAAAAATTAAAAAAAAAAAAGAAATAAATTTTCATAAAATTTCTAAAATGCAGTTTTGAACACTAGGTCTCATAAAATAATTTACACTGCAATCGGTAACATTTTAAAGTAATTGATCATTGTGATTTCCAAACATTACTTACAAAAATGTTACAGAACTATGTAACACGTTTTGATAGAATAACTGCAAAGACAAAGTATTTGTCCTAAAGTTATACATGTTATACATTTTGTTATACATGTTGTGACATAAGCTGTTACTGAATTAATTTGCCAGTCAACTTCTCACTTGAATATTTTTTTTTAGAAATATCTTTCTATAGATTAAGGATCTTTGTAAATATATCTATTGAGGATATTTGTAAAGAAAAATGAGCAAGTGACGGACTAATTAATTGGATAAAAACCATTAGAAGACCCAGGAGAGATCTTAAAATGTAAGTGCTGCTGATGTTGAATGGAGCAGTGGGAAGAAAAAGCCACTGAAGGCACTATAGCCAAAACTTTTTTCAAGACTTAATCAGTCGGGCTAAAGTTTTGTGATAAGAGAACCTATTATGGTCATCTAACTGCAGTCTACCACACAGATTTGCTTAATGGCTGGATTCATGAATGGTCCTTTTCAATTACCAATCATTACTTAATAAACAATCAATATATGAATTAATCTCCTGTTACACTATTTATGTCTATGTAAATTTAATGTTTAAATTTAAAACTTATAAACAGAGAAGATTCGTCTTCATTATTTCACATTGTAAACATTTTTTTTTCCTACTGTTTTTAACAGTAAAGTCATAAATTTGCACTGAAAATTTTTACAATAAATTTTGGGACCAACTTACTTCGAATTATCAAAATAAAAAATATATTCAAAGACTAATTTTAAGATTTACATCTGAGTGACCTTTTTAAACATAAAAGGGTTTTTCATTATTCGACATCATTGTGTTTTCAACTTCACAATGTGAAGAGTTCCATTGTGCTTTTATTGTTGGCTGCTACATTTGATCCATAGTCTCTCACCATATATGAAATAGAAAAATATAGAATGAACTCAGAGCTCTTTAGAGTTGCAGATTTTGTGTCCAATTCCTGTCGTAAAGTTGTCACAGAAATTATAAATAGAGAAAAATTGTAAATACAGAAAAAAAAACATGAATTCATACTTAAAATAATGGTAATCTTATATAAATTTGTGAAACATTAATTTACAACAATATCAGGAATTATTCAAGTTTTCAAGAGAAAAGTATAACACCAAACATTAATAACAATAATAATACAAAAATGCAACACTGAAGAAATTGAAATGACTGCTGTAATGTCTATTAATGACTACATTTGAATGGATATCAAAATAAGGTAGCACATATGTAAACTGTTTGAAGCAGTACATTCAGCTATAAAAGCATTACAACAAAATGCTCAACATGCCACTACAAATTAGTATTGCAGTGATGTTATTGTACTATTACCTTTAAAGGCAAACTTAATCTGAATATCTTTCATTTATTGAAAATATAGTTATATTGAAGCAGTAATTTTGTAGAAGTTGTGTGGGAGCAGTGGGAGTATATAATAACCTCTTATATCATTTTGAGGAATGTATTAGATCAAGTGTAGCACTGCAAAGATTTGATTTCTGCAGCTTCTAGTAAAAATATCTGTGGATTTAATAATTTAATATTGTTCCAATGTTAAGATTTTTTTGATATGTTGCATTTTTTTTTATCTTACACATAACACAATAAATTATATATGTGACTACATATACTACCAATTTATCAGCATTTGGTCCATTTCACGGAATAAAATCATGAAATAGTGCATATTAAATACCTACTAAAACATATTTACTTACAGTGACATTTAAATAACCTAATGAATAGCTTATACAAGTTGAATTGCCAAGGGAAATGAGGAAAACTCATGGATGTTTTTTTTTTTAGTAAAATGAAGTCAACTATATGCCTAGGAATTCACATTTCTATGTTGTGGCAAAGATACAGCCTTACACAGCCCCCAAAACTGTTTCTTTCTTTGCTCTTGTTTTCTTTCTTTGGATGATGACATCCATTTTCATCTACCACACTCACAAATCATCCTTTCTCGCTTTAAATAACTTATTTACAATTAATTATCCTTTCCTCTGTAGGATTGTAGACTATAATATCTTTACATCATAAAATTGCAGAATATTTACAGAAATAAAATAAAGAAACATAAGGCAGTTGCCAATTAATCAAACAGCTTAACAAATGAGTGCTGAACAAAGCAAAAAAATCACATTCCTTTTGTGGAAAAGAGATTGATCATGAACCTAGCTTGATTGTAAATATTAGCTTGATCGAGATTCAATTGTAAAACCTTAAAAACCTTAATTTTAAATTGTAACACCTTAATTTTTAACAAAAGTTAAAAATATAATACTAGAAAACTGATTAATAGAAGTCAGAGAGTAATTATGAAAGTGAAGGGAATAAGCTGCTACCGTCTTCACAATTACAATATTTAACCTAATTTTACTTTTAAACTACAAAATTTATTATAACTTTCAATAAAAGATTGTATATAAAACAAAACTCATTTGTTGATTAGGAGCAGAAGCATAAGAGATTCTCATCTTACACCACCTATGGTTAAAAGCATTCCAAACTATAATATAAGCTTTCAACGCATATATACCAAATAACGCAAGTTTAAAGTAATTTTGCTAGTCATTAAAACAGTTACTATATAAAAGCGCAGCGTGAACTGCAATGATTCAAGTAAAAGAAAGCTTTCTGCATTACGAATCATGGCTAACTTTAAAATAAATTGCAATAGTGTTAAAAAAAAGGGAAAAAAGCAAATCTTCGTTTAGAAAGATCACAAGCACATTAGACTATCCTCTATCACTGACCAACCTATTGAGATAATGCTAACTTACAAGTAATAAATCTGTCAAACAGAAAAAAAAAAAGAAATCAGTAATACTAATTTAATAATTACAAAATTCGCTTCTTTGTAAGCTAATAAGAAGCAAAAAATCATCAAAATGATAGCTGATTAAATGAAAATTTGTAAAAAAGAAGGACCTAATTGATAAAAAATGAAACAGAAAGGTAAAACAAGTATCTGACAGCTTAGCTTCAAAACATCACACACATTTTTATCCTCAGAGAGGATGTTTTATGTTGTCCTATTTGTGTGAGGAACAATATGTCAAAATTTTCGGACACTTGTGCTTATTCTGCTTATACCTTTTATCAAGTTAAATGAGCTTTATTTTTATTACTTAAAAGAAATTTCGAGTTTTTGTAAATATTTAAAAGAAAAGAAAGAATGAACTAATCTTAAAAGCATAATGGAGAAATTGATCTTACAAAGTTCAAGAACTTTTATAGACCTAAAAACTAGACACAGAACACATACGTCAAAATAAATGCATCAAAAACATCGGTTCAATAGCCTTTCAAGAAAATGCTGTTTCTGATATTCATCCTTTCAGACCTTGGCATCAGATAAAAATTGTGTTTGTATTTTATATTGTGACTAATAAATAGTTACAGATTCAGAATATGCACTATTTCCCAATTATTAGTAGTGACCAGATAGTGATCATAAAATTACATTATACAAGTTCATATATACAAAATAATACAACATATACATGTTAACAGATTCAATAAAAATATTAAAAAGCTAAATTTTAACATTAGTTGTAACAAGAAAGATGTTTGTGACAGGAAAGTCAAATAAGTCATTATTTACATCAATAATATAATTCAAATAAAACAGTAATATCAAAGAAAATTTTTTGAACATCTAAGGGATTAAAAAAAAAAAAACGCTGGTCTTTTAACCTGAGTTATATTAACAAATAATACAAAGTTAATATTTATTGAATTAAGACCCTCTAGCTAATTTCAAAGCAGCTTTACCAAACCGTAAGACACAACTGCACCAAAAGCTAGGCCTGCTCCCATACAAAAGGCTATCATCGCTCCTACAACTTGCTGATATCCTGTTTCCACTTGTCTGAAATGAAAGAATAGTTTTATTCAAAACAAATCTACTTTGTTGTATTGTAAAGCCAAATTTTAATGGGAAATAATTTCAAAATTACATCTCACAAATGAAAGTAATAGCAATATTGTTCTAATACATTAAGCACATTTATCATGTAAATGCCTTATGTACACTTGAGAGCAGAAAAATTGCACAGTTGCATTTTTTTACTTTTTATTTATTTTCCTCACGATTCGCAATTTTTTTTTAATCAGAATAATGTCAATTCAAAGATCGTTTCATCGCCTATCCAATGATACCACTTAAGTGTATTTTCCTTCAAACCAAGACAATAACAACAATAGAACAATACCCCAAATTGATAAAATCGATGAAAAATCGAATGAGGGCTGTAATTAAGGCTATAGGAGGAAATACCCGTTATTAATAAAGATTGTTTTATAAATGTTTGTATTGAATTTTGTTTTAATCATCCTTTCCCAGGCTGTTCGAAAATGAGGTTTCCTGGTAGGCTAGAAGATTCCTCTAAAAAGACTCTGCTGACACGCAATGCTCACATAAATGGTATCATTGGATAGGTAACGAAACGATCTTTAAATTGACATTATTTTGATTAAAAAAAAACTTGCGAATCGCGAGGAAAATAAAACAAAAAGTAAAAAAATGCAACTGTGCGATATTTCTGCTCTCAAGTGTATATGGTGGATGGTGTCAGTGCATGCAAGTTTTGAAGTAATTTTTCATGATACTCTCCTCAATGCAATATTACTTATAATGCATCTCCTGCAATTTCCAGTTGCATGAATGGCTGAGTATTTAAGAGAACTTTCCAAATATTTTTCAATACCTATTACTGAGCTCAAACTGATCTCAAAGTTAAATTTAGATAGGCCAAGGTTTCCAGAAAACTGTAGAGATTGTGAACAGAAAAAAAGGAAACTTTATAAAATAAAAGTTTCAACTTAACTTTACTGACATCTATATTTAAAAATAAAATACAAATGAAAAACCAAAAACTTGGGAGAATTTTTGAAATTAACAAAACTATTACTAAGCTATGTAACAATTAATATTAATACTTTTAATTAATTAATATTCTTCTGAAAAAATTATCCGAAGTGAGAAGTTCATTTCAGTCAATTTCACTTTTGTACTAAAGAAGACCACAAGTATAAAAAAGTATCAAAGTGATAAGTCTGACTTTTGTTTTATCCAGTTAGGCAGCTGATAATAAGAGCTACCATCCATTTACTTCTGAATTCTCACTCTCTTAATGATGTGGACATCATGCTTCAATGAGCACAGCTGAGTAAGTAAGTAACTTTCATTAAGTTTAAAATCAAGCTGTCTTTAAGTGGATATCGGATGAAGAAAAACCATTAAGTTAATGATTAAAATTTTAATAATTCTGCTACAGTCACAATTAAAATTCTCAACATATTAGTTGTTAAAATAGCTGATCAAGCAAAGATATGATTAGGAAACATTAAAAGTATTAATACTATTATAAAATGAATAAAATTGAGACCAAGTTATTTACAAAATGACATCTCAGAATGGTCGTTTTACACTTTTACTGGCAATCATCAGCCGAGAGTAATCATCTATAAATAGTGAGGTCTCAATATAAAGGTCATTAGAATTAAACAAGAATATCACATCTCTAAAAATTAAAATTAAAACAGGAAAATTCATGCACCAGCCTCAAATGAATTTCCTTACAGCATTAAAAAACATAAGAAGCCTAAAATTGTATAATCAATTCTGGGATGTCATCTTGTAAATAACTTTGTCTCAACCACTGTTGATTATACAGTTTTAGGCTTCTTGTATTTTTTTAATGCCTAAGGAAATTCGTTTGAGGCTGGTGAAAACCAGCACAAGAATTTTTTTGTTTTATTTTAATTTTTGGAGGTGCCATAATCTTGTTTACGATTAAAATGAATTCTTTTTGAATTTTTCTTATTAGTTCATTTGATTAAGTTACAATACTTCATTTATTTTAGGTGTACTTACTTTGGTCCATATAACATTGCCAGATTGGCAATGTAGCCATTGCTGAGGCCAAATGCCAATATTATAATTACGAAACTTACATCACTTGGAAAATAAACGGGAAGCAATGATCGAGGCTGAACATTACACAGCATAATTAAGGGGATAAATCCTATACGCAAGATAGGAAGAAGCGGTAAAAATTTGCTTCTTGCAGATGGCTAAAAGTGAAAACAAATAAAACTGGTATTACAACAAAAGTTAACAAAAATGGTAATAAAATTGCTAATGATACTGCTTAATAAACTCAAGTATTTTTCAAAAAGGAAACTCAAACAACAACTGAAAATAATGAGTGGATGGAAGTAACCCTTTTTTTTAATACCTTAGGAAACAAAGTAAAAAAAAAAGAAAATTACTTACTATTCTTAAGAAACCAGATAAAACTTTTCCAGTCAAATCTGCAAAATTGAATATCAGGAAACAGCTCACTGGTATAAAATACTCATCTAGAATTAAGGCAAATAAACTATTAGCAGGATAATATTTTGTGAAATCTAATTTTCAATGCTTAATACAATTACAAGTAGAAAATGTATAGATACAATGAGAAAATGAAATATCAAAATGCGAATTAAAAGATAAAATAAAGATTCTACATCATAATAGAATTAATGAATAGACTATCTTAAGAAGATTGAGCTAAAATTAAACTCAATAAAATGCAGCACACATGTGCTACAAATTTACAGTTTAAAATATAATCATACCTCGTTTTATGTCATTTCGGTTTTACATCAATTTTTTATTAATAATAATAGGAAAAAATTAAAGTTGACTAACATTAGCTTATGCAACTTTATGTTATGCCAGTCAGCGAACAAATTAAAAACCTATAAAAATTTTAAAAATCACCTAAAAACCAATAAAAAATGCAAAAACACAAAAATAAATGTTAAAATATGTAAAATTAAATATTGTTTACAGTACACTTATTAATTAACATGATGTTCAGTACCTACAGATCCAGTGTTCACAACGTGGTGGCACTATAGTTCTTAAAGCACATAGAAAATCAACAGGAAGAACTTGAATTGTCTGCTGGAGAGCCTCAGCTGTCAACATCAATGTAGTCTCATTTCTTTACATTAGTATCAATTAAAATGTCTAAATTTATTAAAAGTAGGGGTGGGTGAGTACTCGAATTTTCGAGTATCTGTCAAGTATTTTTTAATACTCGGAGCTCGAGCGAGTAGTGGAGACTACTCGAAAATGCGAGTCGAGTAATTAAAAAGTGTTGAAAATGCTGATCGCTATTATTTTACAAAAAATGTGTTTGACAAATTAGAAACATATCTGAATGTGTGTTGTTTTATTTAATCCTCATTCTTTTAAATGAATACTGATTTAAAATTCGTATAATCACGCAATAAGTAGAATAATTAATTCAACAGTCATCTATATTTTGTTCCCGAACATCGTGGTCGGAGCAGACGGGACACAGACAGCATCGCAGAAGCCGCATAGTAATCTTTATCGCATCAGTATCAGTAAAAAAAGTTCCTCTTAACGTTGCCAAAAATATATATGTCCCGATTCTTAACATTACAAAAATTCCAGCATATTCAACAACGAGTTTGATATCCCTCCATATAGCTAAAAGATTACGATATTCCGAAGTGGGTGTGAATTGATACTAAATAAGATACACTTTGTTTCGACCATGCATTCACATTGCCACAGCCAAAGTCCAAACTTTAATCCATTCCAGTTAGTTTTCCCCAGAAATACGAAATCGATCAACACAACAGTGCTCCAAGTGGTCATAGTATCAGCTGATTCCTTTTGAATACATCGCGCTGTACTTGCCAGACTGTAACAGCCAGCCACCAGGATCACTAGCATCTCTCGGGAGACATTTATTGAGATGTAACTTTCATGTCTTTTTAAAATTTTATAATAAAAACTATCGGAAACTAAGTCTTTTACTGATATCTTGTGCTACTCGACTCGATACTCGAATAGTTGACCTAACTACTTGACTCGACTCTAATCAAAAAACCACTACTCGCCCACCTCTAATTAAAAGAATGTAAAAATGTTAAACTATTGCATGACTTACTGTATTCCTATGCACCGATGCTATTAGTGATGTTATGGGGTTATTTATAGGGATCTAGGTTGTTTTTTTAAGAGTTTATTTACTTATGTCACGAGTCTTGGAACAAATTAATGATGTAAGGCAAGGTATGACTGTATTCCGGAATAGATTATTCATTTGATTATTTAATAATAAAAACATTGAGTTGTGAACACTGGGCTTTATCTTATTGTATCACGAAATTTTGGGGCAAACTCCATTTTAAATCAATACTGAAATATCCTCAACAAAAATACTGAATGAACAGAAAATCCACCTATAATTAACAAGTTCACTCATGATTATAAACTCCAAATCCAATTGACGTAAAGCTATCTCAAAATAACTGTGCAATAAAGATGTTCAGAAGAATCAAAATGAGTGTCTTAAAATTTTGCTTTTATTTCAAGTCATCAATTATTCAAATATTAATGGTTTGTTTCATTTACATTCTGTGTGTTTATGATGAATCTAAAATACTGCAAGAAAGAAGATGTGTTACAAGTAAAAACTGAAATGAGAAAATATGTTCTAAACAAACTTAACAGTATAATAGGTTTCATTCCTACACTGATATCTTGCAGAAGCTATTGTCTGCTGTATTTTTTACAAAACTATAAAGGAAAGGTGAAGCCAATACTTAACTGGTTATGAATGAATGATCACTGATATTTTGGGAGACTACCAATACTGTAATGGCAGGATAAACTGACAATGAAACTGCCATTCCTAAAAATCCACAAAATCCATGAACCCACACCTGAAAATATGAGAAAATGAAATCTTGACTTTTATTATTAATAAATTATTACATTTATCCAAGTTTTTAGGATATAACAATTGAGATTTTTAACATTATGATTCCATTCCATTTATAAAATTTTAAAAAAAAAGCCATTATATTGAATGCATTAAAATAAAGGAAATGCTATTATGAGACATTTTCATGGCATTCTACAACACTCTATCAGATATCTGAAAACAGATAAGAGATAAAAGCTTCAATAATTGCATAAAGATTCCTAATAAGGTAAAAAGTTATAAAATGTATAAGCTTCTTTTTTACTAATTGCCTGAAATTAAAAAAAAATCAATGAAAATCATTTTTTATAAAAAAAAAAAAAAAAAAAAAGCAATAACAAAGGATCACTACACATTTACCTCCATGATGAGTTAAAACTGCTATGATCAGTTTTAATTTTTTTCTAATTAAATTAAATACATTACATAAGCATTTTGCTTTAATATATTTTTTCAGAAGTTTCTCTGGTTGTTTCACCGTGATAAATTTCAAACTTTTCGAAAAACCTTAACCTTTGACGATAAAACTTTCACAAACTGTGTCTCCGGATTAATAGGCATATCTGAGCAGGACAGCAAGCAAGATGTGAATATGGTCAAATATACAAATTCTCAAAAGAGCAGCTAAAGTAATTATGATCCACTGTTAGCCCCATATTTTAACTTACACAATAAACTTGAAAAAGTAAAAATAAACAGCCCTATTTCAAAAAAATAGTCAGACTCATAGATCAACCTATGAAGTTTTTATGCCTCAACATCCTCCATACTTTATACACAGTTCACATGATTACAAACATCAGTTTAATTTGCTTTCTGTCAACTAACTTCACATGAACTTACTTTCTTAAAAATGCTTTTAAGGGGCATTTGATGGCCTTGGGAACTCATTATCTCTATTCTTTTCTCAGCCACTGTAATATTACAAAAATTAAAATAAATATTAGCAATAGCAAAAATAAAAAAAATTTAAGAACTTATGTTTCAAATTATTAAGCTCTTTCTTACACCACATTAAACAACTTAAATTGACAATGGATAAGAAAAATGAAACAATGAATATCATCATTATATTTTAACTTCCAATTAATTTCCTGTCTTACGATTTGCAGAAAACAAATTCATTAATTATTATTTAATTAAAAGCAAAGAGAAATAAGATGGATTAAATGATTGATAAAAATGAAAACAAAACATTCAGGATGCTATAAATCGGTTATAAGTCTTGAATTAGGACTATAAAACAAAATAGTCAACATTACATAAGTTAGTAAATTCATGCCAGTTCTTCACAAAATGAAATGTAGTCTTGACAAATTTTCCGAAAACTGCAAACATTTCACAGGGATGAAAGTTCAAGCACAAGACTAAGATTAATTACCAGCATAATGAACGATTATTTCATCAGAATCTATGGTACATATTGTCTTTTAATTTTAAAAACAAAAGCATTTCTACAGCTAAATATAGGGAAAGTCAATAAATAAATTTAATTGAGGATGAATTGCAAGTACTTGTAAATGAAGTATTCTACAATTTTAATTCTAATTATAACTGGGTTATAATTAGAATTTTCTATTCTGAAAACCCACTTTGTGAGTGGGAAGCCTGTATAAGCAGAGCCTACAGAACAGCATATGTTGGAAGTGTTATACAGGCATTCCCCTTTCTTCAAAGGTCTGCTTTTTGATAATCCATTCTTTCAATCATTTTCAATTGTGACCAGAACCAATGCATTCAATATGTCCACTCTTTCAACCTACAGTAAAACCCCGTTATTACGCTCCCACTTATAGCACTATCCCGTTCTTTACGCTCCTTTCATACGGTCCCTGGAATTTTCTATGTATCTTTGTATACTTTTAACCTCTTATAACGCTTCAAATCCCGCTTGTAGCGCTTTTTTTATATCGGAAATTTTGTATCGAAAAGAAATGTAACACTGTAAAGATTCTTTTCTTTCCCTGGTAAGATGGAATCTTTGAACTCTTTGAAGTGCGGTTTACAGTAGTGCAAAATGTCGAAGCGGAAATCCCTTTCTATAAGTGAAAAATTGCAAATTCTCCATATGTAGGACGAGAATTCTACACTAAGTCAGAAGGATTTCGCAGAATCTCTAGGAATTCCCTAATCCAGTCTGAGAACAATAATAAAAAATAAGAATGGAATTACCAATGCAGCGAAGGGTGGTTGCAAACGTAAAAAAGTAAAGTGTGGAAAATATGAAGATGCCGAGGAAATTCTAATTGAATGGATTCATCAGTCCCGTGATGCATCAGTGCCATTAAGTGGCCCAATCATTCAAGAAAAGGCGCGTGAAATGGCGGGCAGTGCACTAAATCTGCTCCGAAAATATGTTAGTGTTGCTCCTAGCGGTGTATCAATTGATGTTAATAGTTACTAGAATCGCATTGAAAATGTCATAATCCATAACAGTAGCGCGCACACACACGGCAAACCACAATCAAAGATCTTTTTAATAGGAAATAGGCTCATATTTGCACTATATCTATTGCAGAATCAAGTATGTTTCCTGTAAAATGGTGTCTAAATGTTTCCCCATCTCATAAATCATTTCCCATCTATAGCGCTATCCCGCTTATTACGCTTGTAGATCATGGTCCCTTGACGAGCGTAATAACGGGGTTTTACTGTATTTTTATGTTTCCATGATCTTCCCTGTACTTTTGCAACCATGCACATCATTTGAATATATATTCTCATCTATGTTTGCAAGAATCAAAATATTTAAAGATAATCTTTTGTTGATTTTAATGTGCTTTTGTGTATACACACACACACACACATACCAGGTGTCCAAGAAATAGCATGAGGTGTATGAAGTTGATGAATATTAGGCACATTGATCTCAAAACTTTGGATTATAGGCTTATGGATCATGGGCAGTGCAATCATGAGAAAAATGTTTCTAGTTCACATAGTCACATAGTCAAAGAGTATGTGGTGCTGCTGTTAGCTATGCAGTATCTTCTGGATTTCATTGCTCATTCTAATTTGGAATTGTGGAACAGAATGGTTGGTCACAGATCATGTTCAAAGTGTCCTCCAACCTTAGAGACAATTTGCATTCGATGCATATGATGCTCTATACATGTTGGGGTAATTTATCATGAAGACGGCTACATTCACGTCTTATGGCATTTTTCAAATCCTGTAGCACGTGCACCCTACCTCGATAGACCCTATTCTTAAGACAACCCCAGAGGCAAAAGTCACAAGGATTGATGACAGGGGATCATGCGGGCCATGCGTAAGGATAATGCTTGCTTATTACAAGATCATTAGGAATGCACTCTGCAATCATATTCTTAGTAACATGTGATGTGTGTGGTCTAACTCCATCTTGCATACATACATATTCTTGTCCTGTGTTTAGGGCACAATGCTGCTGCAGAAATGGAAACATTTGGTTTCGCAATAAAGATGCACAAAGAATCCCTGAAGCAGTGCAGGTAAACCATACATCGTAAATTTGTTACTGATAGTGGTACTCAACCCCTTCTGTTGCCTCTTGATACACCTGTATTCATGTGTGATGCCCTAGTGGCATTAGAACACAACTGATAAAAAAGCTTCACAATTAAAAAGTGGTCAACAAGCATTAATAGCATTGCTGTGCACTTGTTGAAGACTAGTGCAGGAGTCATCATGTGCTTGCTTTTCAAGGAGAGTTCCAATTGCATAGCCGACAGCAGCACCACATGCCCCCAGTGGTTACTATGTGTACTAGGAACTTTATTCTCATGATTGCACTCCCCATGACCCATAAGCCAAAGTTTGAGATCAATGCACCTAATGTTTATCAACTTATGGTGCTTCAAACACCTGTTATATACATATACATGTATTTAAATATATAGTGCGTTATTAAGTTTTCACATGAATTTGCAACAGATATATCGTGCATTACTTATGTTTTTCAGCGGCCAAAATGCATTTAAGAGCTAAAAAATCTGGATTCCTTATTTCGAGAATTTTTTGGTCCTACCCTGTCGAAGAAATGGGGAATGCCTGAAGTTAAAAGATGGCAACTCTTATAGAATCAAGCACCAGCAAAAGCAATGTTCAGTCATTCGCTTTTTAAGAAGTGAAGATATGAACGCAACTGAAATCCAACTTTAAATGTGTGATTGGGACAAAAGATTAGGAAATGAGCATCTAGTACGACAAGAAATTCAAGAGAAAATGTAAGATTGTTTAGGCACATAATCGAAAGGTGTGTTTTGTTTTGATTTTTAAATGAATGCAAGCATTAGTACAGTCATAGAGTACAAGTGAATAAGTTGAAGAAGAAAAATAAAACACTTGTCATAAACCAACAAAGAAAATATTTTTACAAATGTTTTAGTTAGTTATTGATATTTTTCACATAATTCCAAAATGTAATTTTAAATTTATTATTTCCTTAATTAGTAATCAATAATATGTCAATTTACCTGTCATTGTTTCAAGGCAAGATCTGTAAAAGTTCTGAAAATGAGTAAATAAAAGAAATAAAAAAGATTAATGATTTAAACCAAGTTACAAGTTCTTTTTACGTGTATAAGGATTGGAATAACAAAACAAAAAATTGATTGCATTCAAAACAAGTATTTTTAAACTTTTCAAGTGTTACAAGTATTTTTAAAATTTTAATTTTTAAGACTGTCGTAATTATTAAAATAAATTAATAAAACAAAACACTTAAATATTTTTAAAACTTTTCTTTTTCACATTTATTTTAACAGCAAAATAGTTTTACTTACTGAATCACTGAGATGGAAATATGC
>JAFIDM010004315.1:25120443-25178125 GCA_023159025.1 Thereuonema tuberculata
TTCCTAATAAGGTAAAAAGTTATAAAATGTATAAGCTTCTTTTTTACCAATTGCCTGAAATAATAAAAAAATTTAAAAAAATCAATGAAAATCATTTTTCGGTTATTGTGTGGTTTTGTATTGTTTTCTTTGAAGTTTTAACTTGGTCCGCACGTTAATTTTAATTTAAAATCATTTTTTGGACAAAAAAAAAAAGCAATAAGGATCACTACACATGAGTAAAACTGCTATGATCAGTTTTAATTTTTTTCTTATTAAATTAATACAGTAAATAAGCATTTTGCTTTAATGTATCTTTTCGGAAGTGTCTCTGGTTGTTTCTCCATGATAAATTTCAATACTTCAAAACACTTTAAACTTTGACGATAAAACTTTCACAAACTGTGTCTCCGGATTAATAGGCATATCTGTGCAGGACGGCAAGCAAGATGTGAATATGGTCAAATACACAAATTCTCAAAACAGCAGCTAAAGTAGATCCACTGTTAGCCATATATTTTAACTTACACAATAAACTAAAAAAAGTCAAAATAAAGAGTCCTATTTCAGAAAAATAGTCAAGACTCATAGATCAACCTATGGAGTTTTTATGCCTCAACATCCTCCATACTTTATACACAGTTCACATGATTACGAACATCAGTTTAATTTGCTGTCTGTCAACTAACTTCCCTTGTACTTACTTTCTTAAAAATGCTTTTAAGGGGCATTTGATGGCCTTGGGAACTCATTATCTCTATTCTTTTCTCAGCCACTGTAATATTTCAAAAATTAAAACAGATATTAGCAATGGGCAAAAAAAAAAAAAAAAAATTAAGAACTTATATTTCAAATTATTAAGCTCTTTCTTATACCACATTAAACAACTTAAATTGACAATGGATAAATGAAACAATGGACATCATCATTATACTTTAACTTCCAATTAACTTCTAATTTTTTAACTTTCTGTCTTATGATTTGCAGAAAACGAATTCATTAATTATTATTTAATTAAAAGCAAAGAGAAATAAAGTGGCGTTAAATGATTGATAAAAATGAAAACAAAACATTCACGATGCTATAAATCGGTTATAAGTCTTTAATTAGGACTATAAAAGAAAATAGTCAACATTACATAAGTTAGTAAATTCATGCAAGTTCTTCACAAAATGAAATGTAGTCTTGACAAATTTTTCGAAAACTGCAAACATTTCAAAGGCATGAAAAGTTCAAGCACAAGACTAAGATTAATTATCAGCATAAGGAACGATTATTTCATCAGAATCTATGGTACATATTGTTTTTTAATTTTAAAAACAAAAGCATTTCTACAGCTAAATATAGGGAAAGTCAATAAATAAATTTAATTGAGGATGAATTGCATTTAGTTGTAAATGAAGTATTCTATAATTTTAATTCTAATTATAACAGGGTTATAATTATAATTTGTTCTTATAATTTTTTAATCTAATCTGTTATAGCCAACTTTGTGAGTGGAAAGCCTGTATACAGTTGAGCAGACAGAACAACATATGTTGGAAGTGTTATACAGGCATTCCCCTTTCTTTAAAGGTTTGATGATCCATTCTTTCAACCCTTTTCAATTATAACCAGAACTGATACATTCAATATGTCCACTCATTCAACCTGTTTTCATGTTTCCATGATCTTCCCTGCCCACCAGAAGCATAACTACAGAATTTTTCTGGGGGGGGCCAGGCCCTTTGTGTATGGGAAAAAAAGCAGAGAAATTTAAAATTTAAACTTGTCCCTTCGAATAATTGCATTCTTATTGTTGCAAATAATGCATACAATGCCAATAAGTTAAAAAATATTTTATATAATTTATTTTTATATTTAAAATATAAAATAATTATACTAATATGTATTTTTCTGGGGGTGCCCATGGCCATTCTGGGTGGGGGGGGGGCCCTGGCTCCTCCCTAGTTATGCCTATGATGCCCACTTTTGCAACCATGCACATCATTCGAATATATATTCTCATCTACATATGCAAGAATCAAAATATTTAAAGATAATCTTTGTTGATTTTAATATGTTTTTGTGTATACAGTATAACCAGGTGTCCAAGAAATAACGTGAGGTGTATGAAGTTGATAAATATTAGGCCCATCAATCTCAAACTTTGGATTGTAGGTTTATGGATCATGGGCAGTGCAATCATGAAAAAAAAAGTTTCTAGTTCACATAGTCACCACTAGGGAGCATGCAGTGCAGCATGTTGGGTATGCAGTATCTTCTGCTTTTCGTTGCTCATTCGAATTCGGAATTGTGGAACAGAATGGTTGGTCACAGATCATGTTCAAAGTGTCCTACAATCTCATTTGCATTTGACCATTTGCATTTGATGCATACCATGCTCTATAACATGTCAGAGCAATTCATCATGAAGGTGCACACATTCACGTCTTATGGCGTTTTTCAAATCCTGTAGCACATGCACCCTACTTCGATAGACCTTATTCTTGAGATAACCCCGGAACCAAAAGTCACAAGGATTGATGTCAGGGGATCATGCAGGCCATGAGTAAGGATAACGCTTGCTTATTATACGATCATTAGGGATGCACTCGGCAATCACATTCCAAGCAAGATGGTGTAGCTCCATTTTGCATGAAGACTACTGTGTTTAGGGCACCATGCTGCTGCAGAAATGGAAACATTTTGTTCGCAATAAAGATGCATAATAAATCCCTGAAATGGTGCAGGTAAACCATACATCGTAAATTTGTTATTGATAGTGGTCCTCGACCCTTCTGTTGACTCTTGATACACCTGTATTCATGTGATGCCCTAGTGGCATTCGAATACAAGTGATAAAAACGATTCACAAGTAAAGAGTGGTCAACAAGCATTAACAGCATTGCTATGCTCTTGTTGAAGACTGTTGCAGGAGTCATCATGTGATAGCCTTTTCAAGGAGAGATCTATTTGCATAGCTGACAGCACCACCACATGCCTCCTGATGGTGACTATGTGAACTAGGTACTTTTTTCTCATGATTGCACTCCCCATGACCCATAAGCCTACAATCCAAAGTTAGAGATCAATGCACCTAATGTTTATCAACTTATGGCGCTTCAAACACCTCACGTTATTTCTTGGACATCTGGTACATACATACACATATATATAAATATATAGTGTTGTTATTTAGTTTTCACATGCATTTACAACAGATATGTAGTGCATTACTTATGTTTTTCAGGGGCCAAAATGAATTTAAGAGCTAAAAAAAAACTGGATTCCTTATTTCGAGAATTTTTTGGTCCCTACCCTGTCGAAGAAATGGGGATTGCCTATAGTTAAAAGATGGCAAAACTCTTATAGAATCAAGCACCAGCAAAAGCAATGTTCAGTCATTCGCTTTTTAAGAAGAGAAGATATGAAAGCAACTGAAATCCAACTTTTAAAATGTGTTACTGGGACAAAAGATTAGGAAAAGAGCATCTAGTGTGACAAGAAATTCAAGAGAAAATGTAAGATTGTTTAGGCACATAATCAAAAGGTGTGTTTTTGTTTTGATTTTTAAATGAATGCAAGCATTAGTACAGTCATAGAGTACAAGTGAATAAGTTGAAGAAAATAAAAAAAAAAACACTTATCACAAACCAACAAAGAAAATGTTTTTACAAATGTTTTAGTTAGTTATTGATATTTTTTACATAATTCCAAAATGTAATTTTAAATTTATTATTTCCTTAATTAGTAATCAATAATATGTCAATTTACCTGTCATTGTTTCAAGGCAAGATCTGTAAAAGTTCTGAAAATGAGTAAATAAAAGAAATAAAGAGATTAATGATTTAAACCAAGTTACAAGTTCTGTTTACATGTGTGAGGATTGGAATAACAAAAAAAAAAATTGATTACATACAAAAGTAACATTTAAAAAAAGTATTTTTAAACTTTTAAAGTGTTACAAGTATTTTTAAAATTTAAATTTTTAAGACTGACATAATTATTAAATTAATAAAACCAAACATTTAAAACAAAACACTTAAATATTTATTAAACTTTTTTTTCACATTTATTTCAACAGCAAAATAGTTTTACTTACTGAATCACTGAGATGGAAATATGCAATTATTGTTATAAAAACTAATACTGATGCAGATAGAAAATAAATAAATGAACTATTCTGCTCTGAGATGCCAATTGCAATGGATAAAATACAGGCAACTGTTGAGAAAACTCCTGCAACAGACTAAAGGAAAAAACACACGTAGTAAATATTTTATAAAATATCTTAATTAGTAATATCTAAAAAGAATATTTTTAAAGCTTTTTTTTTTAGCATCAATTATGAAAAAAATAATTGATTTTATTTAAAATTAAAAAAACAAAAAACAAATTATACTTTAGTATTACTACAAAGTTAAATAAATCAAATATCAACTTTTAACAGGTCAACTGTTAATTGGTCAAACGTCAACTTTTAACTATGTATTTCTGGTATTCAGTCAATAGAAGTGATTTTCACTGAGAATCAATTCGGTCATTCTTTATTTAAAATACACAGACATTTGAAAGATCCGCCGTGACTTATGACGGACCTGTATTAAGTCCTTCCCAGTATTAGAAATGGCATCAGACTTTAGGTTTTCTGTTCTCAATTAAAAGCTTAGAAGAATGAGGGTGGAGGAAAGGGTCTATAGGTTCTTAAAAAAAAATGATTTTATCAATTTGTGATGTCATTAAGACTGAAATGTAACATACATTAACTATACTATCATACATATGCTTAAATTTAACATTTTTGTCTGAACCATCTCACAAGCTGGTAAAGGCAGAGGTGGGGAAAGAAACATTTTTTTCTGATACATTTTAGAATTCATTTGTGATCTATTCTACAAATCGTTGCAAAATTTTGATCAAAATTTAATCAAAATTATTGTTGAAGTTAGAAAGTATAAATTATTACAACAAATGTAAACTACTCATTAATACATATTTCAATGATAGAGTTTAACATGTGTGTACTTATCATTTATGAAGAGAGACCAACACACTGGATTAAAAAATTAAAAAGGCTTATACATATTAAAAATAAATTATTACTAGTTTCGCCACTTTAATTAGGCTTTGACGAGTGACACAATTTAAAATTACTTGGGTATATAATCAATTAAAAGACCATATATTTCATTGAAGTACGTGAATTTCAGACTATCAATCCACTCTATTCTACTTTTATTCTCGTAGTTTTGCTTAAAAAGTTAATAATGAAATGATCACATACAAACCTGGCCATTCATAGCACTTTGGACGTATGATGATGGAAAACAACTAGCTAAACCCATTAAGGCACCATTAAATATAGCAGAAAAACCTAATTTTAAATAGAAGACAATGTATGAAAACCCAGTGCTAAATGTAGATTTAAATACAAATTATATTCTGAAACTATCTGCACTTAATGTACCAAAGTAGATATATCAGTTTCACATCATTTGTTTGAATATTACATTAAATTATCAAGAAACAAATTTCATGTCATATTTAAAACAAAAAATTCTTAACTGGTCAATTCAGTGATTTAAATAAAGATCTAGTATTTAAAATATTTAATTGCTTCACAGCAAATCAATTTGCCATATAAAATAACGACAACTTGAAAAGCATTTAAATTATTTACGGCACATAATTGAAGAAAAAGCAAGGCTTAACATATTAGCACATTAAGGAACACACTTAAAAAGCACAATGATATGATTGAATATGAAAATGCAACAATTTACTATTTTTACAGTAATCCATTTCTGAAGATGGAGTATATAAAAAAATTGAACTGTTGCAGATTGTTACTCATTAAGTTTGTCACTTCATGCATTTTTCTCGCATGAACTTCCATATTTTGTTAATGGATTGATAAAAGTTAATTTATGCATCACTGTAGATAGATTTCAATGCATATTTCTGTATTTTACAATTCATTTTGAAAATTTAACTTCTTGGGTTTAAATGTTGGAATTGAATCTTAAAAAATTAAATATCAATACTTAAGCCATGCTGCAATCCATTTTTGTAGCTAATTAGGAATAACACCATGTTTTAAAACTTTCAGTAGCATTAATTAACTTTACTATTATTTTTATTTTTATGAAAAATCAATCAACAATATTTTGAATTCCAAAATTGCTTCTATTAATACATAAACAAAACAGCATTCCTAATTCAGAATGACCTTATATTTTTAGATACATCCTTCATTAATATATAATTACTTTATGCTGAAAATAAAACAAAGTAATAAAAAGTTATAATGCAGTGGAAAAGCATAAGTTTTTATTAGATATATGTCTTGCTTAGCAGAGCTTATTCACATGGCATAGTCTTTATAAAGTTGTTTGTCTCACACATTCTTCTAAAAATGTTACATTTTCCAGAACTACAGGAGACAGACGTTGATGAGATTTGAATGTTGAATTGTGAAAGTTTTGGATTCTGGAAGAACTTCAATATGAATACTAAATTAAAGTTATCCATGATTAGAGCAAGTACATTCAAGTATCGTTAAAACATTCACATATGCTATATATGCGCTATAGGAATTGATGGATGGCAATTACATCAAAATGTAATGGTGAGAACTAAATCTGAAAGTATATGGTCAAGACTATAAGAAAATGAATAAGAGATTGCTAAGAACTAAAATTTACAAAGAGATTATGTAATTTGGAAGAATAAAGAATAAATATGACAACTGAAATCTAACAGAAATTAAAAAAAAAAAAATCTCTGCAGAACAATTTAAACTAGGGGAAAAAAATTACTTTGAACATGTTATTATGTTCACACTATGCAACATGTCAAAATATGAGATAAGATCAAGGTTAACTGATGGTCAAAGTTACATCTTTGGTTACATGACTTCAAACATTTGATATTTTTCTGTTTTGTTTTTTTTTTAATTTCATTTCAAAATCGGTAGGTTGATTTTAATGGCACAATAAGCATCTTCAAAATGGGTAATGTCAGATGTTTAAATTCTCATATAAAATGTAATAATACAATTGAATAACTTTAAAACGGCTAATAAAAAAATATTTTTTACAAAATTAGGATTTATGAATACAAAGACAAAACAAAAAAAAAACAACCACAAAAAAATCATACTTACTATTAAGCAGTACAATAGTCAGCATTGTAATGACAAAATATATATACTGCCCTAAAATGGAAAAAAAAAAAAATCAAAAAATAAGATGAAAATAAATAAATTTCCCAAATATTATTTTGTTATTCTAATTTTATTCTGAAAAACTGCTACTGTTTAAAAAGTGAGTTAATTAAATATTAGATAAGACTTTAATATGTTTTTGCTGTCTGTGCTCAAATATAATAAATTTAATTTTGTTATTCGATGCAATTAATTAAGATTGGCAAGAAAAAAATTTCATCTAATCTTGAAAATAAAAATTTTGTCACATTAAATTGACCAGAAGGTCCCACTGGGCTCTGGAAGATAAATGCTCACAATACATTTATCTAACAACAGAACTAAACTGAGATCAGTAAGATTTTATAAGAATGCATGCTGAACCATAAGTCTCAGTAAAAAAGGAGCAACTCTTAAAAATTCCCATTTCCACAAAGGACCAAATTCAGGATTTTCAGTTTGTGGATACAGGATATTAGAGCTAGCATTACATGATAACTTGAACAAATATTTTTTTTAAATAATGTCTTTAGAATTGCACCTTCAGCCTGAGGGAAGCAAATACAGACGTTCAATATCTGTTCCTCAGGTTACATCAGAGGAGGCATTCTCCATTATACTTCTGGAAAGAAATGAGCATAAGGCAGACAGAAAGACAAATCTCCAAACCAGACAGCAAGAACTGGGCCCAAATTCAAGCAAACTGTCTTTAAATTGTCTGCTCAACAGTCACGGCATCTGTCCATGCCTGGTGGTCAGTCAACAAAAATGCTGCTCATAATGGAAAACCATTAAGAGAGACTATTCAGTTCTACAACTTTACATAAAAGAATTAGAATGGTTGGAAAAAGTAATATATATATATACATATACAATGTTAAATAGTTTGTATTGTTGCTAATTTCAATATGCATCCAATTTAAACATCTCATTTGCTTTAAATTTCCTTAGTATTGGTTAAAAATAATTTAACAAAGAAAACAATATTTATTTTTTTTTTGGCCAAAAAAGTATATGACAAAGAAATAATTATTTAAATAGTTATTAGAAAGCATTGGAATGTTTCTTTGTTTTTTTATTTTCAGTTACAATAAACAAAATCAGTGAAAAATTTAAATGAAAGATAATTGAAGTTTCAAAATTACAATAATTTCAGGAAAATTAAAAAAAAAAAATTAGTAAATAAATATATCTTATACTTACAAGAATCAGTATTTATTACGGTAAAAATTAGGGTAACAATTAATAGCAACTGTATTCCTATAAGACCACCAACCAGACGGATTTGAAATCGTATTCTAAAAAAAATAATATATGGTTTTTAATTATAAGAAATTCTTTGTTATATATTAATATAAAAATACACTTTGTCAAATCCACCAATTTCGAACTCCCACAACGATATTTCGCGGAAGCTATCGTTCCGCTTTGTCAAGTTTTTCGCAAAACAATAATATATATTAATAATAATGTCAACAACGTACACGCATTGAATTTATAAAAATCTAATGCTACATAAAGAAGAGAAATTTAAATAATGGATATCAAAAATTATTTGTTAAAAGAAATGAATTATTATTTGTTTTTAAGCCATTGAAATAACTTCTATGCGCAAACTTTGTTGACATTATTATTAATATATATTATTGTTATTTTATTTGCGAAAAACTTTAACAAAGCAGAACGATAGCTTCTGCGAAATTTCATTGTGGGAGTTCAAAATTGGTGGATTTGAAGAAGTGTATTTTTGTATTAATATGGTTCTAAGCCTATTTATTTATTATTTTTAATACATTTTTTTTTTTTTTTTTTAGAAATGAAGAAAATTTATCTCCAATGCAAATTTTTCCACTTACTTTGTGCTAATCAGAGCATTAACTAATAAAAATACTATTGTGGGAACCATTGCACCAATACTCAGATAACTTGAAAACGTTGTCTGTAGATCATTTTTGTAATTTGGGTCATAAGGATGAGAACTATTCAGATCTCGAAATTTGAACATCCAAAACTGAAATGAGATACAACAATCCATTAGAGATGACTTTCAAATAAAATGAAATTATGCAAGATATCTTAATACACCCTTTTTATTAAGTACTAGCGAAAAGACCTGTTCTTCGCTCGGGTTACAAAAAACAAATGTCCAAATGTGGATGATAAAGAAATTGCAATTGCGAGATCATTTCGAAATTTTCCCGGTTGGTATAAAAACAAAACAAAAAACAACAACAACTCAAAAAGGTCTGATCTCATTACAAATCTATAGCTATCCCGAATCCCTCGTAGAAGTATCTTTGAACCATGTTTGCTCATCCACTCACCATCCTTCCAGTGTACAGTCCTAATTCCATGTTATTTGAATTTTGTAACTCGACATTCATAGAACTGAAAATAATATAGAGATCGGAAAATATAAGATTTCCACCCCTTTCTCTGTCCCGTTATTCCCCTAGTTCGAGATTATTCGAATTTTGTAACATCATAATCCTATCACGTCAAACCTTTTCTAGTTCGTAAAAATTCATCTGATTATTATTATTATTATTATTATTCATTATGTCGCTATTATGCACAATCAAAGTTTAGGTCCAATTATTGCACAACAATAGTTTCGTGCCAATTGTTGCCCTACACTATGGGTATAGTTGTCATTGTCGCCGGGCTCCAATTGTTGCATAACAATGTTTGTGTGGAATTCACTCCTTTTCAACCCCTTGGGGTGGTGTTTCCAAGTTCTAAGGTAGCCTATCTTTTCCGCAGGGTCCTAAAGAATAATTCTGCAAAGTTTGGTCCAGATAGGTCAAAGGGTCTTGGAGCGTATAAAGGACAAAGAAAGAAAGATACATTCATTTTTATATATAAAGATTTAAGAAAAAAAAGTAACTAAAATGCACAAGCCCCACAAATTATGCGAGAGCAAAACTGAAAAGAAAATAAAAAAAGAATAATATTTTGGAAATAAGTAAAATCAAAATTTAAGACTATGTCAAATTTCAATAAAAGGTCAAAATGACAAGTTTCAATGGTAGTTCACAAAATTGTACAACATCGTCAATCTTTCTTCATCCAATCTAAATTTCTGTCCTTCATTCTTTATAAACTTTAATGAATCTTGAGTTCTCATGATAGATTGCTACTTGGTGGCATATAAGCAAGCAATTATAATTTAGACTATGAGTAAATGTGCATCACCTTAATTTTGTTGATTCAGGCTATTAGTACTATTTCATCAAATTTGATGAAACATTAATCATAATTTGATGATAATGAATGTGGTGTTTCTTTGGATTTTTAACGTAACTTATATTCTTAAAACCTATCATCTAAATATTAATTGATAGGTTTAATGACAGTTGATTTAAAGCACAGAAAAAATAAGCTAATGAGAAAAATAAAAGCTAGCTAAATGTAGTACTGATACTCCTATGCATCTTAAAAAATCCCGCACCACCCTCACGCAGCTTTTATCAATTTAAACAGTGATACAGGGTTCCTTTGATAAATAGTTTATAGACAAGTGAAGTTGGGAGAATAGACTTTCTCTTTAGCCAGTGAAAGAAATAATCCCACTTGAAAGGGATTATGGTTGAACACCGGGGTCCATTTGGAGGAGAATAGACCAGAAAAATATTGACCCCCTACTGAGATAAACTAGGTTCTCCAGTCTCTGGAAAAACATTCGTAACACTTTGGCTGCTAACCTCAAGTAAATTATATGGTTGTATGAAGTAAAAGAGATAAAGAAAATAAACTCACCCCGTGAGCTGTAATGAAAAAATTCCATGGTAAAGATGTATTTAGGCCAAATAATAAAAATACGATGTAAACAGCATAAAATCTGAAATAATGTAAAACATTGAAATTGAAATAAAAATTCTCAATTTAATTAACCATCATATAAAATATTTGCTGATGATTAAAACATATTTACAAGAGTAAATTTATTTAGGCTGAATTATAATGGACCTTTCCTTTAACTAGATGGCTGAAGTGGCCATTTTTAATTATTAATCTTTCTTTAACGTGCGGAGTGAACTAACTAAGAACACAAATTGACACGCATAAACACTTTGCGTAAATTGTGCGTGTCAATTTGTGTTCTTAGTTGGCCATTTTTAACTTCATAATTGAAGTTATGTTTCATCTAAAAAAAAATGATAAACTACTTGAGAAAATCATTTTTTTTAAATAATTTCCAGTTAGTACTTTATTTGTTTTAGTTAGAAATTGTTGCTCGGTTTTAATTTTCTAAGAATTTTTATTGTAAAAATAATAGATGTACAAATGGGATAAATGCATGAACTTATATAAATGAATGAATGAATGAATTTACAAATGAATCCCCATTAAGAATATATCTTTGAGCAAATTATATAAAATGTATTTCATTATTAAATGTTGAAGCCTAAAATCACTTTTGATATTGTTAAGTTGAAAAAAAAAAAAAAATAGAGATTTATTTCATAAAAGCCAGATCCTTTAAACAAACAAAAAATACTATTTTTATATTTGAAAAAGTGAGTCAGAATTTAATAAAACTAAATTTATTAAAAAGGAATATTTAAGTTTTTTAGGCAAACTGAAGATCTGTTTTACTATTTTTTAGGATTCCTTATTGGGTTTCATGTAATTATAATAATTATTTTTCAGAAAGTTTATAAAAACATTTGATTTACTTTAAAGTTTCTTGAATTTTAATTTCCCAGCATCATGCGTGGAATGATTTTTTACGATTTTTTGACAGCACGTCAACAAAAAAAAAATTTAAAAAGGATTAAAAAGTAAATAATGTTAGAACAGTATAATTAATTACTTTCTGTAGTTATTGTGTTATATTTACAATCTGAAAGACTGGGTAAGAAAAAACTACATTTTTTTGAAGAAAATGCTCACTCGTTCAAATATTTGCAGGTAGTTTGGTTCTGAAGGAAGAGTGGGACATAATAATGTATAGATCCTTTTTTTTTTTAGGGATTTTTCTCACTCCGGGGCGAGCGGAAAAAGTTTTAATGAACAACACGACAACAACTTATCTGAGAAACTAACAATGGAAGTTGTTAGATTTGCGCCCATGTTAATGTAATTGATATACATCTCCCGAAGAAGGCCCGAGGCACCGGGCCGAAATATCAAGCAAACCTCGCCCCGGAGTGGAAAAATCCCTCAAAAAAAAAAAAAAAAGGATCTATACAATATTTACAGTTTTGTCAAATTTATTTCCCACAATATAATTTTTATTCTTGCACATGCTCCCTCAATTAATGCAAGGATTCATTTTCTAATGTAGAATAAGCAAAAATTCTTAAGTTTGGAAAATCATTTTAGGAAATGTGTGAGAAATTGTATTACTTTATTTAAAAAAAACTTTCATTTATTCTATTTAATTCAATAGTTGGTATCAAAATAAAAATTGCAGTAACGAATTAATGTAAATATATATAAGAGAGGTGGTGAACAACCTTCCCTCTTTCACTATATTTACAAAATTCTCAAGTAATAATTTTAAAAATACTAATTCTTTATTCAGCAGCTATCCTGATCAGTCCTGGTTAGCTACTGATTAGAGTTATTAAATATCAGTTATTTCTGTATTTTTATTTATTTTATGTTTCTTGTTGCTAGAAAGCTATTAAAATGAAGATTCACCTATCCTTGGGTCTTGAAACTTCTAATAAATTTCGAAATTCAATCTCCTGCTCACTATTATTATCCTCCTCCTCATCTTCAGAATTAATTAATACATTCCTTGTGCTATACATGTTGTTGTCCTTATTCAGTTCTACAGCAAAACTGGAAAAAAAAATAATTAAAGCTTAAATTAATAAATTTTTAATCAATGCTTAAATTTTGTATTATTATATTTATAAACAGATGAGTCTATACTTCACTTCATTAAAAAAAATATGGGGAACCACAGATCATCCCAAATCTGTGGACTGCCAACTCATGGTATAGGGATCATTTAGCAAAACTCTTATAAAAATGTAATTACAAAACGTTAAAACCTAATGGCCTTCACAAAAGAAACTCACTTGTATGTTAGTATAGGAAGTAGAAGAATCCAATTGAATGCAAGCTATGTTTAAATCCCAACATTACCATCAAAATAGCATTATGAATAGTCAGTAATATCGACATGGATTCGAATGTGGGCAATATATAACGTTTACCATAAATGTCAATTACTTGATACAGAAGTTGTCATTATTGAAATGCCTTCGATTGCCCAACCATGATCTTCTTAATCAGGTTCGCTCCTTGGATTTTAACATATGGACATCCATATATATTTTAACATATGAGGCGATACCAGCCTAACAAGAAATCATTACTAGATTTTCATGATCTATGAAATCATAGGGATTATTCTTAAATATGAAAATCAGATCACATATTTATTTAAACATGTAATGAAACTACGTTCAATCATGATTTAGTTAGAATAGTCCCTAAAAGCAATTTTGAAAATCAAACTATTACTGACACATAGTAGTTAATAAATTAGCAATTAATGTAAATATAATTAATTAAAAAAACAAAACAGAAACTGTCAAAAATACTCGACTACTGTAGAAATTTCTAGGTAATCGCAGATATTGAAGAAATTTCTAGGCAAGCACAATCTCACAAACTGAAATAAATATTCCATAGTTCCTAATTCTAAGTTTTATGGTTAAATTATTAATAAGTTCGAAATATTATAATTATTAAAATAAAATGTTATGTTTAGAATCCATATTTAAGAAATTCTTCTTTTTTGGGGAGGGTAATCATGTTACTGTCATTCAATCGGTTATGTCATTAGCAATACCTTTCAGTAGAATATTAACATAATTCGAAAATTAAATGTTTTCCATTTGGAACATCTGTTAGTTACTTATCAAAATCACGATTAAATTCCACGACTATCGTCCATTGCTTCACATCAGTTGGAGGACATTTCAGAAACCGGAAGTGGATCAGAAAACACTTCCGCTATTTTGCGCATGCGCATTGAGGTGCACGTGTTCAATTTAGTTATGGCGGCAATAGCACAAATAGCATTTTCACATGGAGGTGAATATTTAAGTTTCTCTAGTCCCGATGGTAGGCTGAAAATTTGGGAATCGTCCACTGGTTCCCTGAAACAAGAATACACACCGAGTTCCCATCTTTCCACGACGTGCACATGTTTATGTTGGGGTCCAGGCAAACACAGCAGAGTAAGTGTCGCACTTAGGGTTATCGGGAATAGCACGTGTCGGTTTCTGCATTTTGTTTTTAATAATTTTGATAAGAAAGAAAGCCGACGGTTTTCAAGTGCTCCTGTGAAACGTTACAATAATCTACGTGTAAAATTTTTGAAGTGTTGGTTTGCTCTCTGGAACTGTGTATCTCGAGCAAAATGCTTTTGTTGGTACCAAGATGTTGGGAGTCGTGACACGATCTTAACATTATGGGGCAAAAAAAAAAATTAAGTGATTGATGATAGATTTGTATTTTTTGGAAAGATCGCTTAAAACTAATGAAATCCTGTTTTTTTATGTTGGCAACTGGATTTGCTGGGGGTTTTTTTCTGTGAGAAACTTAAAAAATATATATAGTTTTATAAAATCGGCAAATATTTGACAGTCTTGATAACTTGGTTTGTGAGTGTTGTTGATGATTATAAAATACGAAGCTTCAACGTTTGAACAGGTAATGGAAATAATAATAATGATTCTTCGTGATATCAGCCAAGTTACGCAAGAATTTGTTATATAAGAATATCACTTATAAAAAACTAGTTGATAATAGGAGTTACAACTTTCTAATATTATTTTTATTTGAGAGATAAGCGCACTGATAATCTGATATTACATTGGTGTATGAAATGTAACGGATTTGAAATATACTGCTTTAAAAGATATTGTAATAGTAGAAAAATAATGAATATTAAAGGTAAACTCAGTAAATTAGAGAATAAAATACATAAAAAGCTTTTTAAGAATTGCATAACTAGTAGGTCAAGTTCAACAAAAATTTAAACTGTCTTTAAAGAATGCCTCTATCCACTCAAAAATAAACACATATAGTATAAATTCAGACAAAGATATTATAACTATAATGACATGAAATCAAGAGAATTTGAATCAAATTATTGGTTTCATTCTTGTGAAAATGATATAAAATTAAAATTTTGTGAAATCAGGTAAGTGAATCTTGAGTAGATCGATGCATAAGTTAAGAGAGAATTTACTAAAGAAACATATTCCATATCAGTGAAATAAGTAGAGAGAAAAAAATAATCATCACAGAAAAAATATTTTAAAACTAATCGACAGCAAGATAGAAAGAAATAAGTCATGTGAAAGAATGTAAATCACTAATAGTACAAAAAAAAGGGGGAAAAGTTATCAACAAAAAGTTGTAGTTAGAAGGTTTTACGTGTGTGAATTCAAACAGTGAACATATAAACCGACGACGCACTTAAAATAATTATAAAAATTTTAAAAAACCGTAACATGTTTCGATTAGCTTCCGCTAATCATCCTCAGACGGAATGAAGGAGAAGGAATTATTCCACCAATATATGGCCTCGTCAAAAAAAAAAAATTTTATTGGCTTCACTCATTGAGGTGAACCAATAATAGTGAAGCTCACAAGTCCAATGCCATTATACCGTCAGAGAGGGAGAAGGCCCAAGAATATTTATTAAAAAGTTGTAGTGTTTAAGTAAGTTGGTGTTGTAATATCACACAAGTAATATTTATATTACACCAAACTTCTATTACTAATGTTTATAACATATATTTTGTAAACATTAGTAGAAGAAGTTTGGTGTCAAGATTTATATAATGCAAGTTGATTTTGGTTAGAAGAAAAAACAAAGTTCTATGCTAATTTTTCTTTACCTTTGGTTCTTGCCAAATCAACAGAGACCACTTTATATTTCATCAACTTGTCTTGTTCATGGTTCTATCTGATTTCTGGAGGACACGACATCTACCAACCAACCTCTAACCCACTAATTAATTATTTGTATTGATATGGATTTGTGCTGGCACTTGACACTACATTGAATTGCATCTTGCTTATGCCCAAATCACACCAGCATATTTTTCAACATTGTTTTCATCATTGATGCTCTACGATCGTGTGATTTGCCTCTGTTGACCATTTTCATCACTGATCCCATCATTGTAAAAATTTAGGTTCTAAACGCAACGTTGTTTACAATGAAGATCATTAGTGAGCTCCAATCCGAACCAACCAGCACCATTTTGGCCACCGTTTCGATTGAATCCGAAGACTATTAGGAATTAAATATCACAGTGAGGAGATTATTTTTCGAAAATAAACAATATTTTTACTGAAATAAATTAATTCTATGCATCATGATGTGCAGACGTCAACTTTTTAAAGAGAGATTTCATTCTTCTTGAGCTGCATTACGGTCGCAGGGGTTTGTGGGATTGCCGCTGTTTTTCAAAATTCACTTGGCTTTCGCTGAAATAATATAGATGCTTGAATACAATGTACAATTAGTTTCCAACAGATTCACAGCTTGCTATAAGTCATTTCAAATTCTACCGAAGTTGCGTTGCGATTTTAACCTCTAAAAAAAAAGATTAAACGCCGATTTTTCGTAACTGGGAGTTGCCGTCAGAATGCTCAACTCTGATTGGCTAGCGCTCTGCCAATCATATGCACTGTTTCATCATATTTCATCAATATGGTGGAAATCAAGGATGGGGAACCCTTCACTGAAAACAATGACCATTTCAGTGTAGGGAAAAAAATGTTGAAAAAATAGGCTGGTGTGATCTGGGCATTAGAAACCAGACCTATGGTAAAACATAAGCAAAATAAACTAAGAACATTCAAAATCAAGATTTTGTAGTCATTATTATGTTTGGACTAAAGGAGGTACCAGAAAATTGGTGATGAACCTATATTCTTTCTGCAAGAAGACAAGTTAGGAAATGTGAATAGTGAACAATTAATATATAAATTTAACTGAACAATCAATAATATTTCCTCAGTGTATTAAAGACAAGTTAATGATAAATAAAGGTCTTTGCCATAGAATACTGAATAAGAAAGTGATACCCCATTGTTCTAGTGATGACATTAAATATTCTGCAATCGAAAATAAACATGATTTTTTTTTCTTTAATTTATCCTCATACATTGATTTCACTAGCAAAAATAAAATCTCTCTAAGGTTTCATTTAAAACTTGATCCTTTATATAATATATTCATGTGTGTGTATGAATATGTTCATGAATTAATAAATTTCTTTTTATATTTGACTAGAAGGATATGCAAGGTACACAAATTTCTGACTGGGCTCTTAATCCTTTTTTTTTTTTTTTTTTTTTTTTTTTTTTTAAATTAAAATAATTTGAAAGATAGTGTCATAAGTTACATTTTGGAAGATGATAGAAACACCTGCATTAGATTCTTATGAGAGAAGTTGGTCGACTAATACTTTGATTATTGGAAATGAAAAGTCTTGGTCAAAATTAAGTTTAAGAAGCATCTTGTTTTTCAAAAGCATGTTAATAACATGATAGGCCATAGCATCGTACCTACACGATTTTTTTGTGACTAAAATTAGCTCTGTAAAAAAAGTATTTCAGAAGGCAGGCTGTTTCTTAAATCGCTGAATTCGTTTTGAGAAAGTATCTTTTCATTACAAGTCTCAATAATTGAAATACAATGAACTTTTGTTAAAGAAAGAGAAAAATGGAAATAAAACGCACTTGTACAAAAGAATAAACAGGATTAAAATGATGGTAATTAATCGACAGTTTTGGAATATTGAGTCTATTCCATCGTCAGGGATGGTAAAAACAGAGGTGAGAATACATAAATATATTCTCACCTTGTGCTGTCCCTGACGATAGAATACACTCAGAATTCCGGAACTGCCAGGATGCAGAGAAAATGATTGTAGACTTCTATATAGAGTGTAGCTGGAGAAGCCTTACATCCCTGCTCTGTATCTGATGTCACTAGAAATTCATGATTGGTCAATAGACCTTTTTGAGTGGTGTCATCACAACCTACATCACACATAGCAAGCTTTCAGTTCTATGTGGGGGACAAGTGTTTATTACTTTTTTTTTTTTAAGATTATTATTATTTATTTAATCTTTTTTTTTTTTCCTGATTACGTTACAATCTTAGGTGGAAAACTAATATATGATTTAGAAATAAATATATAATAAATAATTCAATAAAAAAATAATTAATAATACCTTTATTAACACATTTGCTCTGTATAGTGGGGCATTATGTAATTGCTGCTCCTACCTTGTTTAAGAGTTGTCACTCTCTGTAAAAAAAAAAAATTCTTTGACCATTTACAATTTAAGAAAGACAGTTTATTTGTGAAAACTGGGTGTATTTTATATGAATGGTTGTATATTCACATTTTATAAAAAATAAAACTATTCACTGTAAATCTCTCTTGAGAACAACTATCAAAGCATTTAATGTTTGTTTGCATTGGACAGTGTCGTACCATAGTTCATAAAACAATGCTGTAGCATTATTTCTCATTGTATTTCTTAAGGAATTAAATCTATTTTGTATTATCATTTTATGCGTTTTGGTTTATATTTTTTCAAATGCTATAGTTTAATTGTTTCTCTATTACTTAATGTAATAAGGTATTAACATTACTTTTAAATGTTAATTCTGATCCTGCTGGGCCCAAAAAGAAATAGAAGAAAGATGCAAACAACATAATGAGACAAGATGAAACATAAACAAATAAATGAACAAAAGAAATAACATGTAAAAAACTTGACACAATATATAATCAAGTTTAATAAAAGGATTAACCTACAAGGATAATAATGAGTTCGTTAAACAAGGAATAAAATATGTTTCAATGTGGAAATCACACACACTAATAAGATAATATATGTGCAAGAGAAATGCACAGTAAGATGATCGGCATAGTCCTTAATAAGAATTAAAACACAATTAAATACAAAAATTACAGTCCTGGAGAAATGCAGTTGACTGAATGTGATCAAGAGTTCAGATGACTTGAGTTCCAGTAGCAGTGGTCTCGCCGATCTGATCAGCAGGAAAATGGAGACAAACTTACTGCTTTGTCCTCGTTACCTGCAGTTTGAACCTTAATTTTACTCATCTGGCCAGATTAGATGATTTCTTGAAGCACAAACATGGCACAATGAATTTTCACAAATTCCAAAGTTTGCTGAATACATTCACTTGGAGATGAAACAAAGTATGGATAAAATGAGCCTGTCCACTCATTGTCCTTCAAACTGTCTACTTCTAACAGCATAAAACTATGAGTCTCCAACCTAGACGATACTTATATCGTCCTGTTAGGTAGGAGACCAAATTTTTCGTGTTTACTAGAGGGAAGCCAAGACGATTTCTTGAGTACATTTCAAATTAATCTAAAGATGAAAGGGGAGGGTTCCACAGAAAATAAAAGCTTAAAATAATTGGTTATGGATGATAGAAGACGCTTACTATCATCAAATTAACCAAACACAAGAGAGATCAAAAGTAAGGAGTGCAAAACGAGAAGTGCAAAGTTCCTAAGGGAAAATGAGGTTGTAGTATATAAAGGCAAAGTAAGGTTGCCATAGTAACGAAACAAAAAGGAAGGGAGAAAAATAGGCTGAAAATAATCAAACACGAAAAAAAAAAAAACTTTTCCAAGTTAAAATAATAAATAAAGAAGACAATAAAATAAATGAGGTAAATAAAAACAATAAAATAAAATGGCACGGCAAAATATCTGTGACATACTTTATCTTTTATTGTTCCTAATGCAGCATGGCCTTACTTGCTATATCATAAAACCCTCTCAGCCAGTCAACTAAATTTGTAATTTTATACCTATCTAATTATTTTGCCCTTAATCTTATATATATTGTAACTTAACCTACCTCATTATCAAGTCATTTCAATACTATCGTTTCCCTGTATACAAATACAGTCATCATATTTTTTATTGTATTCTCATTTTCCTTTTTGCTTTCAAACTATCCTTAAGTTTCTCAACTTTCAAAATAAAAAAGGATTCCAGAATTTTCCTGTTAAACTAATCCAACACTTATTTTTATTCTGATAAAAATGAAAGAGTAAAATTAATAACAGTATTTTCTTAAAACCCGTTTGAAAAAATTAAGATCTTAGATAACAAAAATTGTATTAGAACATTGATTTTTGAAACTGAATAGTGTGCCACAGTAAATGTTAAAACTTAAAAGTGCTTTTTTTTACACTTTTAAGTTTCTTAATGTACAAAAAAATTAAATTGTTAAATTTTGTACTTTCAACTATTTTTTTTTTTTTTTTTTTAACCTGTGCTTGTTTAAACAAAATATTTGGTACAACTTTAATTTTGTGTTTATAATTACAAATATATTTTTCTATATCAGTTTTCTTTTGCCTCCGTATTAGACCATTTTGTTAAATTTCTTTTTATTTCTGAGTGTTGAATGGCACAAAAATCTGAATGATCCACATTAGCAGAAAATTAATTTCCCCTCCAATGAGAGAAGCCACGGATCGGTGTGGATATATAGATCTGAACATTAAAAAGAAGACATCTATTTTAAATATACAAGCATACTCTGACTTGTTATGCTCTGCAGTTGCAATACCTTAGCAAAATGACTATCTCTCGCATAACCTTCCACGTGATGCCACTGTCGTCAATTTTCATTGCTTACTTTGTAAAGGATAATGCCTGTTACACTGAAATCTACAGAAAAATGAAAAAGCAGTCTTATCATGCACTGCTTTGAGTTACAACAGATGTCTGCAACCTAATTTGTTGCAAGTGCAGGATATCCCTGTATCTGAAATGGAATGCTTTCAGTATTTACAGTACTTAATTACTACTTAAATTTGTTCTTGAATGAAGCCAATTTGATCTAGTTGCTACATTGTGATTAAACAATCTTTATTTGGGGTTGCTTTTTTTTTCTTTCATTTTGTTCTTTTAAATAGGTTTTATACTACTTTATTTTAATCCAGACCCTTTCAGAAAAGATGTAACAGTCAGCTTAATTTTAAACATTAATTTGTTAATTATATTTTATACATTGTTTTTCTATATAATTTATTGAGTACAAACTTTCTTATAAAAACTTATTAAATGCCATTTATTTATTTATTTATTTATTTATTTATTTATTTATTTATTTATTTATTTATTTATTCATATATCCAGTATTTAGATATCATTATATTTGATAAAAAGATATTCCATATTCCATAACTTTTTTTTTTTTTTTTTTTCTAATTTAAGACGTCATCTCATAGAAAGAAAAAGAGAAAATCAGATGCAGTCACAGAAACAATTAAAGACTTGGAACTTCTTGCGATAGGGACATGTTCGGGTACAATTCTCCTATACAGTGTAGTAAAAGCAGATTTACATAGCCAAATGGTAAGTTACATTTTTTATGATTGTCAGTTTGATTGATTTTTCATTTTAAATTATATATTCCAATTCTTGTTTCTGTCTGATAATGACTTTTTAATTATTCAGAATGGGGGCCATTCACAGCAAGTAAACGCAATCTGTTGGAATGCAGATAGCGACTCACTGTACAGTTGTTCCGATGATCTTCATATAATTGAGTGGAGCATCAAAAGTAGTTCTGTCAAGAGGTAAATACTGTTTTTATTTTTTAGACGTGATTAATCTTTTTTTTTTTTTTTTACACAAAGGAGGTATTGTGGATTATGGTTGAGAAGATTTTATACCATAATTTCGAAGTAGTAAATACTGCCATTAGAATTCGATTTATTGAGTTATGTCACTAATTGTATCAGGACCAAAATGTCCAATTCACCTCAATTCGTACATAATCGTATTTCTCTTTAAGATTTAAAAAGTCTTAAACTTTATCTATTGTTTTTCTGTTTTTGATAATACAAGGTGCATCAGTTGCACGTGGTCAATTTGCATGCAGTATCAACAATTAAATGACCTGATCTATTTGATAACCCAGTATATTCATTACATCCTATTGATAACTCAATACAAAAGCATCGTGAATCTTTTTATATCTCCCTCTTGGGACAAAACTTTATAGCAGCAGTATCCAAACTTTTTTATTGCTATCCTAATTACGTTATTTGTGTATCAGTAAATGTTCATAATAACTCCATTCATCTTTTTTACAAGCTGTCTTAAACTTAACATATTTAAATTTCAACAGTATAATTTGCAGAATAAAAGAATTGTTAGAAGTATCGGGAGTCGAAGATTTGTTCAGTTATGTGTTACTTAGTATGCAAAAGGATATTGATAAGATATTTTTTTTAAGGCATTATTTTTTTGCATCTCAAATTTCAATTGTAAAATGGTCAAAGTGTCCAGACACCAACTGTTGTACAATCAGAAAGTCATGGTGTACATATTAATAGGATGTCGGGTCACCTTTAGTGTCAATCATAGCCTGCACTCATCTTGGAAGATTTCGAAGTATGTGAGCAGGAATTTTCTTCCATTCGTCCAAGAGAGCTGCAATGAGTCCGACCACTGAAGAAGGGCAGTTGGGCCTGATGCTTAATCTACTTTCGAATTCTTCCCAGAGGTATTCTATGTGATTCAGATCTGGGCTCTGTGAAGGCCAGTCCAGTAGTTCAACACTCATCTGTTCAAACCACGGCAGCACAGCCTTTGCTCTGTGGACAGAGCAGTTATTCTGTTGATACAGAAATAGTCCTTTCTCTAACTATTGCCAGAAGGAGGGAAGTGCTGAGTTGTCAAGAATGCCGACATACATCTCAGCGTTGATGTTTCCGGTCAAAGGAACTAAGGGATCCAGGCCAAACGGCAAAAAACAGTCCCAAACCATGGTGCTGCCACCACCAAACTTAACAGTTGGCACAATACACTCAGATAGAAAGCGTTCTCCTGGCATCTGCCAAACCCAGATGCATCCATCCGACTGCCAAGATCGTGTATTGGGATTCATCATTCCAAAGTACTTTTATCCACTGCTCCTCAGTCCAATGCAGTGCACTTTGCACCACTGCAACATCTGTTTAGCATTCACCATGCTTATGTTGCGGATCACACAATTATAGAAACCTGTGTGTTTTAACTCACTAATGAGCATCGTCAACGGAAACTTGCAATTCTTCTGCTCTACCCTCTTCAGCGTTCGACTGCTGCAATCTGTAAGTTTGTTTAGCCTGTCATGGTGGTTTCCTGCCACTGCATTCTCAGACGTTTCCATTTTATAATGACATTACTTACAGTGATCGCAGCACCTGCAGCTAGGCTGATATTGTGCGAACCGATTTGTTGCACTGATGGCATCAAATGTATCATGCCATGTTCGAAATCACTCTGCTGACTTACTCATTGCCTAACACCCTTTTATGACCACCTGATGCTACGGTGACCACTTCTATCTCTTTCTATGATGTCATAGCACGCGATAACAGCCACATCCACTTCTCCAGGGGGGTGTCCGGATACTTTTGGCCATATAATGTGTGAAAAGATATGCATATGAATGAATGACTCAATGACAATTTTAGCCAGCTAATAAGAGTTAGTTGTCTTAAGGATTATCTAATGTTATCTGTTTTTTGTTGAAGTTTTAATTGGCTACTGAAACATAAAAAATTCTATTCTATGTCTGTTAGTGAGTCATGCATCTTTATATTCATTCAAACACACTTTATTAAGCTTAATGAAGTTGTAAGGAAAAGGAATAATGAGCCTATGTAAATGTTTTGATTAACATTATTATTATTTTACATAAAATTATGTATTTATTTCCCTGCCAGGAAATGGAAAGGTGGTAGTAGCAGTATATACTCTTTATGCATTTCTCCTGATGGAAAGGCTTTGATATCAGGAAGTAGGACGATTTCATGGTGGGATGTTAAATCAGAGAAATTAGTTAAGGTTTGTGACTTTTAATTTATACTAGTTTTATGTACATTTGATTTTTTCTTTTTTTTGGAGGGATGGGGGTTTGTTGCAAAGCAACTCATGTTGTAAAATTCATTTTTATGATTGCATTTTATCGACATCTAAAGTTAAAAAAAGCATATAGTGCACAGGTGTTTTTTATTTATTTATTTATTTATTTATTTATTTATTTATTTATTTATTTATTTATTTATTTATTTATTGTTTTTTATTGATCCAGTGCAATTAAATGTAGAGTAATTATTAAATTAATTAGTTATTTGTGGCCAATTATGTATATAACACATGAATTACTTAAGCTTGCTCCCATTTTATTCTATTTATTTATTTTCCATTTTGTGGAGATGTCACATTATTGTTTGTGCTTACTGCATTTGTTAACTGAGTTTGCTTGTAAACACAAATCCTGTTTATTATTAAAAGTTAATATTTTTGATTGCCATTTTCTTTTACAGAAGTTTACTGGACATGCCACAGAGGTTCAAAAACTTCACTTCATTCCTTACCCAGACAGCCCATCGGAAAACAGTTATGTTATCTCATCTGCAGTAGGAGATCGTCTTATAAATGCATGGTAAACATATAAAGATATTAATAATAAAAAAAAAATGACATAACTGAGCCGATTTGATCTAATTAATAATTCTGAAATTCAAATCCTGTATTTGTTGTCCCTATTTTTGTTTTCTAAATTCTTGAGTTTTTCAGACAAGTTACTTGTTCTGTCATTATTGTCAGTGATCTATAACCTGTTTTTGCGAATTTAACTTCTTTTTTTTTTTTTCTTGAAATTTCATTCATAGGATTTTATATATATATATATATGATTATTAATTAATAAAACAAAATCGTTTAGGTTTGCCATATGAAAAACTATTTTAAAAAAAAGTTTCATGAAATTTAAAAGTTTTTTTGTTTTTTTTTTGATAGATTGAGCTATATTAAAAAAAAGAAAGTTATTGTTAGGACTGTAGTTTTTGGTTTGGTGATAGGTTTGGTTGGTGATAACTGGCTATTTGCCAGTTCAGCAAGTCAGCAATGGACTTCTAGTATCTAGTTTTAACTGCAAATTACGTAGATGTTTCTCCCTATCCATGATCATCCTAAGATTGTAATTTTTGCCAGTCTTCTCTGCCCTTCACTTTATTTTTATTTTTATTTTATTTTTTCTTCTGCAGCAGTCTCCAATCACACTCGTTTCATTGAAAGTCCATACATTGGAAATAAAAAAAGAAGAAAAAAGATTTAATCTTTTGAAATGTAGTAATTTTTATACATCCTATGAATGATATATCAGTTTATCGTGGCATGTATTTTTTTTTTGCCTATGCAAGCTGTGAGAAAAGTAAGAATATTGTTCACATAAGTCAACATTTTTGCCAGATGTAACACAAAAATTCAAACTATTAATAAATTAATGTTATTATTAAAAAAAAATTGTATTGGGCACAAGTTAACAGATAATAAAAAAAAAATATATTAAAATTAAGCTTAATTTTATGCTTATTTAATGTAAGGTAAGATGCTGTAAGAGAATATTTTTAAAATATTTAATTATACTAATATTTATTTCATTTATATTTGTTAGGCATCTAAATTCAGAAAGTGCCAATAGTAATGCATTGGCTTCTTTTTTGCTGCCAGAAGAGCCAACTTATTTAGATGTATCCCAACCATCATCAAGAGAAGAGGTAAAATTTACATAGCTTAATTATCATTCACTAGTTCACAGTTTTCTGAAAGTCTGCCTATTACTGCCTGATTCGAAATTTCAATAAAGTATACATTTATTTATATGTAAGGATGTATTACAAATTAGAACTTATATCTGTGTTATCAGCAGTTTGTATAACTACCAGTAATTCAACCTTTGTAATCTGAAGTTCAGGAATATATGAATAATTTGAATTATGATAAAGCCATTATTTGAAGGGGATTTCCCTGTTCAAGGACTGAATCCATACAATTGTCATATTTCCAATTAAAGTATCTGAACTAATAATTTTTAGGTCCACTTTCAAAAGGAAAGGGGAAATCATGATATAATGTTGTGCTTTCATTCGATGGATTTCTTCATGAAACTGAAAGAGATCTTAAATCATTTAGCTTTTGTGTGTAATTTAAATGTTTACATTAAAGGAATGCAGTGAGATAAAAATATGCTGACACAAAAGTTGTCAATTGGAAATAATTGGCCTTGATTAAATTCCACATATTAGTCAATCTTTTTAATTGTGCAACTTTTTGTCTGAAGTACCCAAAATTTAAAATTAAGGAATGGTGAGCTTTTGAAATTAGCTTAAGACTGTAATTTAGATATATGAAAAACAATTAATGGATTAAGCAAGAAAACAATTAAGCTTTATTAAATGAATGTGTGTGTACACTGATGTAAACAATCAAAGCCACACTGCCGCCAAAATAATACTGGAGTACCCATGAGAAGATTTAATGTTGTCTTGTAAATTTTAAAATTCTCAATAGAATGTTAACATCATCAGGATCAGAATCATTATTGGCACTTTTCATTGCAAAAAAAAAATTAATAGATAGTACCAGTCATTCCTGATTTCATTAATTTTATAGCAGTTCTGCATAACATGAGACCCTGTCAGGTTTTAATGTTCACTCATGACTACATTGTATCAATAATATTCTTTTGTATTGAAACTACAATTATTTGAGGTTAATTTGTTGTAATTGATTTATTGATTTTTTTTAAACCATACTAATGAGGATAAATGTCTTGCATGCAGTTCAAAGTTCTATTGATGTGCATCTCAGAAAACAAAAACTGAAAGTGTTGTCATGAAATCCATCCCTCTATTGTTTGAATTCCAACAGAAACAGACAGACAGAAGTTTATATGGGTACCTCTATAAATTAGCTATGGTTATCACATGACTGGTTACTATGATGTACGATCGACGCCATGACCTGAACCAACTCTTTTGTAGATGGATTCATTTAGAATACTTATGAGTAAGAATGTTTAATAATAAGAATAATAATAGAAATGAAATAAATTTGTGTCTAAACATTTCACACATTTTTCAAAATTCCATCTCTATGCATACAAGCAAAACGTTGCATTATTATTGTAGTTAAATATTACTTTCAGCAGATTCATAAACTTTCAACACTATCTTTAACCACCTGTAACCCATCTCAGGCAATGGGTTATGATCAGATAACCGATCAATCAGATAACCGGGGTTCTGATTAAAATTTGTAGATTAAATTAAATTTGTAGACATTCCAATTAAAGTCAGGCTGGTTTTGTTTATAGACGCTGGGGGTATGACTACAGTAACCATGGTATAGTTTATAGAGATTTCCTTTGTTCATTTGATTATTCCTGTAGACCACCTTACACTTCTCTCAAGGATCCTTTACTACTCCCACTCTTTGATATTAACAGCTCTTTTGGCTTTAATCAGAAAGGATCAATCAACTGAGCAAATTAAATAGATATACATTTTAAAATGCTTCCTATCCCTTCAAAAGTATTCAGGTATTCATGGCATTTCATGAATCATGTTTAAGATCTTTTTATGTGTTGTAATTTATATTTTGAGTTCTCTTTCCTATGATTGATGACATAGTTTTTTGGGATCAATTATTATTATTAATTACTTATTTTTTTTATACTTCAGTCTGTACTTCTGGCAGCAACTACAAAATCAGGAACCTTGTATATATTTGAGCATCATCTTAATGGGTAAGCAACCAAATGTTTTTAATTTCTTTGAAGCAACAACATTTCTTTTCTAAAATTGGGTTAAAAGGGTGTGGAGAGGGGCAGAAAGATTGGAAGTCTTATGTTCTCTGATCTTGATGAAATTTGACATCTACAGGGTTTTCGTGTTACAAAATACATTAATTTGTAGCAATCGCTTGGGTTTTTTTTTACCAGCTGGGAAAGGTTACAAAGTGATCTCAAATTACAATTTTTTTCTTCTCCATATCAGGACAGCTGTTTAAAACACATTAAAAACAAAATGTATATTTAACTGTTCCATACCTCCTTCGTAGGTTTTTTCTCCTACCATATGTATTGTGATGAAAGATCTCCAACATCTCTAAACTAAAATGTAAGTTATTATTACATTTTAGTTTAGAGATGTTGGGGATCTTTTATCAAAATGTATATTTTTTTTAACCAACGAGAAGCATGGGTATTCAACTATCATATCTGTATAAATATATATTACCATAACTACATGAACAAATGTTATCCTCTTCCTCGTTCTTTTTTTTAATCAATGTAGGAGGAGTTGAGAACCATGTAGATGCAAATGAAAATTATTTATCATTCATTAGTGTTGGAAGAAAGCATTAAGATTTTCATTTTTTATTGAGTTTTTTCTTTTTTAATTAACATTCAGAGATAGCAAATAATTATAGAAATATTTTTTGAAAGAATGATAAAAAATATTTGTTTGAAGTCGTTATTTTAATGAGTGTTTGTTTGTTTTGCCTTTATTAATTTTGATCTTATTCGATCAGCATAACTAAAAGTCAAGACATTTAAAATTTGACACTTTTTGTCTTCACTTGTATAGAAGATCATTACTAACAAGTGGCAAAATTGATCAAATATATTACTTTGTTGTAATTGGAAAATTTAACGTGCGTGGAACAATTATTTAAGTATAAAAAGGAATAAAAACGCACACAAATAGAAATCGCTGAGTTGCTTTTGGATAACGGGAATTCAAGACAGACTGTTTCAGGCTTATCAGTCATCGTCATCATCATTTTACCCAGGATACTATGTTAATTAATTAATATGTTAATGTTTCAGTTTGAGCTATTGCTTGTAATTGGAAAATATATCCAATACAGCCTAACTATTAGTAATAATTGTGACATATTCGCATTTATTATGTACCTATCTGCTTATGGGCAGTGATAATAATTCTTCACCATTTCACTTTTAGTGAACATGCAAATATTCACATTCCCAGATTGGTTGTCTGTCTTTTATTCAACAAATGAGTGGGTCACAGCCTAAGAAGAAAAACATTAAAAAAAAAAATAATAATAACATGCAATTTGGGATTTTTTAATTATTGCTGTTTTTGTGAAAAAGCTTGTGCTCTTTCACTATCTCAAATGCAGAAATAAATAACTAAAAAGAAAATAAACTACTGTTAAATAGTGAAGAAAAAAAAATTATTTGCAAAATAATGTTTTGAAATTTACTTTGGCAATCCTACTTTAAGCATCACTAATAATAAGTCTTCAAGGTTTTTTTTCTCTTTTGTTTCAGTTTTGTTTCTTTACAATTTTTAGAGGAGAAATGTTGAATCTTGTTAAAAATGTTAATTAAAAAAAAAAAAAAAAGCTTTTCACCATTTAGGTAAATCAGAAAATTGTAACTAGATAATTGAATTAAAGTGCTTCAAGGTAGTTGGTTGGTTTATAGCAAAATCAAATTATAAGTCTTTTTTTTTTTTTTTAATTGGAATTTGTTTTATGTTTTAGGCGTTGTAAAAAACCTCTGAAGCCCTCCTTAACAATTGCAGTTGCCAGTTCAGGATCTAAAGAAATCCCCAAACCAATTCCAATCATTTGTGCCCAAATTCTTAGTGAAATTCAGAGGAATATCCAGCTTGTGTATGGAAACTTCCTCATGCTTACATTTGAGAAATTGGTAAGAAATTTTAAATAAAATAAACACAGAAATTTAAGGCTCTGTTTCATGTATGTATGTATATATATATAGTTCTCATTTCTCAACTTCTACAACCTCTTTTATTTTTATTTTTCCTAAACTATTTTAGTTTTCTTCACTGTACAAAATTAGCTGTGAATGCTAATTAATTTGTGTCAAGGCTCTTTAAATTCCTTGTTTTGTGTTTTTTTACTGTTGAGATTTATTGTTGCATTCTTCAGTGTGGAAGCCACTTTATTGCATGGGGATTACTTCTGCCCCCAAAAGGAAGAAGTAATTAATGGGAACAGGAAGTAACGTGTAATTAAATGAAACAAAAAATCCTACCTCCTAAGATTGTAGATCCTAGTTATTATCACTGATTGAACCAGTGATTGATTATAATTTTAGTCAAAAGTACAAGAAGCATAAGAACTGCAGATATCAATGTAAACAAAGTATGTTTAAAATAATAATCTTTCTAGCTTTTCTGCAAGTTAATGCTAGTCACAGCAATGAAGAGTGAATGTATGAGAAGGAATTTGTAATATTAAGATTATTATTACATAAATAACACACATAATTAAAATCATCACAATACTCTTTGATTTTATAATAATTATTTTGCAATCCGTGCAGAGTAATAAAAAAATATTTTCTCCACTTAATCAAAAAGCATTGTGGGTTTTCCTGTCTTTCAAGCTTCACAGACATGTAAAAATAATAATTTCTAATAATTCTCTCTAATTCTCTTTCTTGTGTACATAATTAGTAAAATTACACTCACCTCCTCAACTCAAAAGAAATAAAATTTGAGTCATTAGGCTAGAAAAAGGAATTAACGAATAAATTCCGAAAATTCGCCATATCTGTATGAATATCGTATTTAATTTCTAATGTTCTATACATATTTTAAAAATAAGAATTATAAAAGAGAAGGTATGGATTTATTTATTTTATTCTATTTTATTTTTTGAGCAAATTGTTTAAAGAAAAATATATATATTCGTAACTTTTTAGATATTTTGTAATATAGATTTAATGTTTTTTATAATTTTTCAGCCTTATTCAACAAAGGAACCTGAAGTTTTTTTACTTAAAGAGAACCCATGCAGCTTTGCTGTGTCTACCGAGACCAGCTCAAATAAGGTAAAAGGAAGGCTATTTTCTTTAATTCTTATTTTCTATTTGTTACAATTCTTTCATTTTTCTTACATATTTATTCAAATAATCTTACATTTATATTGTTTTCAATAAAATACTTTTCAACCTGTTAATGTGAACCATAGTCATGGCTGTGGAGTTATTACATAAACCCTTTGACTTCGACTCCTCAATTTATGGTAACCCCAACTCCATTGATATATATATATATAGAAAATAAAAAAATAAATGCGTTGCATGCTTTTTCACAATCATCATCATCATCATCTATAATACAGTGAAATACATTTCCCATCTGTTGTTATTGTGAAGTGTTCAAATGCATTTGACTTCGTTGACACTTTTTTTGCCATTGTGAAGTTTTTTATGGGGTGCCACTTTCGTTAATATAAATATCATAAAATATGTTATGGTTTCATATTTGCAAAGAACCTAAAATTAAAATATATCCTGGAAGAAAAAGAAATAGATTAATCAAAGTATTGTCTATGAAATAGGAAACTTAACATATTATTAATATTATAATTGAAATTTGTTAGGAGTCTTGAGTCAGTACATTTTTGCTGACATTTTTACAGACTCCGACTCCACGGCCCTAACCATAGTTAGATAATGCAAATTTCATTTGATCATTTCTGTTTTTTAACCCCTCATAACATTTTTAGAACATACAATTTACAATGTTAAACATTTTAGTGTCACTTCTTTTAAAATGTAATAATTATGTTAACAGGTTTCATTATTGAATTCTCAGTTTTAATTTTTACTTTTTACTAAGCAATTGTTTATTTAAAAATTTTACTCAATTTTGATAAAAAATATACATCTTGCTCAGAAATGGTTTTGTACAAAATTATGACTAATTGTATAGTTGCATGCTCATAAAAAACTTAAATCATTTCAGTTGTTCATTTTATTCAAAATGGTATTAAATCTAAATCTATAGGCAACTTTGAAGTTTGCAAATTTCCTGAACCCAAGAGACCACGGGAGGGAATTCTTTAAATTGATGTTATTCCTTCTCAAAATGTTTAATTGTATGGATTATATTTAAATATAGTGAATTCTTATGAAGATCGTGTTTAGGTATCGTTTTAAGGATTGCTTAAAAAAAAAAATCATGATTTTGATTGAAAAACCGAATGCATTAAGTTTGCAAAACTTCACATGAATAAATTGTAATTTTAGTCATCAGAATGTAACAGAACACTTTATTATAAATTAAAGTTTACCAAACAAAAAATTAATTATCCCTTCTTATGAATAACAGCAGTCTTGGTAGCGGTCTGCCGTGCAGGCATTGTGCCTGCACCCGTATTCGATTCCCGGCCGCGGCTTGGCTTTTTCAATTTCCTTTCCTGTGTTTGTCAGCCTCTTCTTCAGTTTCTCTTTGGTCTGACATCATTCCTTAATGGCGCCTCAGCATCTTTCCCTTGAAATTCTTGGGAGTCTGCTAGGGGTTCGCCATCTTGGAAACACTCGCACTTCGGTGTGTTCTGTATCCACCCCCATGAATAACAGCAGCAATGTTGCTAGTCATTAATTATGCTCTTATTATAAATAGTATTTCTTGATACTATGTAGATACTTTATGATTTACTTATTTTTATCTAATTCTTTTGATGTTCCCAGGATTTGATTTAAATTTTTTCTTGAGGATTTGACTTTAAAAAAAAATAGTCATAGATGTCTGAAATATTGCAAGAATGTAATATAATTAAAATTAACAAGCACAGTGGAGTTATCATATTTATTATTTAGAAATATCAGCTCTGTTGACGGCTATATTTCTATCTGGCATGAATGTAGGAATTACGGAGTTACTTTTAAGTAAGTTCATTACCTTTATTTTTATTTTAGATAAAAACACCAATCTCTGGAGGAGATGTAAAAGTATTAGTTGCTGGAAATGCATTACCTGTAAGTTCTAGTGAAACAAATGCATTATCAAGGAAAAGAAAGAAAGAGAGTTCAAGTAGTAAACAGGTGAGATAATTAAACTAAATCTTAGATCTTCATAAGATATCATAAATCTTTATTAAACTCCAAAATACTGCACTTCCATTTTCATCTTTAATTTTTATTTTATTTATTTGTTTATTATGTTTACCAAAAAACCTGGAGGAAGTCTTTCAAAAATAAGACGAAATATTGGTCTGTGGTGCAGTATTTTGGAGTTTAATAAAGATTTATGATATAGGTGAGATAATTGTTGTTGTAATTTTCTGTCATATCACATCCTTTCAACTTGTCATTAGAAATTTTGAATACTCATTTTTAGATGAGATGTTATTGAAGTTTTCTTCAACCTAAAGATTTCATTTTCATATATCTACCTTAGTTTAATTTATAATCTTGTTGATCATTTTATTAAAGATTTGGAAGTATGTATAAAGATTAGCAGTAACAAAATGCTTGTTTTGTTACACTTGCAGATTCTATGTCGTTATAAAATTGGCTAATTCTTTAAAATTTGAAGGATTAACCCATCACTTTTCAAGAAATACTGGAATTGGACATTGTAGATAAAATTAAAGAAAACTTTTTTATTGTTTTGTAGCTGCCTATGGAAGAGCGGCTAAGTGCCCTATCACTGGAACAGCCAAGTGGATCGGAACCACCAAGATTGGATAATCTTGCCCATTTATTGGTGCAAGGTTTGCAGAGTAGTGATAAGCAAATTCTTACGGTAAGATATTCCTGATACTTTTAAAAATACTTCAAATCATATAATTTTTTTATTTTAAATCATTGACTGTTGCATTGTATTATCATCATCATACATAGAGGTGTATGCTACTTTTTATAATTGAATGAGGAAACATGGGATGTCCTACTTTTTTTTACAACAAATTGATATTTTCATTGCAAAAGAATTTTTAATTAAAGATTTCATTTTCTACTTAAGACTTTCCCTCAGTTAAGTTTTGCTAATTGATAGTTTTTCAAACAAGTTCATTCAGCAGTCTACATTAAACAAATTGAATCCTTGTTAAAGACACTTAAATTTGTAAATAAATGTTAACAATTTTGAGCCTTTATGTATGTGAGTGTGTGTCGAGGGCAAATATTCAGGGTTTTGCTAGTGCAATACTTATGGAATCGAAAAGTCATTAAAATTATATTTGTGCATTTATTTCTATTAAAACTCCTTTGTTTGCTGACTTTGCATGATTTCTTAAATCAAATGTTCAATCAAAAGGAAAAGTTTAGGTGTGTAAATTTTTTTATCCTTTTTTGCATTAATAGCGCCATTGGGTGTGCTTTCTCAGATACAAAATCCTTTGAGTTGGCGCAGCGGTAAGGTTCATTCTATTCAGGAAGTTTCAACTTTTTTCAAAGGGAGAGTTTGGCACCCTGAATAAGTGACAATGCCAGATGGCTCAAAATACTATCATTTTGCATGTCTCACTCTAAAAGCACACAGAAAGAAACATATAACATACAGGTTTAAAGTCATCTTGTCAATATATTTTATGTCCTTTTGTAATTTTGGTTATGGAAAAAATTATTTAATCACACAAAAATCCGAAACTTCAATTTGGTAAAAGCAAATAAGATTCCAATTGGCCCAATTGAATTGTCATATGTATAATATCATTTAAAAAAAATTATTATTTTTCATTTATTACTAGACGGCTACCTGTTGCTTCATACCTGAAGTCTCGCATATTTAATGGAAACAACATTTTATTTATTCAAAAATTAAAAAACACTCACACTACATCAAGTAAACTGAAAATAAATTAAAGCTTATACTCTAAAGAATACAAATTTGCACAATTGAGTTTACCATGCAACAATACTCCTATTGCAGATTACGCAAACAAGCCATTTTTTTTTTTTAATAATATAGAATTTGCCTGTTAATAACTTTTTTAAAAAAATATGAATTAATATGTATATTAAATATTTATTTATTTATATACAAATAAACATCTTTAATAATTAAAGACATCGAGGAGCACTTTGGGCCCAGTTCTCAGTCCAATAGATGTCTGTTTTGAATTGGAGTGGATAGGATAGTAAATATATCAGATGATTTTATAAGATATATCTCTTCTGCAGCCCAAGATATTTCACTTCACAATCTGCAAAGTAATGGGTGAACATGCTAAACCGAATGTTATAAGTTTTTTTTTTCCCATGTTGTTTTGCCTTAAGAGATATCCTGTATATTTTAGCAAAATTAAGTGTGAATTTTTACTAGCTGCATTTATGGTTTTCTAATTTAATTTATTACTTACAATTTTTCTTAGAATGTCCTGACACGGAATGAAGATGCTGTGATTATGAATACAGTGCCTAGGCTTCCGGTACAAACTGTTATTCCCCTTTTAAAGGAATTGGAAATTAGAATTCACAATAGAGCCACACCGTAAGTCATTCAAAATAAAGTTCCTCAAATAACATAAAATATAAATTAAAATATTGCTTTTAATGAAGAAACATAGAAGGAATTGTGGAAAAAGGCATGAAAAAAGACTTTTTTTTTTTTTTTTTTTCATAATCAATATATTTTTGTATTGCTTGTTTAAATTCTTTCATTAATGATATTGCTAAAAGAGGCCCTAAGTATAAATTAGTTATCAAGCAAAGACAGTCACTTACATGATCTGTTATTTGAAACATTAGTGTATTATTAATTTATCACTTCTTCTTAGCACTGATTTGAAATGTCAGCAAAATATATAGATTATATAATATTATTGGATATCTGTGTTACAGAGAATTATCATTATTCTATTTTTAAAAGCAACTAATCAGCAATAGCATCAATTTTTAAATTCTTGTTGCTTATACTGTGACGAATGGCTAAAATCATTGTTACCAAAAAATAGTCCTTATCTCTTATTTGATCTATTACTTTATTGCTTTGAATTATTTGATTGAAATTCATCATCTTAAGACAAGGATACCTCAAAAAAAATTTTTTTTTTTTTTTTCCTCCACAAATCCCTCTGTTTATTTGAAGATTTATAGTCCAACATAGCCTTTGTAATCTAACAGATAGTAAGTTAAGTAAACTGAGCATCTGCATTTACATAATTCCTTCACTAAGTCCTTCAGATTGATAACCCTCAACAGCATTAAATAATGCTGAAATTATTCTGTTTCACAGTTGGAATACAGTAGAATATCAATGGTAAGGTATTATTCATTGTGAACCAAACAGTAATTAAATAAAAATTTTGCAGCAGTTTTCATTTAATACAATACTGGCACAAAAAAAAATGCCATTCAGATCTTGTTGTTAATGTTTTTATTTTATATTTTTTTTTATAGAAACCATGCTTACCTTAAGTGGCTGAGGTGTATTCTTTCAACACACACATCTTACTTGATGACGGTAATTTTTTTTTTCCTCACCATGCTATTAAATTTATTTTGAAATCTCAAAAATTTTGATATTAAGGAAGTAGAAAATATTGCTCTATTCCAAATTATTCCCTTTTCCTATTAATTAACATTAATGAAGTACAAATGCATTAGAGGTTTAGTAATTACCCATTTTTTATAGTTTTCTGTTGCTTACAGGCTGTTTGTACAAGAAACAGCATGTAGGTTCCATTTTTGACATTAAGTCACCTCCATTAACTGTTGTTGTGATCACGTTGACTGTCCACATCATTTCTCAGTAGAGAGCTGCTAGCATTTTTCAATTGTATATGTATTTTATGTTAGAATGGTTTCATACTCAGAACCAAATTGGAATATGGTTTGTTATTTCATTAAAAATCATCCATCTATCAACACCGGACACAACAGACCATTTTGGTATTGGAAATAAGCAGGAATGCCTGTCATCATTATTTGTATGTGGAATGTTTCCAACCATTTTTTAAAGTTATCCATCCAATTTTACAGATAGTAAAAGTAAGCATTACTTACATATATAAGGAGGAGGAAATTAAACTTTTTTATGCATTTTGTTTTACAGTGTCCCAATTTAGAAGCTTTGCTTGGTCCTATTTACCAGATGTTAGATAGCAGAACTCAGATTTACGAAAAAATGTCCAAACTCAAGGGAAGAATGGATCTGATTTTGACTCAGGTATTGAAGTTTTTGTTACATCACGTCCAAGTTTGATTAACAGTGATAGTATATATATATAAAAATGAATGTATCTTTGTCTCTTTCTTTCTTTCTTTCTTTGTCCTTTATAGACTCCTAGGCCCTTTGACCTATCTGGACCAAACTTTGCAGAATTACTCTTTAGGACCCTGCGAAAAAGATAGGCTACCTTGGAACGCGGCCCCCCCCCCCCCCCCCGGGGTTGAAAAGGGGTAAAACCCCTGAAAAACCCAATATCCACCTGGTGGTGAAAATGAGAACTACACAATATTGTGTAAAGTGAAAAATTCACTCTCCTAATTAGAAGATTAGAAGATTTCACCCAAGTCAATTGCAAATAAAATAAAATTCGCTCTCCTATGGGGGCAGGGACACCCCACTCTGGTGGGGGGATGGCAACACAAGGGCCTAAGTGTTCCACCCCCGACCGACACCGGGACCTTATATTTAGGGCCCCTTCTCGGGCCCCCAAGTCAATTGCAAATAAGGAAAAATTCGCTCTCCTCTGGGGGGCAGGGACACCACACTTGGGTGGGAGGAAGCCAACACAAAGGCTTAAGTGTTCCACCCCCGACCGACACCGGGACCTTACATTTAGGGCCCCTTCTCGGTCCCCCCAAGTCAATTGCAAATAAGGAAAAATTCGCTTTCCTATGGGGGGGCAGGGACACCACACTTGGGTGGGGGGGATGCGACACAAGGGCTTAAGTGTCCCACCCTCGATCGACACTGGGACCTTATATTTAGGGCCCCTTCTCGGCCCCCGAAGTCAATTGTAAAAAGGAAAAACTCTCTCCTGTGGGGGGCACGGACAACACACACTGGTGGGGCGATGGCAACACAACGGCATAAGTGTCCCACACCCGATCGACACCGGGACCTTATATTTACGGCCCCTTCTCAATGAGCCCTTTCTTTCTTTGAGTGGCATTGCAACGCATGCCGGGTACAGCTAGATATGTTATGCCGGGTACAAGCACTCCGGTTGGTGTTGTGACGTCACAGGTTGCTCTGACATAGGAGCCTGGTTACTCCCAAGTCCTTCTTTTTATAGACGGCGCCGGTTGGTTGTGTTCAAAGATGGCTGCCAATATTGTCGATCTGTTGTTAGAAGTTGAAGAAGAACTTTATTCATTGTTAGAAAGAGAATCAAGTACTGATTCCTCATCCTCGTCAGATGAAGAGATTATTATGTTATCAATGTTATCAAGCATATGAATATTATCAAAAGCCTTACCAAAGTAATCATATGTTAAATTTTGAGTCAAATCACAAAGTATCCACTAAGAAAGAGATAATCTATATATATAAAAATGAATGTATCTTTCTTTCTTTCTTTGTTTCTTTGTCCTTTATACACCTAGGCCCTTTGACCTTTCTGGACCAAACTTGGCAGAATTACTCTTTAGGACACTGCGGAAAAGATAGGCTACTTTAGAACCCGGACTCACCCCCCAAAAGGGGTTGAAAAGGGATAAAAGCCCTGAAAAACCCAATATCCACCTGGTGGTGAAAATAAGAACTACACAAATATTGTGTAAAGTGAAAATTCGCTCTCCTATGGGGGCCAGGGACACCACATTTGGGTGGGAGGAAGCCAACACAAAGGCTGAAGTGTCCCACCCCGACCGACACCGGGACCTTACATTTAGGGCCCCTTCTCTGGCCCCCAAGTCAAAAGCAAATAAGGAAAAATTCGCTCTCATTTGGGGGGCAGGGACACCCAACTTGGGTGGGGGGATGGCGACACATGGGCCTAAGTGTCCCACCCCCGATCGATACCGGGACCTTATATTTAGGGCCTCTTCTCGGGCCCCCCAAGTCAATTGCAGAAAAGGGAAAAATTCGATCTCCTATTTGGGGCAGGGACAACACACTTGGTTGGGATGAAGCCAACACAAAGGCTGAAGTGTCCCACCCCCGACCGACACCGGGATCTTATATTTAGGGCCCCTTCTCGGGCTCCCCCCCCCCAAGTTAATTGCAAATAAGGAAAAATTCGCTCTCCTATTTGGGGCCGGGACAACACACTTGGGTGGGATGAAGCCAACACAAAGGCTGAAGTGTCCTACCCCCAACCGACACCGTGATCTTATATTTAGGGCCCCTTCTCGGGGCCCCTAAGTCAATTGGAAAAAGAGAAAAATTCGCTCTCTTATGGGGGACAGGTCCACCACACTTGGGTGGGGATGGCGACACAAGGGCCTATGTGTCCCACCCCCGATCGACACTGGGACCTTATATTTACGGCTCCTTCTCACGAGCTCTTTCTTTCTTTGAGTGGCATTGCAACGCATGCCGGGTACAGCTAGTAAATAAATAAATTTAACACACTTCAAAAATATTAAAGAGAACATAGTATTAATTTTCCATCTAAAAGTTTTATTCCATCTTTTTCCCCTCTTACTGTCTTATGCAAAATATAAATTCTTCATAAACATCTCCTTTAATATCTACAATATTTCGTTCTTCTTGACCGAAGAACTTCTTCAGGTTACATAAAATGAGGTATTATAACAATTCAGTTATAATAATAAATATTATTAAAATAATGAATCCAATCGTTATGAATTTTAATAATTACAAAAATATTTTCTAATCCAGTCGAAGGCAAAATCACTTGCCTTTAATATTTTCTCTTTATTCATACATGGGAAACAATTAATGATACATGGCTCTATCATTAATCTTTCTCTCTCATCTTCTATTTTAAATAAAATATTCACTATAGGGTCAGGATTATGCTGTAACTCTTTATAGTGATCTGCCCAATCTGAAATCTTATCTCTTGTTGTTAAATGCTTTAATATGTTCTGTGACTCTTCCCCTCGGGGTTCTATCTGAGATAAGATTTCAGATTGCGCAAATCACTATAAAATATGGAAATATGTAATTATTAAAATTCATAATGATTGGGTTCATTATTTTAAGGTAAACATGATGCTTAAGAAATGGAATTGCTATAATATTTTGTTATAACATGCTTTAATGATTTGTATATGATTGAGTGCATTGAAGGATTGTTAGTTTGATTTGTATTCTAACAAATTTTTTAGTTGAGGAAAAATATTTTCTTTTCCTGATTTTATGTAACCTGAAGTTCTTCGGTAAGAAAAATTGTAGATATTAAAAGATGTTTACGAAGAATTTATTTTAAACATAAAAGTAAGATGAAGTTTGTTTATTTTACAATGATCTTATTTCATTTAAAGATAAATAAATTACTTAATTAAAAACAGTTTTAAAATTAACATATCTTCACACCAATTAAATATATATAATATATTTAATTCAAACAAATTTTCGGAAAGGATTTTGCGTCTTTCCCTTTTTAAATATGAAAACATATTTATTTTATTTGTTTTTATCAAATTTTAGGTCCTAACAAGAAAATCTGATTCAAGGCCAGAAATTTCAACAGAATCATTGTTGGTTTACCAAGATGGTAAGGTCTTTTTTAGTTGGTTTTTCCTAAAAGAATCTTAAGAATTTAAAAAAAAAAAAATACAAGTTTTTAGAGAAATGCAACACACTTAGCATTAAAGTCTTAAGTGTCATTCATTTGCCGTGTGCTAGACTTTTTAATTTTATGAAAAACATAAATTAGTACAAATTATGAATTAAAAAGACATGCAGTTGGCAAGAAGCAACAACTAAATGCACAAATTGTCAATGATTTCTACAATTGAATAAAGTACGATGCACTTTGTTGATTTCTCTATTGGTACAGTTGATTGCCTAGTAAAATACAGGCGGATCTGTTTTACGGGCGACCCGACTAACAGCATTCCATACTTATGAACAGGCTCCCCATAAGGATAATTTACAATAAAATAATTTATTTAATTTAATAATTTGGGAACTTTTTTTCCCGCACAGTAATAAACCCATATGGCGTAAGCAGTTCGTTGGCGCAGCATCTTTACGTTAGCTACTATTCTCATTGTTTATACAATCGCTTACGCACAGCATCGTCTTAACTTTTTTATTCGACTTAGTGATTCTGTGTTTACTTGTTAAAGTTATTATTACAGTACAGGGATATTACTATTATTATTATTATTATTATTACAGTATTACACTGTATTATTGTTACCATATACATGCTGTTCATTAGGGATCTCAGTTACATACTAATCTGACCTAAAGATATTCTGAGGAACGTATCTTGTCTGTAACCTGGGGTCTATCTGTACTAGATAAGAATTTGTCTGTATTTCTATGTTTTATAAACAGTCTTTACAATTTGTAAAAATATGAAGTACGGTGATAAAAGAATGTCTTGAACTTAAACCTAATATAAATTATTGTAGATTCATCAGATGAAGGTGAAGATGGATTAGCAGAATTTATGCAGAGTCATTCTGAATCCGAGGTAAGGAAACTATTTTTCATGTCTTTAATATAAACCTAATGTTTTCCATCCATTAAGTCATTTCAAAACTACTTGTTTTTAAGTCTGCCTTATAGTTTTTACCTATTCAGCTATTGACTGTCAAAAACCACTATGAGGTTGGAAAGTCATTTTGGAGTTATTTCCGCATAAAAGTGAACGATCATTTTGGTAGCCCAGTCCTGCCTAAAATAGAATTGCTTATCAGTGCTATTTTTTTTTTTGGAAGAGACCTCCTCCCCTTCCTTTAGTCTTTGATAAAACAGTACCTGCATTTAGAATATGTATTTTGAGATATAGCTACTTACCACAGCTTATTATAGGTTCCTTTAGCATTTGTATAATATAAATTAACAAGAAAAAAGGGTTAGAACTGAAAAAAAAATTCCAAATATTTGTTGACGAAGACACCTTAAAAACTTTGTTGTATAAAATTGAAACATAATAAAAAAATGTTTACATTTTTAAAGGCAGTTAGTACAACATTGGACTAATGATAAGGAAGTGTGGGCCAAAACTACCACATAATATGTTAGCATTCAATTCTAATCTCAGGATATCTGAGTAACATTGAAGTTTGCTTCCTTGTAATAATCAGCTAATCTTTGCACTGTTTAGGTTCTTAATTCTTCAAAAAGATAACATTTGAAAACTAACAATTTTTTTTTAATGATATTTTATCATAAAAATTCGAAAGGTTTACATGCCTTGATATTTTTTATTGTTCAATTTTACAAGACGATATAAATTTGCATTGGAAATTTAAAAAAAAAAAAAGTCATTCGAAATTGATAAGATTCTAATTATTTTTTTCATTTCTATTTTATTTTCAGGAATGGGAGGATTTGTCTGTTATTGACAGCGACGACTTCGACGCTGATACAACTGCATTAAGTAAAAAAGAAGTGGATGATGATAGTATGGATGAAAAAGATGAAGAACTTCATTTACATAGTGATGATGAAAGTATAGAAGTTTGAATGCTTCAACATTTAAGACTTGTAAAAAAAGAAATACAAAACAAAACCTTAATTGGTTGAAGTGTGAAGGAAATTTCTTTTCCTTTAAAGTTATTAAAAAAAAATACAAGGGGGGAAAAAGAAAAGAATTTTAATTTTTGAAAATTCATTTTTCATGAGTACATTGTACATCAGCTTGATTTTATTTCTTATCATGCTTAGGTTTGAGTTGTTAGTAATAACAAAAAAACCCGTACATTAATGGTTATATTTTCATAAGGTATTTTTTGATTTATTTTTTATTAGTCTTTACTCATTTACTGAAATACGAAATCATGGTTTATTGTAAAATGTTTTATTCTTTACATACAAAAGTCTCTGTATTCTGTTGTACTCCAATTTCAGTAATGGCAATGATTCTTAAATTTCTATTACTTGTATATACTGTATGAACGTATTTACCTTTAAAAAATATAAATATATATATTATCAAAAATGAAACTTAATAAGAAGTCCGTACTATTCTCTTTGTTTTTGTTTTGTACAATCATGATAGCAATTTATTGGGATATTTTTACATTAAAAATATCCAATCATTATAAATGATTTTATAAAATGTAAATCATTTTTAAAAAAAAGAAAAAATGAAATTAAAATTCTTCCCACCAATATTTTGTAGTCAGATTTCTCCTTTTTTTTTTTTCGTCAGTTAATTATTCAAAAAAGCTTCAATATTGTTCAGTTAAACGTCAAACTTGGAGCACTTTTGTTATCAAAGCAATTTAAATTAAACTTATTTACTGAGTGAGCAAGACAAATAATTTTACACAATAGCTAAAAAAAATAGATGGTATCAGGATTGCATTAGGGCAGAAAGTTTGAAATTTTACAAATAGATACAGGGTTATCAAAATTCATCATGAATAAAGTAAACTGATATTATTAAACTTCTTTATTCTTCATCACAAACTCTCTATTGGTTAATTTCATTTGTGACAGACATGACATCAGACATGCAATGGAGCACATTTCATATAGAAAATATTATTTGAAGAATTATTTTTTTTTTTACAAAAGTGTCTATGTCTAAGCTATTACTTACTAAAGTTTCCAAATTTTAAGTTGTAAACTTTTTTAATAAAAAATTTAAAACTCACTGTGACAGACATGACTGAGAATGGACAAATATTTTTGTGACCTCTACATAACTTCAAAACTCTCTGAATTTTCTGAATATTTATTTATGAGATTTTTTTATGGGATAAGTAAGGGTTTCATCTATTGCCATGTCTTTTTATATAAGAATTGAAAAGTAACTTTTTTTTTGTGTAATTTTTTTATCTTGTGACAGACATGACAGCTCTGAATATTCTATTCGAAAATCGAAGAAGAATAAACTAAATGATGATAAATTTTTAAAATCGCATTATATTTTAATCATTTATTGAAATTTAAACATATATACATGAATTATAATTTATAATAACCACATGAATTTAACAATGTAGGTATGTCAATATTCTGAATAATTTTATCTGTAGTGTACCATACAGCATCATTTTCATTTTCAAATTTGAACTGTCCTTGAGTTGATGCAGGAATTAAGCATTTTATGAGATGCTGACCGCTACAACTGTCTAATATTATTCCATGAAATTTTTCACCTTCATAGACTACTTGGACCCATTGCCCAATGCTAGCACTTCCAACACTTGATGTAGTTGCAACAGGTTGTACAGAGTTATTTTTATTACAGACATCTTTTAATATTCCTGTGTAAAAATTGAACTCTTTTATTTCTTGATTACCAGTTGTCATGCTACATTGTACAATACCTGGTTGGAATGATCTAAAGGAATGAAGTATTCTGGTGCCTGGAATACTGTGAATTTCTCCAGTTGTTGTCTTCCAAGTGTCGTCCAGCATTTTTTTTTTATTTTCCACATCTTTGGAAGCAGCATGTAGAATATTTATGTTTGGACATATTTTTATTGCCTCAGTGGCAAAACTTAAGGAAGTTGTTGGATCAATTTTTCGAGCTTTTACTTCATCCGATTCTTCTTTTAACCGTACCAACTATCCCATCAATGCAACCTTTCCCATGAGATGTGGCTCAGAAATTCCACTTGATAGGTATGCTGCTCAGTATCATATCAAATATTGTATATTTTTGCTTGAAGTGCTGTGATGTGCCATCTGATTGAAATTCTATGAAAATGATGTAAGTGGTGATGATAAAACAATTCCTTAAATGTGTGGAAGAATGGTCAGAATAGCTTTAAGAATAAACACAGAATGAAATCAATAAATTTCCAACACCCAAATGAGTTTGGTGTGACAGCAGAACCATCTGTTATCAATAATGCAAAATAAAAACTTTTGTGTTTGTATTAAAATAATAAAAAAATATGTAATTTTGTAGAACTCTTTTTACGTTGAAAGAGAATTGTGACAGACATGACAAATTTAAAACTCTATTATTTTAGTTCCTGTTTAAACCCTTTTAATAAATTTTGAATGAATATCTTATTTTGACATTTTAAAAGAGAAAATGAAGTGGCAAGCATTTTGTATCAATAGTTTTTTTAAAAAATAAAAAAAAACCTATTTTTTTGTGACAGACATGACATATCAAATGTTCTCCGTTCTTTAGTATTACTGGAGAATTATTTTGATAAAAATGAATATTGTTTTTCTTTATTAGAAAGGAAACGTGCTACTTAAATAAAAGTAATGGCAATTTAGAGTTATATTTAAAAATTCAAGTTTGGGGAATGAAGGAAATTTGACTTAGGTAGAGCTAATACTGTGAATATGAAATGAGTCGTAAATAAATCTTTTCCAAATAATTTTTTCATTTAAAAAATATAAAAAAAAAAACCACAATTTTTATAAAATATGAACCTTTGTCAATAAGCTAAAACCAAAATAAATACATTTTTGTGACATTTTAAAATTAGTCCATAGGTTGACATTTACATGAAATTAGCCCATTACTCACAATACTTCAGAGCATGTTACGTTTTGTGTTTGTTGTATTAGACTTCTAAATTTCATGATTGTTGTTAATTTATTTTTAGTTTTTTGGGAAGAAGATATGGTGAATTTCTTTGCCCTTTTTTTTGTGTAAAACTTGAGAAAGGAAGCCGATGAGGCCTCTGAAATATTGTGAGTAATGGAGAGTTTCTGATGAAGACTAAAGAAGTTTAAGAAGATACAGGGTACATTAACCGCAAATGTTTTTGGTAAATTGGTAAATTTTTTTGCTTTCACAAATTTAACTCAAATTATAAATTTGTTCATAAATACTAAAAATGATCCAAGTACAAATCATAGGATCTTGATCCTTTCCTCCATCAAAATAAAATCTCATCTATGCTATTATTTCTTAAGCTACATATTAACACTTTCTTGCAACTAACTTTAACTCGTCTCTAACATTCTGATTTGGTGCTTAAAGCATGCTGACTTACCTGTAAATAAAAAACAGAATCAATGTATGAGCAAGTCTTAGCAGATTTTCAAAATACAGTAAAACCCTGGTTAACCGAACTAAAGGGGGAGGGGGGAAAGCCATTTCGGATAACAATTTTTTTTGGTTAACCTATGAACATCTAATACAGCTACAGTATTTTGTATTGTAATTACAGTACGTAGTTTTGAAATGTTTTCAAAGTCAAACGAATTCAAAAATCTCTTTGTATGCTACACTTGTGTTCTTTATTAAAGTTAAAATTACATTTTTAGGATTACAGTAGGCTGCATCAATATACACTGTACTTAATAGTTTATAGTATAAGAATTGTTCGGAGGGTTTCGGTTGACCTGAGTTTGATTAATCGGGGTTTTATTGTAGTTCAAATTCATGAACTTTGACCTCAAGAAACCCTTAGAGGTTCAAATAATGATCCTGAGGTACCCAAGCCATCCAGTGTCTTGGGGTGTAACTAGAACTACTACTTGTGATCTCCAACTTCCTAGTGAGGTTAGGTGTTAGGCTAACAATCTAACCTCGTACATGATAGACAATTCCAAGCCAAGGATAAGACACTACATTTTAGAACATGGAATATAATACACCAAAAGTCCTACAACATTAGTTCTAAACTAACCCAATTCAAATTAAATATCAGGCTGGTCTTTACAGAAACTTTAGATGACTTGATATGGATTTCCTCAATATAAAAACTCAGTCCTCTTTAACATGCTAAGAAAAAAAGAATCTAAGAATATGGAGTGGCTTTCAATGTCTTCAAAGCAAAGGATTAAAGATAAAGAATGTGAATACTAAGATAACACCTAAATCCTTTAACAGAAGCTTTAATTACTATTTCAAGTTTCAACCAAAAAGATGATTTAGAAATCGGAAGAAGAAATCTCACATGATTTAATACAATTATTGATTATTTAAGGCAGTTTTGGGACATGAATGCCAAAATAGGAAAACTACAATTGATTAAGATGGCAATAATCAACTACTATTTAATGAGAAGGGCCTGGATTTGCATGAAGTCACAATTTTTCTCCTGTTCTTCATTTCCAATTTAAGCAGCTTAAAAATTACTTCTCAGTTCACTGATTCAAATTATATGGTTGCTCATACAAGAATATATTTTGATTTAAATTTTAGAGAATAGTTTGGTGAAAAAGGTCATCATGTTTAGGAAGGTACTGTTTTGCAGAAGAAACTAGTTCTAGAATTATTAATGCAATTATGTAATTATAAATTAATTATATGGAACATCATAACCCGGGGACCACCTATATATATATATATATATATATATATATACATACAGGGTGCTGCCAAACTTAAAGGTTGTATTCAGTCATGCAAAACAACGAATAAATGTCATATAAACATGGATCTGGAAATGCTTTATTTTCAAGATATGAACGATGCAACAATAAAGAGGTGTTGGCCATACAGTCGCTCAATTTCACAGAAAGTGCTTGAAATGTCCTCCACCGGTCGCAACGCATGCAACAGAACGTCATTCCATCGATTGCCGAACACAGTTGAAGATGCCAGGTGCATGTTGAATTGTGTTGCACCCATCCACTATGCGATCATGCAGTGCGTGGGCATCAGGAACTGGTGTGGTGTACACTAATGCTGTAAGATAACCCCATACGACCCCAAAGACCCAGAGGGTTCACATGAGGGGAACGAGCAGGTATTGAACATTACATGTCACGATTATTGAAGAGCACTTTTATGACTACGATACAACATAAGGCCTTTTGTACACACGACGGTTTCTTAACTGTACAGCGTGTTAGCCGCGCCGCTACCTTGTGAGCTTGTATATGACACTGCAAACCACCGGACCAGATGGCTCAGTTATGGTTTTTCTGTGCCAAGCTGCAGACGTGCGTCATGAATCCTTATAAGAAAAAGATTATCATATAAGAAAGTGTATAGAAAACTCAAAAAAGGAAAAGAAGGTTTTGGATACATCTGATTTTAGAAAAAAGGGAAGAACTTGGTAAATTTCATACACTTATCAAGAATCAACTGAGGGAAGACTTATTTTATATTTATTGATAGTCTTATCCAATATTACAGGCCTTTCATGAATCAATGTAATTAAAACTTCTTGATTTATCTCCATTTTCAAAGAAAATCAGCTTTCTTAAGCTGCGAAATTTATTGCCGCCGTGAAAAAATCCGGTGCGTGTACACACACCCATAGACTACAATACAACACTGTGCGTAGACACGGCGCGCCGAGGGGAAAACACGATGCATATGGCAGCGGCACCGTGCCGTGGTGTGGCCGTGTCTGTCTACACACTTCCACAGTGATCCTAACAACACTGATGACCGTGCCTACACACGGCGAATCAACCGTCGTTTTTCACGGCAAAAAAACGTGTGTACAAGAGGCCTTTAGGCATGTATCGTTTCATCGTTCATATCTTGGAAATAACGCATTTCCAGACCCATGTTTGTATGACATTTGTTCGTTGTTTTGCATGATTGAATACAACCTTGAAAAAGTTTGGCAGCACATTTTAGGTACACCCTGAAAATATATATATATGTATGAGATGGCTGTCATTTCGTGTATGCTATAAAACCAATTTTTTTGGTCGTGTTTTTTTTTTTTTTTTTCCAATTGCAGGATAGATACAATCCTCTTTAGCCCTGAGCACACCAGTATAGCGCTTATAAGGTGTTTGTGTGTGTATATGCCCGGGCTTTTTTAATGCAATTATTCCTAAAATAGTAATAGTTAATCAATAGAAACATTTAATGTTTAACAAAATTAAGGTCACTTTATTTTGTTATAGACAAGATGTTTTAATTAAAGCTCACATTTTGAAAGGCTGTAACTGGAGAACCAATAAGTGGAACAACTTCATATTTCTCATGAGGACTATTTGTAGCGATGGAGTTTTGTTTCGTGCGATTAAAAAAAAAATTACTTAAAAAAAAAAGGTGAACGGTAGGGTGATATATGGCGCTGCCATACTGCAGTGTATAATGCACATGCAATGACACGTGATGGAAAACTGCTATAAAAGCAGACAGGTGAGGAATGCGTCACTTCATTTGCATAATGACAATGTTACCAAAGGATCATGCACTTCTTGTGAAGCTGTCTTAACAGCATTGCGAAAGTTTAGGTTTTAATGCAGATGGTGCCCCACCTCACATCACATCCCTGTCAAGCAGTTGCTTCGGGCTACTTTTACCAACGACAGAATCATCAGCTGCCATTTTCATACAATATGGCCAGCACATTAGCCGGAGCTCAACCCTTGCAGCTTTTGGCTGTGGGGACATTTCAAAGACCTTGTCTATCAAGAACACCTAGCCAACTTAGTGGACCTGAAGACCAGCATTACATGCTATAACACGTGATTTGTTATGTTTCTCACAACATTATGAGTGATACTCTTAAGTGCTATGGTTGTGCTTGTGATAAGTTGCAATTTCAGTAAGTTTCCAACACTGGGGAAACCACAGTGAACATGTCGTTGTGTAACACAACAAATCATGTATATCCACTACAGTATTGTAGCACCATATATCAACCTAGCGGCGACCTTCGGAAGTATTTTTTTTTTTTTTTTGCCAAACAAAATTCTATTGCTACGGACGTTTTTTATGTGGAATATGAAGTCGTTCCTCTCATTGGTTCTCAGTTGCAGCCTTTCGCAATGTGAACTTTAATTACGAGCACCTTATAAATAACGAAATAAAGTGACTTAATTTTTTTTATTGATTAACTATTAAGAATAACTGCATTAAAAAAGGCACATTAAGTTTATAATAGAAATTCTCAAATTTCATTATAATTTTTTTAATATATATCATTTATACAGGATGATGAATTGTAACCAACATCACAACTTCAACATAGCATTTTCTAGATCATGACATTAAAAATTTCAAAACATTAATGGAACGAAACTATAAAAGTTTATAGGAAACAAACACGTACAAATACTGTACGAAAAAGTATTTCCTACAGTACAGTTGGAAAAAAAAATACTCGTTGTGGTTTAATAATAGGATTACAATTAGACATTGAGTCTGAGGCTCCGTCTTTGGGTGCGTGACAGTGGACACGGACATTGGGTGCGAGGTTCAGTGCTTTTGAATTCGAAACTCAGTCCACGTGGGAATCTAGTTGTTTGGCACGATGCTCAAACACGGACTGCGTGAATGCTGTCGGTCACCATGCAGTGTACAATGACGACGAAGCAAGGGAAGTTAACGCAAACCATAACCCGACAAAGCTATAATCTCCGAGGGTTAAACCGGAACTTTTCGTTGAAACCTTCCCGAGCCTGTCGGGGGAGCGAGAGCTAAAGTGAAAACCTTCCAGAGTTTGGTGAAACGAAGAACCACCTACACATTGAGTAAGTATCTGTTCAATCCTTTTTATTGAGCCACAACTTTGAGGTGTAGTTTTGTTATTGCTTTAATTTAATTTCTTATTATCGATTCGCGGGCTTTGTGCGTCAAGAACACCAAGCCGCTCAACTGTATTATTAACTCATATTCTTTGTAGCAGTCCTCTAATCGGTCCTATAGTTTCTAAAGTTTACAGATACACTTTTAGCGTCCTGTACATCTGAAATTTGGCATTCGTTTTCTTCAAAGATTAGTGAAGTTAGTGGTTTCAGGTCGATTTCTATTTTAAACAGAAAGACCCTAATTTCTTTAACAATAATCTTCAGTTAATTGCCTACAAAAACAATCATAATATGAATTTTATTTATTTATTTCAGATATTACAAAATTCTATTTCATTCAAGTTTTAATTACTCAGGAAATTAGACTTACAAAACAAATTTGTCTCTCTCCATCCCATCCCCACTCTTTGAACGCCATGAAGAGATCTTCTTGAACCACAATCTTCTGTAAAAATTAAACACTCCTTTATTTTCCGTCTATATTTCATCTTTCTGTGCGAAAGACTTCTTGAGGACACGAGAAGAAATTCTATTCTCCTTCCTCTAAATTCGTTATGAATACATTTGAACTTAACAACTAGATATCGCTATTACAAATAATCTGTCATCATTTATAATAGCGATATCTAAATGTTAAGCTCAGAAAGATGAAATATAGATGGATAATAAAGAAGGGTCTAATCTTACAGAAGATTGTGGTGTATATATTAGATATTTAAGTTGATATTTAAGATGATGATCTTGAAGCTTGGTATGCAATTTTACAGACAAGAAATGATCTATCTTTTGTATTTAAAAACTCCTCAGTGTGAAACCCTAAGGAGAAATTTGTGCGTGAACGTGACAGATAATCCCATTAAAAACTATCAGAGACGAAACAGTGATGGCCAAAAAATAATAATAATTTCTTTGACGTCAATTTTAAACTTGCGCGTAGGCTACTTTGGTTTGATTAGAGATATGAGGGTCGATCAGGAAAAAAAAAAAATACAACCGCTAGAAATTAAATTTATGAGTTTGCCATAATGCTGTTGCTGAAATATCCGATAGAGAGCTGTAATGCTCAGTGCCGCGTGGTCTTTCTCTTCTTCTTTATGTGCACCCTCATTTCAAGATGGCGATCCGCTTGGGTAACTGATATCCAATTGTAACCGAACATAAACTGCACTACAACATCTGGAAGAAACGACCTGGTCTTCTGAACGATGGTGTGATCCTCTTTTATGACAATGCCCGAACAAATTTTCCACAGAATACACATAACTAGCTGCACGATTTTCATTCAGAAATTTTGGAACATCCGCCATACAGTCCGGATTTAACTCCCAGTAATTTCCATCTGTTCCCTGTCTTAAAAGAGCAAATGTCAGGTAGATGTTTCACGTGATGCAAAAAAGTGGCTACAACAGCAGAACCCTGACTTTTATGCGACTGGGATGGACAAACTGGTCAAAACATTGTGACAAATGCCTCAATCGTTAAGATGACTTTGTAGAAAAATAGTGTATCTGCAGATTTAAGAGCACCATCTCATTTTCTTCCAATAAAGGCTTGCTTTTCTTACACTAGCTTTATAAAACAAAACAAAACACAAAAAATCGACATACGTATTTAGATTTAGGTGACTTAACGTTTTAGTCTGTTTTTACACTAGAAAATTCAAAAAAGATCGTTGTATTCGAGATTACAGCTTTGGATCGAAGAAAAAAGGAAGAAAAAATATTACATTTTTAATATTTCCCTGCATTTTACGGAAAGTAGGCTTAATATACAGTTAAATTAAACTTTAATTCTTCAATAAACTTTAATTAAACTTTAAACTTCAATAAGAATTGAACCAAATTTCACAGAAATCCGCCAGCCGTTTTAAAGGGATGCAAAACATACAAAAAACACCAATAAAGGAGACAAATCAATAAACAGTCCTTTTTTAAAATAATTTATCTAGATTTGTCATCAATCTAGATAAATTACTTTAAAAAAGGACTGTTTATTGATTTGTCTCCTTTATTGGTGTTTTTTGTATGTTTTGCATCCCTTTAAAACGGCTGGCGGATTTCTGTGAAATTTGGTTCAATTCTTATTTATGGTCAAATTTAAAATAGGAGCACAATTATTTTTGACTCCATACTTTCCCTCTCCAGTCTTCGAAAATGCCTTTCTTAGGGGTGCTACTTAGTCCTCAGCACGCGATGGAAAGCCAAGTGTAAGTTATACCTACTTAAGTTTTTTGACATCTTTTTTAGTAGAAACTCACTTTTTTGAGGTAGATGCAATATCAATAAGTAAAAAAATAAGAAAGAAAATTATTAATAAAGGTGCAATTTCTTGGGCCGCTTACGTTTTTTAATTTTCTTCAGTACACTAACGATATTTTGTGCTGGAGCTTCAACGGTGAAATGTATTAGAAGAGCTGCCCCAAATGAAATTGGAAGAAATCCCCAAAAGGATAGGAACTGAAAAGAAAAAATGTTAGTTATAAATTGCAGAAGTCATTTCGTTTATCATATTAGATGGTAGTCAAGAAGATCGAAATAAGGGCATTTAGGAAAATCAAAATCACTAAAAATGTAAGCCTTTAAAACTCTTTACTTATTTTAAATTTGCAAATTATTATTAACAGAAGATTGACGAAAACACGATGAGAAAAACTATGTGGAATCGTGTTCACAGATGGGCAGCATGTTTTGTAACATTAAACTAAAAATGACCGAAAAACAATTGCTTCCCCATGATAATACATCTTAATTTGAAATACGTGCAGTTAGATACGCATTATACAGTAGACTATGTAGATCGGCAAAGAATAATTACAATAACGGCTTCAAACCTTTAAAAGAGTTTCTGGAAACTTAGTATTTGTTTTGAAAATGTAATACTTACTGCATTGCTCAGAGTATAATGGACAGGATGGGGTCTGCTTATGAGACACAAAGCAATCAACATGGGATGAATTAAATAGGTACAATAGGATAATCGACTGCAAATGCACCAGCCATTCCAACTAAGGAAACTGTTGATTATGCCTATCAGATGGAACAGGAAAAATATCTTAGGCTCATATTTGCTGTATTTAAGAATAAAACAACTCAGAAGAAATATATGATTGTATCTGTACTTAAATAATTCGAATAATAACAAAGCACAGATAAAAACATTAAAATAAGGTTTTGATATGCTCTTAGGCTAGGGATCAGCAACCTTTTCTTGCTAACAGGAGGTATTTTTCAACTTTCAACAAAAAACAAGGACAAGTAAATAAAATAAAATAAAAAATCACCTCACTAAGGTCCTGACTCAAGCAGTTCAGGCGGCTGCAAACCTTTTATTTCTTTTATATACTTCTTTTACCAATGCACCTAAAATTCTGAAAATTTAAATATGAACTTGTGAAGCATCCGGGATTTATGTTTTCTTGTTTTAATTTTCAAAATATTCTGTAATTAATTAAATTAAAGTTCAAAAACAGTCAATTTTTTTGTTTTCGAGGAATTAATCGGTATTTCAAAAAAAAAAAAAACTTGACGAATTTTTTATCTTTTCAATTTTTTCGTCAACTAATGTTTTGTATTTAAAATATTTATGTGCAATAACTTTTAAAAAATAAAACTTATGTTTTTTAAAATTTTTTGAGATTAAATTATTTTTACATGCTATCAAATAATCATATTAAAAGAAGTTTTTATTAAAGACTTTCTAAATATCATGCAAATTCATTTGATGCCGTTCGTTTCCAGAAATAAATTTGTTCTGAAACCATTTTTTTTTATAGAAATAGATTTTTGTGAATATTGAAGCCTATTTGCCTGAAGAATTATCGCCTGAATTGCTTGAGTCAGGACCTTAAGATAAATAATGATTAAAAAAATATCTTTCAATATATTGGAAAACGTAATTAGAAAATAACTTTTACCTCCATATCCATTAGAGCAGAGAAAAATTAAAATGCAGACACCAAGTGCCCAAAGATTGTATCTGACAGGCGTAAGAATGGCCGAGCCCAAAACATCGGCTTCGAAATGATACAAATAGAAAACTGGCCAATAAAAACAATTCACGCATAACAACCAGAGAAGGTACATTGTTACCTGTAAATGCAAACTTACAATCAATGATTAAACAATAAATTATATGTATTAATTTCATATTAATTTCTTCCTTATCTCCTCTTTTCTAGTTGTCGTATTATTATAAATAACCACATCTTACACCAATAAAATACAGTGCAACTTGGATAATTCGAAATCGTGGTTAATTCGAAGATTTCTCTTAGTCCCTTGAATTTCTTATTAAATCAATGTTAAAAAATCGGGGATAATTCGAAGTTTTTAATAAAAAATTTCGAACCATAACGACTTTTCGGCGTTTCATCGTAAAGAAATTCGACATGTGACAACTGAAATCCCCTTACCGCCGCCGTTCGACACGTGACGCCATTCGACATGTGACGCTTCAGACGCCATTCGAGCTTCCTGCTGTCAGTGTCACCATGTCTTTCAGTAAAACAAGCGTGTACAAGAATTTAACGTTCGCTGAAAAGGTCGCCTTCATTCGCGAGGTGGAAAAGGGTGTGAAGAAGAAATGCCAAATCGCCAACGAGTACGGGATAGCGCCGAATTTCGTCGGTACATTGAAGGACAAACCAACATAAGTGTAGCTGTTTTCCATTCACTAAACATGCTTGATGATTTTGCTAACCTTAAGCGACTGAATTCTACAAAACAATCAGACATTGCACAATTTTTTGAAAAGCTATAATTTTCTGTATTGAATGTAATATGTACTGTAGCTTACATAATATAAATCTTATTTTGTTTACATACATATAGTGTTTAAGTCTTTCATACCATGATCTTTCTGAATAAATATTTATTTATTGACAGAATAATCTTTTCAAGCATTCAGTGGACCTGAAATTAAAGTTAAAAGATGCAACTTGTTTAATTCGAAGTCTTAGATAATTCGAAGTTTTGTAGTGGTCCCTTCAGCTTCGAATTATCCAAGTTGCACTGTATATTAAATAAAATACATTCAATTTCAAGCCTATTTCAAACAATTTCCGATTGTAATATATCATTAACATGAGCATGAAACATACTTATAACATGAAATATTGTTAAAAATTTTAATAATCCTCAGAGTCAAAAACATTATTAATACCAACAACCCAATAATATTAAAAACTTAATAGTCTAATTCTTCAAATTTGATATTTTTTTGGCAATTAAAACACAAATTCACTAAATCTCCCGCTTATTTTACAAAATTGCTATCAACCTCTACTCCTTCGTTTCTATTAAAATTTTGTCCCTTTGTATTTCTTATTATTATACTTTCTATAATTTTTCTAGTTTTCGAGTCTTTTTCTATCCATGTTGTTATCTCATTATTCACACATTGCCCCCTTTTTTTTACAATGTTCAGCTATTTCTAATTTATCCATTTGTTTATTTTTTATGTAGTTACCATGTTCAAAGTTAGCATGTTCGACGACTCGTTCCCTGATGGCTCTCTCTTCAACATAAAAATCCCGACAATTCATACATTCTATCCTATATATTACATTCCATTTCGTTTTTCCTTTCTTCAATTTACAACAAATAAATATTAATTTGTTTTTATATTCAAATGAAATTTCAATGTTATACCTCTTACAAATCCTTTTTAATTCCATACTGTTTCTATTTAAATACGGTATTATCATTCTCTTCTCATTATCCATGTTTAATTCCTTAATCTTGAAGATGTTATATTTTACTAAAGCTTTATTTATGAAACTATCTCCATAACCATTTTTCTTTACAATTATTTTCATTTTATTTTATTCATTCTTGTAAGCTACTCTTCCTCGAACTTGTCGAACTCTCAATTCTGTGAATGAAGTTATCAATTATATTTCTTTTAATATTAACCTGTGACCTGATTCAAAATTGAGTACATGATCACTTTGATAATCTTCCTGAAATTCTTTAAAACTAGATTATTACCTTTTGTCATTAAACATACATCTACGAAGTTTAGTTTGTTATTAACTTCTTTTTTCTTTTTAAATTTTATTTCTTTATTTCTTTTATTAATGTCTTTTAAGAATTTATCAAACTGTCGAATAGTACCGTACCGAATTATTAAAATATCATCAGGGTATCTAAAATATTCCATTTGGAATTTACTATCTCTTAATAATTTATATTCAAAGTAATTCATGTATATATTTAACAGTTGTCCTGATAAGGGTGATCCCATTGGGATGTAAGTTTAATGAAAAAAATGTAAAAATCTAGTAATAATTATTTAAAGCATTTTGCGAAAGCTGTTTGCGAGGCGGGAGGGGGGGAGGGGTTAAAAACAAAACGATGGGTTTCCAACCAAAAGAAAAAAAACAAGTTTAAATGTTACATTTCTTCCATGCAATGGAATTAAATGGGGAGTTACGACCCTACAAACCTAAATGTGTTCTTTTCAATAAAATGTATTCTAAAATTCAAAAAGGTTAAAATATACATATTAAAGACTTATTTGAATTAGAATAAATTGATAAGTATTTATGTAAACTACAAGATAAAATTCACTAAATCTCCCACTTCTTTTACAAAATCGCTATCAACCTCTTCTCCTTCGTTTCTATTCAAATTTTGACCCTTTGTATTTCTTATTATTATACTTTCTATAATTTTTCTAGTAAAGATCTACGAAAAAAAAAAAAAAGCGATATCATGAATATCCCCATTATTCGTTATTTTAAATATATATTTTAGCCACTCATTAAGTCGTTTATATTAATGTATATTCTTAATACATTATGAATAAAACTTACCTTTGAGATTTTGATTTTCCCTTCTGTTTTGTAGAATATCCAGCCAAAAGCCATACCTATGACAAACGGTCCTATACGACAATATGGCTGCGTGTATACCAAGCTCATATTCAAACCACGTGTTGCCATATACTGAGCCCTAAATGTAAAGAGAAAAAAAATATCCTGAAAGTAATTTGATATTTGAAAGTGAGTTATAATATGCTTTCTCTGAATTTCTATTTGACATTTTTTTTTAAACTTTTCATTACGGCTTTCTTAAAAGACCTTGTTATCTAAGAATGGACTTTTACGTTGAATTTTTTTGAGAAATTTCGTCGAGATGATGATGGCTTTAGTATTTTCCACTCTCTTTCCAAACACAATCAGCCAAATATGTCGTGTCGTTTTGAAAAAAAAGTTGCGAAAAAATATTTTTTTCTTCTTTTTTAAAGTTTGCGACGACTTAAGTGAACCACCCTCTTACTTATCCAATAATCAACACCTTATCCGTTAGGCCTTGCCCTGTTACTGGATATTCCAGAATCTTGGATGTCTCGAATCCCGGAGATGAATGAATGCTTCTTTTTCTAGTGTTTTGTTTGCTTCT
>JAFIDM010004315.1:25211500-25256522 GCA_023159025.1 Thereuonema tuberculata
AAAATATCATATACACTCTGTGACAAGAAACGACGCACCGCAGAATGCTGCCGAACAACTGCGAAACTTAATATACAAATACCTCATGAGTGGACATGCAAATTGTAAAAACTTTGCAGCCATTGAATGCAGAGGGCAGCGCAGAGGGCATTTGATTCTCGCAATCTAGATTGCGTCTAAGTAGCGTTTCTCGCTTGCTTCGGCACTTCCGGACGTTTTTGTGGTTGGATGCCGTTCTGTAGCGGTTGAGGCACAGCAGGACACACCACCCGACAATCTATCAACAACTGAGTGGATTTGAAAAAGGTTGTACCCTGGATTTGAGAGAGTCAGGTTGGACATATCGTTCTATCGCCCGCCACTTGATGCCACAATAAGACGTTGTTGGCAGCATTGGGCTCGGCAACTCACGCACAACTCTCAAGATGGCACTGCTCTCAAGATGGCAGTGCTTCGGGATCCCGGACCGTATGACCGGCCCTCAGAACACCAACAGTTTCCGTAAATGCTATCTGAAGAGAGTTAACGGCATCACTGCAGCCTGTTGCGTCAAGATGAACCATTGCCAGAAGGCTGGCAGAGGATGGATTACGATGCCGACATCCATCACGGAGACTACCATGCAGCATCGCCATCACCGCCTGCAGTGTTGTCTCGCCAGAGCAGCGTGGAATGTAAATGATTGGATCCGTATAGTGTTTAGTGATGAATCTAGTTCTCACTTGGAGCCAATAACCGCTGAATACGTGTGTGGAAACGATCAGGCTAGCGGGCCTCACCTTACCTAACTCAGGAGGGTCACACCGCCATCTAGCTACCGTTCTCGTTTGGGGAGACATTGCATATAACACCTTTAATTGTCCTTCGGAGTACTGTTACAGCACAAGGTTAGGTATAGGACATCTTGGAATCTGTCGTTCTGCCTTTGCTGTGAGGTATTCCAAGAGCCGTTTTTCAGCGGGATAATGCCCGATGGCATACGACGAATATCTCTTAAAAGAGTGTCTACATGGGTGTTCCGACACTTCTTGAGCTGCCAGATCACTAGAGCTATCATCTAAGAACATGTCGAGGACATGTTGGGACGGTGATTATATTCACCGCGCAGTGTGGGCGAACTAGCCCAGCAATTCCAAGATATTTCGATGAATCTTCCTCAGCACACCATAGGACATGTCCGAAATAAACAGCGGAAATGCTCTCACAGTGTTTTCTGGCGTCATTTTCTTTCCATCCTCTTTGCAGATGTCGTATTTCATCATGATCACACTATTTTTTCCAAGCATGTCGTTTTGTTTTGTTTTGTTTTGTTTTTTTGTCACATAGTGCATTTATATGAGTTATTCTAATAGAATTTGTTTTCAATATAATTTCTAAGTAGAGAAATATGAATTATTCTAACTTCAAACTTCTCAAGACAAGAATTTTTAAGTATCATAAAAGCCCCGATCACTTTTATTTTTTTATAACAAATTGAATATATAAAACTTATTTAAAATCAGCATTTATCATACCTTAAATTTTGGATGTTCTGTGATGTTATGTAGTACCATACTATCCCAATGAATCTCTAATCCAACCAAGTTTTTCTTTGCCCTAAAATTATATATAACATAGTCAATAGAAGCAATTATATACTGTATAATCAAAAATATGGTAACCTCAGCACTCGTGTCGAATGATATCTGACACAATTAATAATTATAATCAATTAAGAAAAGTACTTAATAAATAATAGTAATACTTGATAAAATTCAATAATATTTTTAGTAATATATAATTCATAAATTTTATATTAGTGTATATTCAGTTAAGTTTATTTTAGAACTAGAAACATGTTAAATATTAGGCAATAATTTCTGTTGTTTTTGATCTTTTATAATGCATCAAAAATTATTTACTTGCAATATAATATATGGGTTTTTAAGCCTTTAAAAAAATGTAAAACCCACCTACAATTCTACTGTAGAATGTTTTTTAATATTACTTACCAGGTCTCATAATTCTTAACAGATAGGTTCAATCCTCTTCTGTACAGATATTTCTATAAAAAAAATAATTAAAACAATTTTGTTAGAGAAAAAAAATAAACTTAGACCCCTACTTCTAACAAAGCCTTCCATTGTTATATTATTTAGGGTTATGGTAGGTGGAAACGAGCTTATCTGCGAACTGGAGAGGTCGGAAGAGGTTGAGAATATTTTATCTAAGGGGATGTTTCTCCTGCAAACCGATCCCGAGATTCAGCCAGTCCTCTGCCAAATGGAGTCCTGATTTGTTGAACGTCGGACTGCTATCACAGGAGCCTTACTTTCTTACCTCTTATTAGAATAAAGACACGACGTTTTACCTTCGATTGATTTTCAGATATGATTAACCAATTAAGAATATTAAAAATACATTTCAAAATTAATATCAAAGTAACTTAAATAGTATTATTCATGAAATAGTATTAGAGCAATAATAAATAATTGAAGGAAAGATATACTTCATAATTCTCATAAAGCAATATTTTATAAAAGATGACTTTATAAAGATATACTTGTATATATATACATAGAAGAAATAATGAAGAACTTTAGTTAATAACAATTTAGCATATTTCTTGGTTTGATGAAAAATAACAATTAAAAAAATGCTACTTTTAATCCCATTACTTTTTTGATTAAAATAGAATAAAAGAGTACAGGAAATATAATAAATAGCAAATATTAACCTTTAGGGTAATGTTGTTATTTTAATAAAATATAGCTTTTTGATATACTTACTCGCCAGGATTTGCTGAATAACCAATCGCTGTCCACACTTTCACTAAATTCGTAGATGGTTTGACTGAAAAAATGCAAAAACAAAAGAAATTGTCTGAAACGTATTACCGTAAGTTGTGGAACGTACTAGAAAAACAGCAACAAAAAGCCCTCCCTTACATGAACTGTTCTATAAACTAATGTTACCGGTATTTTAAACAAATCCTCTTTTCTTTTATTGTCAAATAAAATATTCTATTACAATTAGATTAATCTTTTTAGTCGCGTGCTTCCGCACCCCCTTTCAGGATTCATGCTCTCGTCACCCAGCCAACCTTAAAAAAAAAAAAAAAAAAAAAATCCTATATTCTCGTGCTGCCCAGTTTTGATGACCAGAGACTGCCTCAACAGGTAATAATGAGCAATGGTAAAAAATATATACTCGAATAAGCACATTAAAACGTTGAGACCTAGTGTTTTTCAAATAAGTGTTGATATACATTTTTAGTCACTTTATTTAATTGCGCATGGAAAATTCATTGAGGCTAGCGGACCTACCACATGAAGTTTCTATATTTTATCTTTTATTTTTAATGTGTATTTTTTTGTTTTTAGTTTTAACATACTACAATTAATGCTTAAGTTTTATTTGAAATTTACCTGCAAGGTAACGGACAATCACAGTGACCGTATACTTCAGGGACTGTATAACTACTACAAGCTTCTGTAATACGAAAGAAATATAGTCAAAATTCATCATATGAAATGTAATCCAATGAAATAAAAAATTGTTTCTAAAACATCATAATTTGATTTTTTGAAACAAAAAAAAGGAACAACTCTAGTTTGGAGCTGTCCATAAACTACGTCTCGCTAATTTTTGTTATTCTCGACCACCTCCACTCATCCCCATGTCACACTTTGTGACCCCCCCCCCCCACTCCCTAATACTACGTTACAATATCATGCAATTTCCCAAATAATTTACATTAAAAACTAGAGTATTTTTAACTATAAGTATTTAACACCTATTAATCAACGACGAAGTCGTTTAATCAATCGTAGAATTGATAGAGAACTTTATCCTTTAACTGGCAAACGGCCCTATAAGACATCGGAACAATAGAAAATCAATTGTGTCTGTTGTTCTCTAGGCAATTAGTTAACAACCAAAAATAACAATAAAAGTCTGAATGTATTTTAATTCTCAATATAGTTTAATATACTGTCAGTAAATATATTATATCAATATATTTTTTAATTTTTCCTACAAAGTTTACATCTTAATGATTGATATTTATGAATAAAAAATAAAATTTAAAAATTTTTATAGCTTTGGGTGGGCATTAAAAAATCAAAATAATCTAACTACAACATTAAAAAATAGAATCGAAATCTAAAATTAAAATGATCTCTCTTTGGTATTTTAGGTAGGTACAAATAATCGAAAGTTAAATCTTAAAAGAAAATCAAAATGTAAAAATCTTTTTTGGTATTAAAGCTATCTAATCAAGTAATCGAAGTTCAACGTTAAAAAGTAAAATTAACATTAAAATTCTTTTTGGTATCAAATAATAACAATAAGTAATTAAATAATCGAAAAGTCTTGACGAATCCATTGGCCCCATTAATTAATCTGTGTATGCCCATGGTTTTATCATATATTCATTGATTTCAATTACGTTACATTTCAGAACAATGGATGAGGCCAAGTTGTTTACTAAGTGTCATCCTAGAACAGCAGTTTCACGCTAATATGGCGAACTAGGAGCAGTCACCAGTAAACAGCGGGATCTCTATACAAGCCAATGTTTACTGGTGACTGCTCTTAGTTGATGACCGCCATATTAGCGTGAAACAGCTGTTCTAGGATGTCACTTTGTAAACACTTGGTCTCCTCCATCATTATGAAATATAATGTCAAATATTATCTGACCCCTTCCCTCTTCTTCGTCACACTTTGTAACGATAAGCACAACCCCCTTCCCCACAAACTTGCAATTGTGTTTTATGGACAGTCCTTTGTTTTTGTTTTTTTTAATGGAATAGATAACTATAATTTATTATCATCTACAAAATTTAAGTAGATAATATTGAGGCTATTACCTAAGTTACAAACTTTTTCTTGTGGCAAAACAGGTAGAATTGGGTCTACGCAGTTACAGGCACGAAGAGAAATATCCCTTTGGCAATTTTCGATACAATCCTTTGAAATAAAACAAATAAAATAAATAAAATAAATAAATAAATCCTCTTAATTTTCAATGGAAAAATTAAAAGTTTGTACTTTTTTAAAATCAACAAAATATAGAAATGAACATGACTGTTTATCTACGTTTAGTTGAAATTTTTTTTTTTTTATTTCTGCAGTTATTAGTAAGAAATAGTCTAAGAAGCGAAGTATATACACTTCATTCATACCAGCTCAGTTATCTATTGCATGCGCCCCACGTTTTTCGTTTTAAATCTTACAAGTGTTTTCATAGCTATTAAAAGTTTACAATCACAAAGTTTCAGGACTATCTGTATGGGTTTAGGAATCTGTATGGGGCTAGGAAAAATTATTTTAAACTTTTTAGTCCGTCTTAAAAACGTGGTATATTAAAAAATATATTTTTTACAAATAATTATTTTCTGCTTTTTAGTCGTGTGTATGAAGTTTTTCAATCGATTTTAAACATTTTGATGAGATTTTTATAACAGAGCTATGTGGTAAATTTCAGGTTTATTTCAGTTTCTCTTCTCTTGTCGTTTTTGCTTCTCCTTCTGTAGGCGTCGCTTGCGTTGGATGGCAGCGCCATGCGACCATTTGCAAAAACACTGACAGCGCGCATCGGCCACACAGCGTTGTACCGACCTGTCATCCGAAGAATTAGGGTTCCCTAACGAACAGAAAATGTTAATGTTAAGAAAGCGAGATAATATTGCATTGTCATCCAGTTCTGAGCTGTGTTTAAAGTTTCAAATCTCTAGCTCATAGGGAAGTTAGTTTAAAATCAATTGCAAAATGTGTACAGTTATTTAATATATGTAGTTAATAGTTCTCCAAATAATTATGAAAATTTGTTTCGAGTTTTAACTTATATAAATCATCTAGTGTACATAAAATTTTAAAGTAATGGCATACAGAGGTTTTTTCTTGGTCTGACTAGCCCCAGTGCATTCCACTACGTTACTTAGTCGTTCTAATACTGCGCATGCTCAGTATTATCAATCGATCAATTTACTGAGAATTTATTTCGAGGGTATAGCATTAAAGAAGGAACAGTGAAATATTACCGTTAGAGAGTAGCGATATTGTCTTTCTTCTGTGGTGTAAACGCTGTATCTGGGGAGCTTTTTATCAGAAACTTTCAAGCAGTTCGATGGATATGGTGCTTTTAGGCGTCCAATATCAGTCTAAAAAATTATAATTTCCAAAAATTAGGGATCTACTTATTACTTATTTACAAAAATGAAAATCATAATCAAGGATTACAAAAGACTTATAAAAAAACAAAAACAAAAAAAAGCAATCACAGTGTCAAACATAGCTTTGAATCTTTGAAATGCTTAAGCTGGTTTAATCCCAAGAGGTCAACAGTTTTTACTTTAAAATAGACAGAGAAATATGGACTCTTCTGTAACTCAAAAATCTTATAGATCTATGGGTCAAATGATAAAAAAAAGACTTTCCTTACAATAAATGTTCTTAAAATTTCGCTTTGCATTTTTAAGTTTGTTTTTTGTTTGTTTGTTTGTTTTTTAAGTCCTGAAAACGACATTAACGAAAAATCTGTTATAATATCTGCTGAATACAACATAAAATTTTTCCATATTCCATATTTAAATCAATTAATGTTAATCACATCAACGCGCATATATTAGAAGAGTACTAAAAGAATTAATACCCTTTGTAAGATATCATTGTTTCAATTCTCATTTTTTATTTGGGATTTTTCTCATTTGCACTCGCTGATTTCTGGACAAGAATTCATATATCAGAAATTTCAAGTATAAAAGTTAGATTGTCTCTAGTTCTTGCAATTTTCAAAAACATTCATTCAACAGTTCGGTAATTATTAGGGGTGTGGGGGCACACTGCAAAACGTTAGCAATGAAATTATTTTTTTTTCGGCTTCCGAAATACAGTAGTTGAAATATGCAAGAAAAAAGGTTAGTTGGACATGTAGTAATGAAAGCTTGATGATTTACCTGTTTCATACCAACATGAGTGAACTTCCCAGCATACAAGTAGAAAACCTTTAATTTGTCTAAGACTGGAGCACCACCTGGCGGATGAATGGACATCACTGCTCCACCATGACGATGTAAGTTAGGGTAACGCTCAATAACATTTAGACGTAGAAGTATTCGTAGTTCTATAAATGATCCAAAAAAAATTAAACTATTTTTAAAAAAAAGGATATTCGATTCCTCTTGAGAAAGGCTAAAGAACACAAGAACGGAAACATTAATGTAAACAGGTAGAGAAATTCTTCATTCTACCTTTTAATATTCATGAGTAACTACATTCACTCTAAATTCACTCCATAAATATCCAATTATGTAAATTACAAATTTAATATTAAAATAATCATTAAATCATTTGGCAACGGAATCATTGGACGGCTGTTCTGCATGCTCCCACTAAAATCAATTCTGCTACCCTGCCATCAATGGCTAACGGTTTGATGAGAAGAATCGTTGGATGATAAGCCTATTTGATATGAATTATAGATATAAGTATTTATAATTTGAAAGCACTTCTGACGATTTCGACTTGATATTTATATGACTTTTGTCTTCCTCAACAATAAATCTCAAGAATCTTTAAAAATGTTCAAAATCAAGAAAAGTCAAAATATTTACTTTTTACAAAATATTTACTAAATATGAAGCAAGTAAAATTTTATCATAAATAAATATAGATTTGTTATCCATTCTATATTTGAACTGAAAAAACTTTGATAATACATTTAGACTTATTTCAAGCAAAAGTGATTTAATGTAAGCAATGATGTCTGTTTGTCATATGGTGATAAAGCTAACTAAAAATCTAATTGTCCTACAAACTTCACATTTTAGAAAATGTTTAGGTTTTTGTAATGAAAATCGCTGTCCATTTTAGGAAAAACGGACCAGTAAGAAGCTTTGGACAAAAAAAAAAACAGTCAATGCAAGTGAATAAAAAACTCCCTTTTTTTCTTAATTAATAACTGTTTTTGATTTTTGTCTTTCAGAACAGATAAAAATAATGATATTCCAAACACTTACGTGACTTAAATCTGGATGTTAAATATTTTCCATTAAGCCCATCATTGAAAGTAAAACAATTTCCCCAGTACAGATTATTGAAGTAAAGCAAATCACTGAAAACAAAAAAAAAATAAGTAAAAATGTAAATACACAGAAACTTTAAAATTTTACATAGAAAGCTTAATACCCCATAATATAAAAGATTTAAATTTAATTAAAAGTTAATATTCTTCAGAGAGAGAACAAGAGTGGAACCTCCAAGCATAAAAACAAGAAATAAAAAAAACACATTAAAAAGAATAGAAAACCATATATTTTTTAATGTGTTTAATATTCTTCAGTTGTAATAATTAATGTTTAATTTAGCAGTATATAATATAAATGCTGCAAACGAGACTGGGATATTTCCCACATCATAAAAGAAAGATAGACGAGGCCTTTCGCGTCCTATTGTTCAGGAATCGTCTTCAGTCACATTAGGACTACATCTAATATAAATGCTATAAATCAATATAAAATATAATCTTGTAAGAGGAAATTATACAATGCATAAACTCAAATACCCATTGAATACCATAGACCTGTCAGTTCGCTTTTAATTTATCAGCATATCAATGTAGAACTGTTTCAAGATATTACTGTCACCAGCTGAAACAGCTCAAAAGACACTCTTAGGTTAAGATTCGAAAAAACAAAAAATCATTATCTTAAATTTTATATGTCATCAACCAGTAAACACACACAGTGACAAAAAAAAGTCATACCCATTAGACGCTTCACTAATCAATGAGTACTGTCCTCCAAATGAGATATGGCCGCCCTGTTTTTGTGAGATCTGCGCATGTATGATCGATTAGTCTTGTCAGGCACTTCCGTCTGATTTTATGATAGGACGCCGCCATTACGGTAATCGCTTGTTACTTTGCAAAAGAACATTGTATTTATAAATAATATATATTTATTTATTTATATAAATACTTATTGTTAGCATTGTATTGTTGGTATTGAAATAACGCTAAATAGTCGAGAGAAGTTTTAATTTGGCGTTATCAACATGTCTTTCTCAGTGAAAACAGACGCCATCGTCCAGTGTGACAGGAAAACATAATTGATCAGCTACCGGAAGGGTTGCGCAGTTCAAACTTCCGCCGGCCATCTCTCATTTGGAGGACAATAGTGACTTTTGCACCTCTCTGTACATTAGCGTTCATTTGGTACTGAAAAGTTATATATTGCTTATTCACATAGTTGTTTTAATGCGTCAACCTTTCATAATGTCAAAAATGAGAATGGGCAGATCTGCCCCACCCCTGTATAGCAATAAGATATATACGTAAAGAAAGATCTCCATCAATAAAACATTTTTTATCCTTACGACTTGCCTCAATTATTATTCCGTTCAGAATTATAGACGTCTAAATATGAGGTCTGAGTCATTGATTTGTTATGTGAGTGTGGCAGAGAAGCCAACCACCTACAGGTGGGGGTGCTTTGCTGTAGGTGGCTGGCTTTTCTGCACACACACAATTAACAAAATGAATGACTCAAATGTTATATTTGTTATATTTTATAATGACGTATAAAAGTCCGAACGGACTAATAATTGAGACGAGTCGTGATAATAACATGTGTTCTATGTAAGGAGATCTTCCTGTAGGGGTTAATCCATACCAAGCGCTCCAGCACTGGTTGCTCGACCATTTTTAAAGAATTGATTTTTTTTACTAAAAAACCCCTAAGCATGAATACTTCAAAACAGGCATTATTTTTTTTTTATTTGACTTCGTTTAAAAATGGCATCCATTTTTGTTTTATGGTTTCCAGCATTGTTGGCCTTTGCAGACATTTGCGGTAAATTTGATAACTCAGCTAAGAAAAATGGTAGAAAGCTGTGGTAAAAAACATTATTTTCAGCACATTTCAAACTACATTTTATGTCCTATACCTTTTTATCATCTCTCTAATGCAAATGGCTGAAATTTAGAACCGAAACTGATATTCACTTTTGAACAAAAATCGAAGTTACGGGGTTTTTTTTAGCAGGAAGGAATGAAATAGAAAAACTATAATTTTTTTTGAGAAAAGTATCGTCCAAAGGTTTAGCAAAAAATATTTCAGCTCTGTTACTGGCTTCCTAATTTAGTTATAGCTCTTGAAAAATGCTCGTTTTTCATTTTTTTCAAAGTTTGAGCCCCAATATCTCTGGTGGAGGACCTAATAAAAATTTGATATTTACAGTATAAAGATAACTTTATGAGAGGTAACTGTGAAAAAATTTTGAGTTTGATATTTGAGTTAGATACCTGTATACCTGGTTCTAAATTTCAGTCATTTGCATTAGAGATATGGTAAAAAGGTACAGAACATAAAATGTAGCTTGAAATGTGTGCAGAAAATAATGTTTTTAACCACAGATTTCTATCATTTTTCTTAGCTGAGTTATCTAATTTATCGCAAGTATCTGCAAAGTCCAAAAATGCCGGAAACCATAAAACAAAAATGGACGCCATTTTTAAACGAAGTCAAATAAAAAAAAAATAATGCCTGTTTTGAAGTACTCATGCATAGGGGTAACAACAGTAAAAAAAATCATTTTTTTTTTAAATGGTCGAGCAACCAATTTAATGTTTTCTGGACCGTTTGGTATGGATTGACCCATAACTATATATCTTTCTTACCACTAAACAGAGTGGGACAAATTGCCATAGGGTTTGCCCATTCTCCTTTTCTTTTCCAGAGAAGAAGAATTATTATTATACAACTGTTTGTTTTTTTATTTTAATTCAACGGCTTTATTTTCTGCCGTTTTAGGCAAGGATACAAAAAAATCATGGAAATCACAAATGATAAGGCTTATCTCATTGCTTTTCTTTAATGGAATGACTCAGCACCTTACAATGTTTAAATAAAGTTAATGCTAGAAATATTAAAAACTATAGATTGTTAATCTGTGAAATTTTCGTGTTAGATTCCTCCGTCACATTAACAGAAGACATTAACGTGAAAGATAAAGTTTCTTTCTTTTTCAAATGTAAAGCTTTTTTTTTATTTATCCATTAATTTGCTATTGCAAATTTGCAAGTTTTATAAGTTGTTTCTGTAAACAATATTTATAGAGATATTAAAAAGTGCGACCAATGCTCCTAAGTGATATTTCAAGACAGCCCGTTTCACATTAATATGGCGATCATCAGTTGAGAGTAGTCAGAATGAACAAAGCAGGTCTCATAACGGAGGTGTAATGAAGTAGAACAGGAAAAGAAATGGAACCTCCACAAATCTAAACTCAAAACATAAAAACACATTAAAAATAAACATAAATAATAACATTTATAATAAAGTAAAAGAAAATTCATCTGCTGGGCTCTGCCAGCCTTAATGAATTTCTTAAGCTCATGTACATAAAGAAAAAGCGACTAAAAATGTCTAAACAATTAAAAAGTGAGACCAATGTTCATAAGTGACATCTGAAGATAGTCTGTTTCATCTAATATGGTGATCATCAGTTATGAGACCTCCGTTATGAGACCTGCTTTGTTCGTAGTGACTACTCTCGACTGATGATCACCATATTAGCGTGAACAGGATTTCTTGAGATGTTTTTAGTTTAGATTTGTGGAGGTTCCATTTCTTTTCCTACTCAGCATTTATAGAGATTTAGTTCGACGGAATTAGAAATTGTTTTTCATTGCTTCTCTTTTATTATTATCCTGTCAATTTCAATAATCACATATTTCTACAATCACAGATTCAATGAAGACTGTAAACATTTTGTATTTTTACTTTAAGAATTATATGTATTCATTATAATTATGTCAATAAACAATGTTTATCCAATAAATAAAGCAGAGAACAATGAAGATAAATCATGTGTGATATAAATCCTACCACGATAACGTGACGATTCGACATCAGCACTAGCCTCTCTCACAGGTTCCGAAGAATATTACGTTATAGCTATAAAACAAAACAAAAACAATAAGTTTTTTAGTCCTCCATTTTCCAATTCCTTTCGCAAATAATCTTCAACCTGTAAAATATTTTTTCGAGCACTGCTCTATAAAATACTTTGGGGAGACATTTTGAGGGAAATTAATGGACCTGTGCTTTGAGGCCCGCTTGTTTGTGATTGGCTGAAGAACAGATACGTCATAAACACTTGGAATTCCTTTCGATCGTCACGCTATCATGGTCGTGCTACAACTTGAAATACCGAAACCATACAATAACACAAGAAATAAATAAGGTCTTACCTAATGTTACAAGTACTTGTTTCCCACCAACAACTGATAAGAAATGTTTTCATATCCATTCCTATGAAAATTCTTTCACTTTCATTGATATTTCCTAATTTCTGCAGTAATTTAATTTCCGCTTGTTCAGCAGGACTATCTAGCTATTAAACGAAATGGTAAATGAATATCAATTGCTTGAATGTTACGCAGTATTTCCTGTGTTACTGCGTTAATGAAGCAGGTAATTAAAAATTAAATATCATTAAAATAATTGTATATAATTAAAGTTCACCATTTACACGCACTCTACAGTAGAAAATACGTTTCGGAAAGCACCAAATTTCCAGTAAGTCGTAATGAAGCCATGGGAAGGATATTCATTGAAAAAAAATAGTTTAAAACATCACCACCAAGGTAGGCATGTATGATATCAGAAATGTAAATTTCCTCCTATCACAGATTAAGCGACAGCCTCACACGCGTTTTCATTCGCATTTTGTGTTCAACTCAAAATGACGTTAAGTTTACGCAAATCTCAATGCATGTCGGGAAATTCCTTTATAGTCCCAAAAGGGACTGCTTGGTGTGAGTTTACGTCAACATTCATTGTTGAACCGTTTTTCTTCGAAGAGCCTGGGTGCGCAGATTCCTACTCCATGTTTCGTTACTGGGAATCGATATGCATCATTACTAACCACGACAGTGACTCCAGCACTCCAACAACCTCAGTGTCTTGATTCAACAGTGTTCAGACAGGATGGTTTCAATCCACACATCGCCATTTGTGCTAAACAGGTGCTCCGCAATCCTTTCACTGATAACCGCGTCATCAGCCGGCATTTCAGTAATGTGCGGCTCGCACCAGGCGATTTTTGGCTGTGGTGCTATCTTAAAGATCTGGTTTATCGTGACAACGTAGCAGTCTTGGCAGATTTAAAGCAAGCATACCACATCACGTGCTCAACATTTCCAGGGACACCTTGAGTTCAACACTTGAACATGGGATTCTGCTATTTCAGATGATAGCAGATAATGATATTGAACATGTTGTGACATGACTGTACCCATAACAGCGCTGTACTATATTGTTGTGGTCAGCATACACGTCTACAAACGCCCCCAGATGGTCATTCTTGGAACTGATTTGTTTTTCCAATGAATGTCCTTCCTACGGCGTCATTACGACCTACTGCAAAATTTTCTGCCATTCCGATTAATAGTTTTTGCTGCAGAGTGCATGGAATAGATGAACTTTAATTATAAAACACCTGTACAAATATTAAACAAATACAATTTAAACGAACAAAATTGATTTTGATTTGCTGTCGAGGTTTTTAATCTTAACTTTTTAAATGCAGAGAACACAGAAATTTCGTACGGGAGCTTAAGTGAAATTGAATATGTTTTAAGACTTAGAATTTTGTACTTCTAGTCACGTGGTCACCTGACTACATGAAAATTTCATTTACTCATCATTTATCCTTTGGGAGTAACATATTACATTGCACGGAATATTTCACCACAGGCCTCTGTCAAAATAGTTTGCATTACTGGAGTTTGTGGATTTACCCTCCAACATGTGGGTTGTTCCGTAATGGCGTCCTAGAGAAGGCAACGGGAATCCACTCTAGTATCTGTTCCCAAGAATAAGTTACGGTTTCTCCTAGGGGTCGCCCTTCGGGGGTCACTAGGGTCCGTGAACTTTCAACCAATCTTCGGATTGAATTACTGTGTATGTATGTATGTATGTATGTGGGTTGGTCATGATGACGTAGCTACCTCCTGTGCTGTTCATTTGTTTTTCAGTTTTGCAAGAGAAATTTTTCTTTTGTATTTTTCTATCATTGGATAACTACTGTGAACAGACTTTGTTTTATGTATTGATTCGTTATATCTAAGGTCCCTAGCAATATCAAAGGGGCGATATGTTAATTCACCTGTACTGACTCATAATACATGAAAGTGCCTTAAAGTGTGGTTACTGATTATTTTGTTTCACGAACATTTACTTTTGTGTCTGTTTCTGTATTTGCTTTATCGCCACATTGCAAAAATAAACAAGTTCTTAATCTCTATCAATATTAAATCCGTCTTCGTTGCAGCGGACGAATATAACTAAATGCCACAAACTTACGCTTTCTGGGGTATTGTCGAGAAGTAGATTTTCTATTTCCTGCATCAAACTGGAATCTATTATTTCTTCCAAAAAGGTACGATTTCTTTTCCATCTTATTGGACTGTTGGAACAAATCGTAACAGAAGGAAAAGCCAGAGACTCCTGAAGCGATAGATCGCTTTGTTGAACAACTGCATATCTGTTGGAAAATTAAAACCAAAGTATTCTAATTTATAATTATGGTATATAGCAGCAAGGCAAGATTGAAAACTGTTGATGAAAAAAAAACAAACATAAAGAAAGACAAAAGATTTTTAAGGCTGTCTAGTAAGAATTAAGGAGAGAAAGTACACTAGAATTATACACATGAATTATCATAAATTTCAATAGACTGAAAGTCAACTTTGCACGAAAATTAATAGAGATCTTCTTTTGAACAAATCTAAATCTGTTATCAAAGATGCAATTTACAAGGACAAATAATTTGGAAGCTCATTATTATAAACATGTCAGAGCAAGTTAATGTCACTGTTATATGTCAAACTTCTTCGATAATTGCATTGTAATTATAAATATTTTTGGTTAAGATTAGGAAGAATAGTTTATAATTAGTAAATTGATTCAAAATTCAAACGTCTTTAAGTCTTCTATCGATTTAACACAAAATGCGCTGGGAACGTTAAGTTATGGCGAAAAAAAACACCATAATGATATATTTCAAATAAGAAACTCACATTTAAATTTCAATCAGTCAAAGTAACTGGGGTTCTTTTTATCATTTAATATGAATATAAAATTAAAAATTCTTACTTGTTTCGGAAAGTTATTTGCATTATCAAAGAATAGCTAAATAATAAATTTCAAATACAAGGAATGTTTGCGAATTCAAAAACACGAAAGATAAAACATTAAATGGGACAAGTTATCATTATGAAATCAAAACAATTCAAAATTTAACAAATCTTAGTGGTATATATTAAAAGTAAAATTGACAGCATTAGCAAGCCAATAAATGATTTTCGAATTTCAACACTTGCATTGATAATGTCTTTTTTTTAAACTATTTTATTTTCTAATTTTCTAATTTTATGAAAACCCACGCTGATTTCTGTGGTGCATTGTAGGCTGTGGGCCTAAAATTTTAATTGCACTTGCAAGAAGTGACATAATTTGGCATGTTAACTTGCAGCATTCTGGTTCACTGGGTTAAGAAACAGGCTTATGGAATGACAGACAGATGAGTTATAGAAATATCAAAAAATTAAGTGTAATTTATAACAAAGTAAACCGAATTGCATTTGTCAAAACTTCATTAAAGAAACTGTAAAAGAAAAATAACTTTTTTTCAGGTCTTACTTTGCATACAGAATCGGGAATTATGAACTAACACTTCCATAAGATCTAAGGGTATCTTACTTACTTATTAAAGTCATGAATGAGATGCATTGAGGTCTGCAGAGCCACAAAAACACCAACTAAGAATAGAACAATCCAAAAAAATTTAATGGATCTGTGTTTCTCGGATCGAATATGTGATAAAGCTGGGATGGAGGTGGTAACTAAGAAATTATCTAGTGGGTTAGCAATGCTGCTGTTTTCTGAAAAAAAATACAAAAACAAATTAATTACTCTTCTATTAGGATCCAATGAGAATAAACTAAATAACTAGACTAACAAATAATCAACACTTTTTTATTAAGCAAAGCTATTAAAATCTCCCTATATTTTCCAAAGAAACACTATAAAATAAATATAAAGCATAGAGAAATAACACAGAAATAAAAAAATATCTGAGCTTTCATCGGTGAGAGTTGGGATGGACCGTTTCATCCTTTTTAGGTGCTCATCAGCCAATCCTACATGAAATGCTTAGATAGTGCAAAAGTGATAAGGGAAACCACTCCCGCACCAGACTGTGGTCCCCTCCAAAAGAAAACAAATGTAAAAAAGAAACCAAAACAGGCAAAAATTCAAATCCTGGTCTGAGAAACCGTCAGCCTCAAAGAAATTTGAATATAAAGAACCAAGGCTGAATTCAACCTGTTTAATATAAACAAAAGATCTAACATGCCATAAATTAATATAAGAGCATAAAGAAATGATACAGAAATAAGAAATATCTGAGCTTTCATCGGTGAGAGTCATTTTTATTTCTGTGTCATTTCTCTATACTTTATATTAATTTCTGCCACGTTAAATCTTTTATTTGACTATAAAATAAAATAATAAAATTTAGTGATATTTTTAATTGTATCATCAATTGCAACAAAAAATATTCTGGTTATACAACACAATCATTAAATAAAAGATTGAAACAGCACTTAACCAATTGCAACAATAAAGACCATTTTAGATCCATTCTATATCAGCATAAACAAAAAACTAGCCACACCCCTGATTTTTGAACACATTCAGGTAATAGAACAAGCTAAAATTGTCTTCTCCCTTACCTTATGTGAGTCTTGGCATATCGCCAATTCTCCCACAATCAATAGCGAACTATCCAATCACGTCATCAGACTATTTGAACACAGCCCTTCCAAACCAACACACAGTTGAAAATAATCTGCATGCAGATTGAAACGTCCGTGTACAGATAGAACTAAATACGTTACAAAAGAGGAATCGGAGCGGATTTCAAACTAACTTTTTTTTATTTACATCAAGAAATAGACTTTTATGTAAAAATTAAAAGATTTATGTCAACATATTTACAAACTTTATTCGACTTCAGTTCTTGGCTAAAGCAGTTCGATCACTTTTGATTGTTCTAGTTGACGAGCTTAACTAAGATCGTTCTACGTCATTTATTGTCATTTACATACAGTATAACATAAGGCATTTTTTTGTTCCTCTCCTCTCGTTCTCTGAAAGAACAACTCATAGCAAAAGAATGCTTGCGATTAAAAAAATCACCATCTCCAACCATTTACTTATTTTTCTTATCTCGCATATCTATTGATTCTATCTCAGTTCTTTTCCATCTCACTTCTTTTAATAAATGGAACTCAATAGCAAAAAGAAAATGTTGTACAGAAAATCTTCATGATATAATTGCAGAAATATTATTGATATTTTTTTCTCAAGATACAGTAAAATACGATGGATAATATTTGATTCTATTTAATTAAATTTGCTATTCAAGTAAAATTGTAACATTCTTGTGGAAAAAAAAGTGTTATTATAAAAGGCCTACCTTCTTGTCGTCTTTCTTGAATTTCTCTTATTCCATTAATGTTCGTATTTTCTTGACTACCAACGGGAGGCAGATCAGGATGAAGTTTTATTTGCCTTTGACTATATTTGAAGCAACTGTTGGGCGACTGCTTTTTACCTTAAAAAAAAAAGAATGTTCAAGAAAATAAAATCACTTTTGTATGCGTAGACTGTTGTCATTTTCAATATCATTATATATCATGGCAAGACAGCAGTTTTGTATAATGGATCCAGTGGTACAAAAGCTGGCTGGGAGCTGGAGGGAGTCACGTTCAATTCCCGAAGGAGGTTGAGGTTTTTTTTCTTTCGGTAATTCTCCTCCAAAGGAACCAGGATTTCTTGTTTAAGATTTCCCTGTTTAAAATCGATTTCTTTTCCGAGGTTAAGGGGAAGTGAGTGTCAAACTGTCTACCGATTTTAATGTCATCACGATAGTTGCGAATCGATGGAGCCAGTACCTCCATCAGACCAATATGGTCTGTTTTGCTTGCTGCATACGTATATTAAATTTCGAGCTTGCACGTCTCTGCGATTGAGGATCACTGATCTAAATTATTTGAGATTCACATTTTGGTACTTGCTTTCCTTTTTTCATGACAACTTTTCCTATTTCGGAAAAGGAACACTTTAATTTAAATTCAGATGAAACGAAATACTTAAATTTATGTCTCACCTTATCTAAATGTCTATTTCTTTTTCCCGTTTAAATAGACTGATTCTGTATCAGAACACTAAAATGCAGTTCTTAATGGATGGGAGATCGAAGACCCCTTTAACAGAATGACGAAGAGCCTTTTAAAAATTCATCAGCCTCTAATGTTATTAGTTGCATTAGATAAACTATTCTACGAGTGCATGCCGTAAGTCATTATTGAATATAGAAAAAAACTAGGACACTTCCTGTTTTTGAGAATGTTAAGGAATTAACAAAATATTTATCGACCTTCTCCAATCAATATCACATTAAAATAGAATAAGAATAAATTATCCTTGTAAAGGCTACATTAACGTTGTTTTGTACAAGATAAACGATACTCTTTTTTTTTCTAATCACTTAGGTTCATATTATCTAATAAAGAAAAGAATTAATGATAAATAAATATTTTTAATATTTCTAAAAAAATATTGGTGAAAAGAGATGACGTATCGATATGGTAATATTACACAGACTTTATTTATTAAACTAAGTGAAGAATATAAGGGAAGGGATTTTCAATGATCCTCAATTGAAATAATTTTCAATTTCAATAACACGGAATACACTGATGCAGATAAAAAAGTATAAATAAACATTTCCTTAACGAAGCTCAATTAGTTCATTAGATTTTATTGTTTGAACCCATCACATATTTACAGTTAGTATAGACACCGAATCAACTTCAATTCAATTGTAATTGTTTTTTTCGTTGTTTTTTTTTTCATAATCGAAATCGAACGAATGCAATTGAGCACGGGAGACAGTTATTTCTCTCTAGATTTTGCTTTCTCGTAAATATTCTTACCTTTTTAAGCCTTCCAGACGAACAAACATAAGTATTTTATTAATAGCTGCTGGTTAATTAATACCTCTGAATACTATTCAATAAATCGAAATCAGAATTAATAAGAAATCAACAGAATTAACAATGATATGTTAAAATTCTTAAAAACCAGACTTCTCTCGTTGTTTTGGTTGGCAAAATTGTATTCGCGCGCATGTGCATCATATGTTACAACGAAAACATGCTTCATGGTGATATTTCCACAAGGAAGTGTTCGATTTTTTTTATTACTTTCTATTATTCTAAAACCATCTTCTCATTGCCACGTATCTACGTGCAAAAAATTGAGGTGATTGGTCAAGTAATTTAAAAGAAACAAGGTAGCGTTAGCGATTAACCAATCACAATGCTTCGCAACGGCTTCTGATACGTGAATGAAGAAAATTATTCAAAAGTTGTTAATATACTGAATTCCTAATAACGATTTAAAAAGAAGGATGAGTACAGTATAGATTGAGTCACCTTTACATTAGAATAGGAATGTAAACGCGGTGGTGTAGGAAATGCGCGCACGAGTCTGTTTGCGACCCAATGTTATCTTACCCATCCTATTTATATGGAATAATTGTCATTCTTAACTCAAACCTTGTTAATGCACTGAATTCCTAGTAATGATTTAAAAAAGATCACTATTTATATGGAATAATCGTCATTCTTAGCTCAATCCTTGTTAATAGACTGAATTCAATAACTTTCAATAACAACGTAATTTTAGAGAAAATAAAGTAGTTATCAAAATCCAAATTCTAAAGGGTTACATAATCAATATCTCATAATGTCATAAGTTGAGAAACTGTGAAAAGATTTAAAATGGGGAAAAAAAATGAAGAATAAGAATTGCCCATGATGGGATAGAACCCACGACCTTCGCGTTATTAGCACGACGCTCTAACCAATGAGCTAACAGGCCACCTACAACATTCAAGAAATCCTAAAACAGTCGCTTCCTAAGTATCTACTTTAAGCAACGTGATACTAATTTTAGAGAAAATAAAGTAGTTATCAAAATCCCAATTCTAAAGGATTACATAACCAATATCTCATAATGTCATAAGTTGAGAAATTGTGAAAAGATTTAAAATGGGGAGAAAAAGATGAAGAATAAGAATTGCCTACGATGGGATCGAACCCATGACCTTCGTGTTATTAGCACGACGCTCTAACCAACTGAACTAACAGGCCACCTACAACATTCAAGGAATCCTAAAACAGTCGCTTCCTAAGTATCTACTTTAAGCAACGTGATACTAATTTCAGAGAAAATAGTTATCAAAATCCAAATTCTAATGGGTTACGTAATCAATATCTCATAATGTCATAAGTTGAGAAACTGTGAAAAGATTTAAAATGGGGAGAAAAAAATGAAGAATAAGAATGGCCCATGAGGGGATCGAACCCACGGCCTTCGCGTTATTAGCACGACGCTCTAGCTAACAACTGAGCTAACAGAAGCCGTTGCGAAGCATTGTGGGACAGACAGACAGACAGACAGACAAACCGTGGCTATAAGGCTTCAATCAGAAGCCTAAAAGAGATTTACATAAATGCCATAATGTATAATGGAAGTTGGCATCTCCAGTGATATTTGCGTGATTACCAAAACTATAAACTAATCTCTAATGGGACAGTTGTTTGTTTTTGGCTGAGTTAGTGAAAGTAAACATAATAATTAGAGGATCTAAGTATCTACGACCTATAATTATAATTATGAAGCTGAAGATAAATAATATACCTTAATGAAGATTAGATCGGAAACGATCACTGTTTTATGTTCGAAGTATCGATTAAAAAAATCGTTTAGTTTAGGACACGTGTTCAGTTGTTCAGAAAATAATGTTTTTGTTTTATTCCATCAGCAAAACAAAATTATTTCATGATTAGCTCATATTGTTGTTTTCGTAAATAAAGACATTCAGTGCTGTCTTCAAGAAATATAAGATAAATTGAATCTAAAACGGTTTTCTTTAATCATGAAAAGTTTTAGAGGGTTTTTTTTTTTTAATTTTTTTATTTTGGCCTAATTTGCTAAGTCAAAAGTAAGTATTTCTGTGTGCATATGTTTCCCTTTTTAATAAGTTTTGAACCTGTCAATGGGTCTTCTTTAAATTAGCAAGCATGTTTATGGAACAAAGGGAACCTACCTTTGTACTCCAAGCATTTAAGAGAAGTAGGATTTATGTTTTATCTTCCATTATTCTGTTATTATCATTTCATAATTGATGTCTTAGCTGTCGAACTGCGACGAATTACAAACTTTTGCTGACATCAGTTAGCACCAGATAAGTACTTTTCCTCCTCAGTATTTATTTGATGAAATTATTTTCAACAAAAGTTTTTCATGAATATTAATTGTGGACTGACCTAACTTAGACTAGAGACGCTTTCACTATGCACTTTCTCTTAGACTTTCTTAATTTCTATTAAAATAGAAAACTGAAGAGTGCTGATTGTTTGCATCAAGTTATTCAGAAAAGTATTAAATAAAAATAAAAATAGGTAGGGTTTTCATTTACAATGGTTCACCATTAATCTCTCCTATGAAAGACAGGCTAACAGTAAAAGTATAGCATTAATTGTAATAAACTTCATTTATTGGAATTTTTACCTTTGACAGAATGTTTGAAAATCAAGCTCTAGAACCGTCATTTTTAAGTGTTTAAATAATTTATAAATTGTTCTTGTGATTTTTATTTTATCACTGAAATCATTATTCTGAATTAAATATTATTATTGATAACTAATAATCAGAAAACATATTTTTAATGGACGGTCCTTAAGATTCTTAATACTGGAAAATCAATATTGAAAAGGAAAAAAAAATATTCATAGGTCTTTCTGTGACAAACAACAGTCAGCAAAAGTTTGTTATTCCTGTAATTCTGACAGCTGAATTATTACAGCCATCAAATAACCTACAGAGAAAACTTGATGAAAATATAGTCGTAAATTTCTGAGAAAAACAAAAAGCTCTCTTTATTTTGTCGAGTTAAGCATTTACTTGGTTCACGTGAAAATACGGAAGAAAAACATCAATACAATTGATTGAAAAAAAACCAAGACTTTGCTTAGATGGGAATTTAAAAAATAAAATAAAATGAAGTTCCTGAAAGAACTTGAAACTCAATTTCCTTATAATGTTGTTTCTTAAAATCTCTTTTTTTTTGGCTGTGTTTTGATATGATTACAATTTATAGGGTCAGAAAAGTTGGATATTTGGAAATTTAATTAATTTTTATTCAATGGGAATTCCTAGTATTCAGCAGATATTGTAGTTTACTTTTACAGAGGCTTTCCTTTCATATTGTTTTCACGACTTTAAAAACAAATAAAAAAAATGAAATTTTTAAGGAAAACAGGTTGCAAGTCCTTTCAGGAAATATTTGTTATTTCTTTCCGGTAGCTTGGCTAGTTTAAATTACAATTTCTGATTATTTGATCCTTCAGTCTGTATTAAATAGCAGATGTCTGAAACGACCTATGACGAAGAGGCGTCTGATATTGATATCTCCTAATCAATTGCTGGTGTTAATAACATTGAACAATGGATTACACTGAAAAATTGCCAGCGATTAATTGCAAGTCATTTAGATAGCAACAGCTCATTTGATGTTGGAATTTATTGTCAACATTAATAAGAAGAATTTATGTTGTTTTTTTTAGGCTTTGTTGACATTTCCAACCGTTATAGCAAATACAGAAAGTTCCATCTCGCAAACTTAAAACCATCACACCAAATTTACATTTGGTTTTCTACATATTTTACATAAAGAAATTTTTGTAGATTTCACTGTTTAAAAGCCAAAAAAACTACACGCCTTTGAAACTATGACTTACGAAAGTAATATAAAACAATAGCAAATATGATTTTTATTAGTTATAATAAAGATTTGATTTTTCACTTGATTTAATATTATATTATAGTAAGGGGATCTAAATTATTTTCCAATAAAACACATCCATTGATAAAAACATATTTCTAACATTTTTATGGTAATTTTGCTAGTGATTGTTAATATAGATAATATGCTAGAACAATATACTTTGACACAAAATACTGGAAAGAATAAATTCTACTTCTGCTTTATAAATAATGCTTATTCTAATAGAAAACTGGTATTGAATTCTAATAACTGATTTATAATATATAAACAAAATTATAAAGCATTTTAATCTAAGAATGTCTTTCAATACTATGTCTACGAAAATTCCTATAATCAACATAAAAAGTTGCATATCAAGTTTTATTAATTTTACCGAAATGATTAATGTACTGATCTGCCATTTTATTCTTTTTGTAGCTTATTTTTAAAAGAATTAGAAGAAGCATTAATGCAAAATTTCCTGAAACTTCACGTGTTTATTTTCAAGAAGAGTTTGGTTCAAGAGGCTTTCTTTATATTCAGGAGTGCTGAAAGAAACATTTTTATATTAAAAATTTGCAATAATATAAAACAAATAATGAATATGTGGCATAAGAAGATGTTTTATATTAGCAAGAATGAACATGAACATAATTTAGAAGGAAAATATATACCTCAAAAAAATAAAAACTAACTTTAGAACTTGGAAAGTTCTAGTAAATTAGAAATCTCTTATCTATTGAAATTAATTCTGTTGAGAGTAAAAATGATGTTTTAAAATAGTTCTAAATCTATTTCATTTAGGAGTTGGATTTTCTAACTGACTTCAGTTAATTTTGTATTTTTTTTTTAAGATTTTTAATAATATTTTGAATTTCTTTTCTATAAGTTTCTTAATGTTATCAATGGAGTTTTCATCTTCATTAGTTTAATCTTACTTTTATGAAGTCTGATCTAAGTACTGCTTAAGAAAAGCTCTTACTTTTTTATATAAAATAAATAAAATAAAATCGGGAGAGGCAGGGCAGGTCTGATGAGCTAGTAGAATAGCGAAACAGCTGTTACCTGTTCCTCCCCGGTAAATGAATCAGAAAAAGGCAATTTATTTGTTGTTTATTCTGTGCTGGGCTTTTTGACACATTTCAAAGAATATAATCAGCACATATTCTTTTCTCTTACGCTAAATAAAATAAAAATATATGATAAAATAAAAAGAAAAGCTCTTACTTTTATTTTATAATAATTTTTATTTTATCATATATACAACAGTATTATAATAGTTTGTAAATAAATATTTTTAGAAATCATTTATTTATTTATTTTTGTAGAAATTATATATCTGTATTCATTTTTATCCTTACCGTTATTGATTCCTTTGTATTTACTAATTACTGATATTATTACAGTGCAACTTGGATAATTCGAACGTCTTTAATTCGAAGATTTCTCTTAGTCCTTTGAATTTCTTATTAAATCAATGTTAAAAAATCGTGGATAATTCGAAGTTCAACTTCCTTAATTCGAAGTTTTTTATAAAAAAATTCGAACCATAACGACTTTTCGGCATTTCATCGTTAAGAAATTCGACGCGTGACAACTGAAATCCCCTTCCTGCCACCGTTCGACAAGTGATGCCATTCGACACGTGATGCTTCAGACGTCATTCGAGCTTCCTGCTATCAGTGTCACCATGTCTTTCAGTAAACCACGCGTGTACAAGAATTTAACGTTCGCTGAAAAGGTCGCCGTCATTCGCGAGGTGGAAAAGGGTGTGAAGAAGAAATGCCAAATCGCCAACGAGTACGGGATAGCGCCGAATTTCGTCGGTACATTGAAGGACAAACCAACGTAAGTGAAGCTGTTTTCCGTTCATTAAATATGCTTGATGATTTTGCTAACCTTAAGTGACTGAATTCTGCAAAACAATCAAATATTGCACAATTTTTTGAAAAACTATAATTTTCTGTATTGAATGTAATATGTACTGTAGCTTATGTAATATATATCTTATTTTGTTTACATACATATAGTGTTTAAGTCTTTCATATCATGATCTTTCTGAATAAATATTTACTTATTGACAGAATAATCTTTTCAAGCATTCAGTGGACCTAAAATTAAAGTTAAAAGATGTAACTTGTTTAATTCGAAGTCTTGGATAATTCGAAGTTTTGTAGTGGTCCCTTCAGCTTCGAATTATCCAAGTTGCACTGTATATGTTCTGTTTTTTTTTTTTAAATTCTTTTCCGTTGCAGCTGTTGAATCAGTTAATTTATTTAAGTTCGTTATGTTTTTATCCAATCATTATATATATTTTTAACTACTTAGCCAATGAAATCAAGCTTTGTAAGTACTACAAAAATCCATGTTTTTCATTTAATAAATTAATTCAATTCGGTTCCAAAACTTGACTCGTTGTCTTTAGCTCCAAAGACTCTCCAAAAAAACACCGTTACAATGTCTAATCGTGAAGTACTCATCTTTACTTTTGCGGATCAAATTAAATATACTGGAGAACCCCGCTGAAATTGAGAATATTTTTCATCCAGACAGATGTTCAGGATTATCCAACTTTTTTAACACTAGCTTCTTTTCTAGTAATTAAAGATGAAAATTAGGAACAGAATCCCAATTGCTCTTTTTACCAGAGGAGCCTTAGCCTCCTTACGATCTCTTGAGACTAGACAATATCCCCGTATCTATCTCAAGATAAGGGGTTCTTAATCTGGGGATAGATTTCACAGAGTCAGTGAATGACGATGGGAAAAAAATTACACCTCTATTTTCAATAACCTCCATAGCCGGCTCATTTTGTAAGGAAGGTATCGGGGCGCCAGTAACGCAAGAAACGCCTCAGTTAAGACGGTCCCGATATCTCGGATTGGAAATACAATCCGTAGCGAGGGCTGCGATCCTACAATCCGAAGGAGGGGTTCGGCTGGCTTAATTTGGCCGTTTCCATTGTAATATTATGGAATTTTATTTGATGCATAAAAGAAGATTATTCTGAGAAGAGGTAGCCAGACTGTCAAAGGCTCCGTATCACAAAAAAGGTTAAAAACTCTGCTTCATATCTTCCTTCTTACAGTGCCCATGAGAGAAATATTTTAATAAAATTATTGAAATCGACATAGATTTCAAAACAAGTAAGAAAAAAATGATTTTGACTTGTTTTATGAATTTACTTATCTCTCTGTAACATTCGAGAAAGTGGTTTAAACATAAAAAATAAGGAGTAACTTACAATAAGGAAATAAGTAAAGATAAATAAATAAATACTTCATAATTAACGTATATTATTTATTACCACAAACTTCTTTAACTACATCATCCTCCTATGCAATATTTCGAATAGCCTGATCGGCCTATTCTTTTTCAAGCTACCTCGGGAAAAGGAACATCCTCCTTCTTCCCAACTCCAAAATAAAATAAAATTAAAATAAAATAATGTTCCGAGATTTGAACATTATTTTGTAAGAATGCTTTGAGCATTACAGTTCATCTATCACGTTTTGTTTGTTTAAATTTTTGACTGTAACTAATTTTATTTTATTTTGGAGTTGGGAAGAAGGAGGATGTTCCTTTTCCCGAGGTAGCTTGAAAAAGAATAGACCGATCAGGCTATTCGAAATATTGCATAGGAGGATGATGTAGTTAAAGAAGAAGAGTAAAGATCTTACAATAATTATGCCCTAATTACCCTTTCATTTGAAGTATTTAAATATATATATATATATTTAAATAAAATACAGTAGAAGATTTCAAAATAAATGTAAATCTCAAATTTTAAAAAAGAATATTATATTAAAAATGTCTTATTAAATAATTTAATATTCTGAATTTGATAATCAAAATGTATTCTCGTATCCAAAAAATCTAAATATTATCATCATTAGATTTTTGTAAATGAATAATATTCTTATAAATTTTGCTTCTTATAACTTTAATTTTCCAATTAAAGAATTGGAAAACGTACCTGTTGCATAGCTAAAATTTTAATTAATGTTAAAAAATTATTACAACATCTATAAATCTAAAATGTTTGAATTGGTAAGGGATATAAATATAGAATTGATATTCAATGAAGATATATTATCAAATTGAATAATTTATTTATGTGATAAATATGTTATATATTTTTTCATGAAAAAAATTTTGAGAGAAATTTGAGCATTAATAATCATGAGATTAATAATCGTACATCTTCCTTTTCATATTTGCAGTATGCTATTAACAAATTCACTTCTCTCAATTTTACTGATGTAAAAACTTTTTATTTCCATGTTTTTCATACCAACATATATCAAAATTCTAAATTTCTTAGCACCGTAAAACTTAGTAGTCATTGTGCTCAAAATAGCCAATAAGAAAACTTACCTGTTGCATAGCGAGCCATTCCTGTAGGAGCAAGGCTTCCAACTGATTTTTGTGGTTGTCAATGTATTGAATCTGAATTATTGATTGTCGCTGTGTGTTGGATTTCCATCAGTGGCTGATAGTTCAAGGCTGCAGAATTTGCTGTTCTCATAAATGTAGGGTGATCACGATATCAAAGAGGATGTAAACATCCATTGATTTTTAATATTATTTGTTTCCAATTAAAAACAAGCTATATTAAAGATTGACTTCTTTCAATATTTCGGGAAAATTAGTAAAAGTTACTTGAGCTGAGTACGAAGGCAAAGTACTTCGTTAACAAAACTTTATAGGAAATGAACTCTGGTTCTTTTCCGCTTCTTGATTTTAAATAATTATTAAATGTATTAGTCTCTGTTATCTTATATCTCTTCTGCATTATGCTTTATTTTTAATTACTTTTATTTATTTTATTATTTTAGCTTAATGCTTTATATTTCTTCGTTATTTTATTCTTCTTTGTCTTTCTAATCCTTTCTTTTTCCCATCTATGTGTCAATAAATTCTTATTGCTTCTTTATTTTTCATGATCTCTTTTCCCTCTTCCCAGACTGATCATTCAGTCTTTTTGTTTTTCTTTCAATTGAAGTTAATTTCAGATACTCGTAGAATTTCTAAAGATTATTTTATTAAAGACGATCTGCGTCTGTTCTCTTTGCTCCTCAGGACCTCTGCAGGCATTATCTTATATTACCTATAAAAAATACACAAGTTATTTTAGAAACGAATAAGTTGAAGGGGTTGTGGTTGCAATAGACTGTAATCATTTCAAAGAGACGTTTTGGGAGACCTATTTAAAGTTCAGATAGATATTAAGGAAATCTACAGTATAACTGGTATCTATTTGCATTCTACAAAATAGCTTCAGTCATCAAAGATAAATTTCCAATGCGAAGCGGAAACCAGAGAATAGGCTTTCTTTAAAAAGTTTTGATTTGAACGTTAAGGGAAAATGTAAGGAAGGCGATTTAAAAGGCTGATGTTAATAATAGCGCATGCTCAGTCATTATGAGATGGAAAGCTGACACCTGGTATATATTCTAAGCCGCTTTCTTTGTTTAATTTATTACATTTAATTAGAAGCTGCATTTCATTTCGTCCGCAAAGTTCGGCTTTTCTGTACTACAAAAGTGCTATGCAGAAATGCTATTCAGGGGGTTGCTTTTTTAAGTTCCAGTGGTTTTTCAGTTGTTTCATAACCAGCGAAAAACCGAACGAAACATTTGCGACTATGAACAATATCGAAACATATTATGTTCGCTTTTTCGTTGGCTGTGAAATTCGCCTTAGTCATTACTGTGTGAAATCTATTGACACTAACTCCAAAAGAATATGTTTGCTTATGCTCTTATCTAACTATGATTGCACAACTAATTCACATTTCTAGGAAAGTGAGGCTTATCAGCTCACTCAGTCTGTTTATGTTTACTCCCCCTCCAATCACAGTTGAACTTCAGGATGGATTTCTTGAAGTTTAATAAGAATATTTAAGAACTAATGTAATTTAAGAAAAATTACATTAGCCGCCACACTTTACTAAAAAATGAAAAAAAATATTTACAATTAAAAGTTCCCTATGAGTTGCGTCCAAATTGCAGATTGGACATCGGAATCAAGTGTGGCGGCTAATGTAATTTTTATCTGAAACAAATTCACGCACGTTAAATATGATCTAACTTTGATATTTGAAATATTTTTAAAATGGTTCCTTGTCGATAAATTAACGAGAGAAGGCGACAAAATTCCCATAGAAAAGCAGTAGAATCTAAAGAATGGATTTTTATATTAATTTTGTTAAGATTTCACTGTTTTAATCCCTTTTTAGCTAATCCATTAATTAGCTCACTGTTTGATATGATTAAGTTAGTTTCTATTTCGATAATTAAGTAGCCCATTGGGACGCTGGAGGTAAGGCTCCAACGTTTCAGTGACACGGAACTGAGATGAGTTCGGATGGTCAACCCAAAGCTCGCCCGCCTGTACCCCCGGAAAAGAAACCCGATACCAATTCTACAGAGGGATGGATATACCCTAGGACCCGTTGGGAGAAGAATGGAGCTTAGAAAACTCCCAGCTCTCCGCCGAGGCAGGGGATCGAACCCGCAGCCAAGCGCCCTTACCACACTTTAGCAGACATTAGAATTTGAAAATAAACGTACGCATTTTAGTCTTTGTAGTTTCCACGATTTAGAAAAAAAAGAAATTCTAGAAATTACATTTAGAGGAAAGTGGCTTAAATTCTTTGAAATTACTTTTAATAATCTTAATTAGATAATAATCTTAATCTTAAAAATCTTAATTTCTATTTTTAACGATGCATCTTTCGTTTTATCGATAATCCTTTCTTGTCCTATTCACGCAGATAATTTACACTCACTTCCAAAAGTTAAGCATGGAGAGGAAAAATGTTAATTTCCGTAAGCCAATAGTCCAGTCGTCATAGATGTAAATAGGGGGGGGGGGGGGGGGTTACCTTAAAAAAATTCCGAATTTAACGAAACTTTGGGATGTTCTTTCTGGGTGTCCAGTAGTATTACACCCAATTTTTCGAACAAAAAAACCCTGTGGAAATTGGAGGAGGGGGCGAAAAACCGCAAAATATGTGGTTTTAAATATATTTTTTTCAGATTTTTAGAAATATTTCGAAAACAGTTGATTTTAGCGGAAAACTTTTAAATATTAATTTGTAGAGGATTACATTTCCTTCAATTTCATTGGTCGAACTTATTTTTTGACCCCACAGGTACAGAGATAGAGGGCTTCGAAAAAGTGCAAAATTTCTGAAAATCGTAAAATACTGGTAAAAAGGCTTGTTTTCGCTATGTAGTTTCCATTTTATAACTTATTTAATGGATTTATGGTATCCACTTTTATTTCCATATCTTCAAACCCCCTCCCCCCACAACCACCACTATCTCATCCTCTGTAGGATGTTCATACTATACTATTACGGACTATACTGTTATATTTATTTATTAGTCCTAATAAATATTATTTTATTTTATGTTTAGGATTTTTTTTTATAGACTTACGTTTTGCAGGTAATATTTTGTAAAATAGATTTTGCAAATCTGAAAATTTCGGGAATGTTGGTTTGGATAATTATCAGATTTTGCAAATCTGTGAAAGTGAAAAATTCTGGTCTGGTGTTTGGTCTGACATGAGTATTGAGCAGGTATTAATGAGGCCAATGAAAAGTTATGGTGGGCTGATGCGTGGTCGTGGCGTCAGTGACAGTGTGCTTTCTAGGTGGACTTTGGGTGTGTTGTACCTCCAACACATCTGCGAATAAGTAGAGATGTTCACTGAGGTAAATACAGGCCCTTCAGAACAACATGTAGATTTGTGGCCTTCGCGTGTCACTAGAGATAACCTGGACATGGAGAAGCTGCATGGTTGGTTTGCTGAACACCCACCATTCCTTGAGAATAAGGAGATAGTGTCTTTAAGCACAGGTGAAATCGGTCATGAAGAGGTGAATTGCCACACTGCGCGGGAAATTGGTATCATCTGCATGAAGAAAATTGTGGGACAACCTTTGAAAATGTGAAGCTAAAACGAAAGGACAAGGTGATAACCCTCGCATCCATTTCCTGTTCGCTGAAAATTGCAGACAAGAAAGTTACAGTCGATCCACTGACTCTGTTCCAGCGAGTTTGCATTGCCAAGCAGTCTGACGAAGACCTCAAGGAATTGTTCTTATATGAACCTGCACCCTTCTCAATGTCGCTGTTTACTGAAGAAGGAATGCGGAAGGGCACCAAGTCAGCATTATATGATGCAGTATTCCCCCTATGCAAGGAGAAGCAAACTTTGACTGCAGAAAATATGCGGTAATTGATGGAGCGTTCCCCCTCCATAAGGTTGTATGGAGTAGGACCACAACACTCACGTTCCAGTCAGCGTGCCAGACTTACGTGGACTATGTGCAAAAACACTTTGGATACAATATCACAGTAGTATTTGAAGGACGCCTCCTATCAAAGCACCAGAGCCGCAGAAAGATCTCACCGGGCTGTATTGCACTCGTCCACCACATTTGTTTTTTTTGCAACAACTGCCGTGACAATGGCTCAAGAGACGTTTTTATCAAACAAAGAAACTTTATCACATTGCTGATGACAGAAATGACAGTGAAGGGGATTGAAGTGAAACAGGCTACTGAAGATGCAGACATGTTGATTGTACACACAGCAATATCGAAGGCTCTGAATATGACAGTGTTATCATCACAGGTGAAGATGTAGATCTCCTCGTGTAACTGACAGCCCTAGTCTCCACTTCCCACAAAAACATCTATTTCGAAAGAATGGGAGAGGAAATGCTCCATCATTGTTATATTCAGCAGCTTCGTGCAAGATCGACACACAAGATATTCTCTTTCTACATGCAGTCAGTGGGTGTTTCACTACGTCAACCTCCTTCGGACAAGGGAAGAAGAACGTCTGCAGAATTTACGAAAAAAAACACTTCCCTACATGACCTAGCAGCTGTGTTCAAAGACCCAAAAGCCACCCCTCCCAGATTTCCGAGGCAGACCAGAAATTTCTGATGGTACTGTATGGGGGGAAACATGGAAACAGATTCCCTCGACAACCTCCGATACCAACTTTTTACTATGTCGTGGCCAAACCTAAATTCCAATTGGTCAGACTGCCACCTACCAAAGACGCGGCCACCACCATGTTTTTCGAACCTACTTTCAAGTCCAGACGTGGTTGGGTAACGACTTTGTACCGTCAGTTTAGGGGTGGTCGCTGACGATACGAGGGGTCGTCCCCATCAAGACCACACGTAATGCAGCCCCAGACAACATACTTAACATCATCTCTTGTAAATGCAAGAAAGGGTGTAGCACTGTAGCCTGCAGCTGCAAGAAAGCAGGACTGCGATGTTCCACCCTTTGCAAGAACTGCTCGGGGCATGCTTGCGAAAATTCGACAGAGCCTGATCTCCAGGAGGAAGATGCAGAAGGAGAGTGTGAAAAAGAAAGTGTAATGGACACACTGCTTGACGATTAAGAAGAGCAAGAAGAAGAGGAAACTCCCTGTGCCAAACGCCTAAAATATTAAATTTACTTTGTTTAATGCTTCATATTTCATTATAAAGCCGTGCGAACATCTTGCAACTTTGCTGCAATTTAGTCGCGCGATTTTGACGTCACGAGTTGATATAAACCTTTGTCAAGCGCGAACACGTTGCAACTCGGATATGCAACTCGAAAATGCAACTGACCCATGATAACGCAGATTTTAAATACGTCACGTGTGACGTCAAGCAAAATTCGGTTATATCGTTTCAAACATAATATAAGAGTGAATGATTTGCAACATATGATAAATATTTTTTTTAAATTATTAGCCGCTATGGAATTTAATTTCATGTTGTTATTTCGAATGAAAAGTAACGAATGACCAACAGCCAATAAGAAACCATGCTCCCCTGGAAACAATGACGTCATAACTTTTGCATTCTGCGTCAGCAGCCTTCGCGTTTGCCAAACCCGATGTGGAAAATCCAAAAAAATCGAGGTTTTGAAACCTCTCTGATAAATTCTTCCGCATACAATTACTGCATTTCAGTATAAACTTTATTTCTGCATGAAAGAAACTCGCAATACTCTGATTAATTGAGTATGAGCCTTTCTTCAAAACGAATCGAGCGATAAAATTTTCAACGCCATTTTTTTCATGGGCGGGGTTTCACAACTGACGTGTTCCAACGCTGCCCTGTGATTGGGTAATCCCCAGTGACGTCGATGCAACTTTCAGAGTTGCAGCAAAGTTGCAGGTGTAAATGCAACTCGACTCGGATGACAAAAGTTGCAAAGAAATTGCAATTCGTGACGTCAAAATCACTCGTGACGTCAAAATCGCGCAACTAAATTGCAGTAAAGTTGCTATATGTTCGCACGGCTTAAGAATTTACTGTACACATTACACAACAAGATTCGCTACAATAAACTTCATATAAAAATCCCCAAACTTAAAGACGAATTGGGTTATTTGCTCTTTCAAACCTTACATGTACATTACATGCACTACACATGCACTGTATAGTGTGAACGTCCTATAGAGGAGGAGGTAGTGATGGTTGGGGGGGGGGTTGGATGTATGGAAATGAAAGTAGATACCATAAATCCATTAAATAAGTTGTAAAATGGAAACTACATAGCGAAAACAAGCCTTTTTAGCAGTTTTTACGATTTTCAGAAATTTTGCACTTTTTCGAAGCCCTGTATCTCAGTACCTATTGGGTCAAAAAATAAGTTTGACCAATGAAATTGAAGGAAATATAATCCTCTACAAATTATCATTTAAAAGTTTTCCGCTAAAATCAACCGTTTTCGAAATATTTCGAAAAAACTGAAAAAAGTGTATAAATTTTGCGGTTTTCGCCCCCCTCCAATTTCCATGGGGTTTTTTTGTTCGAAAAATTGGATGTAATACTACTGGTCACCCACAAACAACATCCTAAATTTTCGTTAAATTCGGAATTTTTTTAAGGTAGAAAGTATACGGCGACTGGACTACAATCTGAATTAAAGCAGCTGAAATTTGCTGCAAAGGTAGAAGGAAGTATGCAAATTATATAGGTAACAGCCAATCACGGTTTCGCGTCGAGAAATATGCAAAACAGGCAGTCGTATAAGAAGCCGGCATTGTGAAGAGTTACAGGAGTTGCATGTAAGTGATGATGAAAGATGTTTAGAACATTCGTACGATTTGTTTTCAAGCTAGACGTGTTTCTATGGCTACCAGAAGACGAATGGAAGATTCTGAGCGCTGGCGGGCTGTCGGACGCATTGAAGCATGACAGTCGAGAACAGATGTTGCTCGTTTCTTCGGCATTCATCATTCCGTCATTTCACGATTATGGAAACAATTCCAAACCAGCCAAACAGTTGTCCGAAGACCTGTAGCCGGTCGTCCAAGGGTTACGACCCCCGCGAAAGATCGATATATTAATGTTGTAGCTAAGCGGAATCGAAGATCGACCTCCACACGTGTGACATCTCTGGTTGATGCGGCCATTGGTAAGACGATATCTGCTACTACTATTCGTCGAAGGCTACACATGAATGGTCTATACGCCCGGGTACCACGAGTTTGTGTTCCTTTATCCGAACAATCCAGAGGGGCACGATTACAGTGGTGCCGCCAAAATGTGAATTGTACTATGTCTCATTGAGGTAACGTTTAGTTCACAGATGAGTCCAGATTTGCCCTACAACCCGATGATAAGCGTGTAAGGGTCTGGAGGCACACGCAATCGGCCCCAGAACATCACCGAACATCATGCATTCCACGGCGGAAGCATCATGGTCTGGGCAGGGATTTCATTGGGATATCGCACCGACCTGCACATCTACAGGCGAGGTTCTGTTACGGCTGTACGGTATCGAGATGAAGTCCTAGACTCCATTATGAAACTGTACGCTGCAGCAGTTGGTCCTTCTTTCGTTTTAATGGACGATAATGCGCATCCCCATAGAGCTGCCATCATTGACGACTTTCTGGAGAGTGAGGGGATTGCGCGTATGGAGTGGCCGGCTTACTCGCCGGACCTTAATCCAATTGAAAATCTTTGGGATGGCCTAGGCCGTGCTATATGTCGACGTTTCTCACCTCCAGCCACTCTCAGAGCTGTAGAAACTGCCCTACAGAAGGAATGGCGATTACTGGTCTCTGCGGTGGTTGATCACCTCGTAACAGGCATGAGCACACGCTGTAAACTTTATATGCAGATGCTCACATACCCTATTAATGTCGGTTTTTTTTGTTTGTTTTGAATTTACACATCTAATTACGCAAATAGGACGTCATCTTAGAATTTATGAAAATTCAACATTTTGTTTAGCTCTGTATGTAATTCTTTGTTTTGTTTCATGAATAAACGTAAGAGCTACTTACTTGCATCAATTCATGTCAATCACAGCAGTACTTGTCCATTTTTTCGCATTTTACCGCTCCATGCTTAACTTTTGGAAGTGAGTGATTTTACCACAGATCTGACCTTTTAAAGCAGTGTTACCTAAACACTATTAAGAAATTATGAAAAATATTCCATCCGAAATATAAAAAAAAAACTAGGATTTTTTTTAACTTTTTTTGTTTACTGCAAAGTTCATCAGTTTGTTTCTAAGCCTCCCCCCCCCCCCCTCTTCATCCACAAAAGACAAGACTTTTTTCTTTTTATAAGGCAATCATAAGCTCTCCTATTCCATCCTGTGTAAGCCTATGGTCGCGTTCACGTACTTTTGCTGGTTTCCAAAATTTCCTGTTTGTAAATTTCAGCGATGTGTGATCTTTTCATTTAAATACCTCATCTTAATTCGACATGTTTGTTGAATCTGTGATTCGTTGATCTGCCCACGTACTCAAATGCTGACAAGTTAGGAATAAAGTTTATTATTCGATTTATTCCTAATCGCTGATGTACATTTCCCTAACATAATCAATATCTTAATCTTTCTAAAATTCGACAAATTCAGTTTTACGATCACTGTGGTAGTGTTGTTATCGGCGTAACTACTGCTGCCTGACTGGAATGAAGATGACCGGGAGCTTAACTGCGAGAGACGTTCTGTTTAAGTTTTAAGGTTCTGTTAACTAGATTCAGTAATTTAAAGATTAGTTACTTGTGCTAAGCATCTCGCTAATGATTATCATGTTGGCGGGAATCGAAAGACTAATGCCCAAGTGCACCAAACTCCAGTTAACTTTGATGGCTGTTTTGTGGACGTAGCTAAAATTAGTGGGGGGGGGGTGCTGTCTTCGTTTAAAAAAAACGTTTTGTGTGAAAGGAAACAAACACGTATAAAAAGAAACTTATCAAGTTTCTGAATAAATTTTCTTTTTATACATGTTTGTTTCCTTTCACACAATTTTAAAACGAAGGCTAAATTTTTTTTTTAAACGTAGGCAGCACCCCTCACTAAATTAAGCTACGTCCACGAAGCAGTGATCAAAGTTAACTGAAGTTTGGTGCACCTGGGCATTAGTGATTTTGATTGGAGTTGTGCTGAAAAATACAGAAGTATTTTGGACAGCCAGAAACTGTATGTTATGATTTTCAACATTCTTATGATTTTTCAACATCTCTTAACTAAAATCTTGACAGTTCTAAAATACATACATTAAATAAATACGACATTCTATCGTAAGATTTATAATTATAGTGCTTGTTAATTTCTATCTCATTTTCAGAGAACAGACACCTTTCGTGTATAAGAAAATCTTTAAAATGATTTCTTAAATAAAATTGAAAATATTGTTGCTGAAAGTACTTATTTAACAGTAAATTTGTCTTACCATCATATTCTTTCCTAATTTTGGTACTGAGAAATCTATTTCTCTTCCGCTTAAAGCGATAGCAGCTCATCTTGGGCAACATTCAACAGCAACTGAATAATTGTTGGTGGGGATTGTTTGCCCATTGTCAGACTATCGATTTCATGAGTTCTGTAATAATATGTTGCTGCATAATAAATCATTAATTCATTTTTAAGTAAGTAATCAATTTCTGTATTGCTACAAACTCATAATTAATAAAAATTACCGAAACACAAACAAAACATAATTACAAAGTAAAGCAGGAGTAAGAATGGGTTTTGGTCCAGGCAGGGGCAGTGTCATAAAAAAGTCGTTTATTATTAGTGCTCATTAACCATCTAATGGGAGAGACATTTCATCTAATTTAGATAAATTTGTTAATTGATGTGAAAAAGTGAATCAGAAAATGCAAGAAGTCAAAGTTCCCCCCAAAACCAATGGCATACAGTCTAAGAAATACGGTGATCCATTGTAATCTTTAAAACAGATTTTAGAGTAAAACTACTAAGTTCATTGTAAATCTTATCTATAAATCTGTGTGTTTCAATTCTGCAACAGGAGTAGCTTAGATGATGAAAGCATATGAAAACTCACGCCACTTCAGGATTCTCGTATGTTATTTCAGTAATGAAATAAAATTAAACATAAAAAAAACCAAGAGATAATAAAATAAAACTAATTCTAAAAGAAGGAGTTATTCTTTCAAAAAAAGTTCATAAATCTTATATAATGAAGATTTGACTGCATCTATACCTATTTTGTAATTTGTTATTGACAAAATGGGTGGAGGTAAGTCTTACCTTTTAACAAATTTTGCCATTAAGCGAAGGAAATTTTGCCATTAAACCAATAGCCTAACTTGATTCCTTGTGATCTTCTGAAGTCAGGACAGAGATAATTCCCAAACTGACCTGACACTAAGCTTACAGTAATGAGTGAAATCAGTTTGTGCTATAGTATCCGAAGCTGTATTGTGCTTATTGCGTATGTACAAATAACGGCTCCATTGTGAGTATTTGCACATTGATTTTTTTGCATAATGAGTAATCAAACATTTTCATTTTCAATAATAAAAATCACCCTTTTTTAGATTTCATTTACATAAATTTTTAGATCGACCACTATTTCTATATAAATCATAATTTTTACATAGGTTTTATTCAGGATACTTTAATTGTTACAGGTTATATCTTTTGTTTTATTCAAAGTTGGAATAGTTCCTATTGTAGGTATAGTCATCCCTTGACTTACGGCCAGGTTCCGTTCCAACCACAGGAAGTAAGTCGAATGAACGTAAGTCGATACATTAAATAAACATTAAACATTAAATAAACAGGACTTAACTCTTAATTAATATATTGTCCCCAAAACAATTATTATTGATACAAATCAAGAACATTACTAATGATGAAAGAGAGAAGAAGAGAACGTAATATTCACCAAGACTGTTGCTGAACTTTGTAGCTTTAGATTAAAAAAGGACCTTGTCGTTGCTTCGTCACTACCGTCGATTTAATGGAAGCAGATCCTTTCACAGCCTCTTCGATTTTATCCTTGTTTTTCAAAATGATCATCACTGTAGAATGAAACCATCGAAGTGATGTGCGATTGCAATGACAGGCTTACCAGCTTCATGTTGACTTTTAACTTCTTTCAATTGCTCATCTATTTTTCTGTGATTCATCACTAGGTTTTATGATTGATCGTGTAGGGCCATGTTGCACCAAAATATCGCCGAAATATTTAACTACAAATACACAAATAACCTATTTCTTAAGGGCTGTACGCACTACTATGTCTTCCGTTATGTTTCCGTAACGTAATTGCTTAAGTGACGTAGTTATGTCTTCAGGGTCACAAGAATGGGGAACAATTACCTGAAATTTTTAGGATGTTAAATTTTTGAATATAGATTAATAGAAATATATGGTCAAATGTGATTTTTATTTCACGTAATTGTTCCCCATTCTTGTGACCCTGAAGACATAACTACATCACTTAAGCAATTACGTTACGGAAACATATCGGAACACGGAATAGTGCGTATAGCCCTTCAAACACAAAATCAACAGAGGAACTGTTGAAGACACGTGTCGATTGTCGACTGCGAGGGAAGTTGCCACAGAATACGTTGTTGCCACTGCGCATGATACATTGTTGCTAAATAGATCCATTTTAACAGATTGCCAACTACATTAGCACTCAAATAATTAAAAGAAAAACAAAAAATAAGACAATTATATATAAATATAAAACAAATACGACGTACGTTTCAGAACCCCGAAACAGATTCTATTTTCAAGTAAACATAAGAATAAAAGAAAAAGAAAAACAAACGATCTGGATTAAGGCCTATAACTCGGCCTCGTTCGAAAGTATAGTCGAAAATGTTATTTATTCCCTTAAGAACCACGGACCTATCTTCGAATGAATATGAGTCGAGGGATAACTGCATTTGATTTCAATTAAAAATTTGGGAATTCTGAGAAGAGTTGCTAATTTTTTTTTAATTTGGGTTACAAATTTTGTCATTTTGTAGTTGTTTTACTTCAATAATTCCTAAATTATTTCGTCTTGAGCATCCTTGTAAATTTTATATTTCTAATTCCAGTTCTTGGAGTTTTGATTTGTAGATTTCTCCCTGCTTTTCAAAATGAATAATATTATGGATTTTTCTCTTTATTTGAAATCATGACTTTTTTTTTCATTATCCTACGATTAAATTGAAAAAGCGAAATTCTATTTAAATTGATTTTGTAAAAAAAAATTAGGATTTTTTTAATTTAAATTCACTTAAATTCTTATTTAAAAAATTCATTTGCCTTTATGCCTTACAATTCATTTCTTCGTAATGGCGATATAGTTAAAGTTAAGCAATCCCATAAACAAGCCATGCAGATCCACGGGAGCGCGGGAGGTAAGGCTCCCAGCGTTTCGAGACCAACGGGACTAATTGAGGTCGGGAGGTCAGCGCGACGCCCGCCCGCCTTAACTTCCGGGAAAGAAATCCGGTACCCATTCTACAGAGGGCTGTGTATATTAAAATTATTAATTAAATATATTACCTTTGGCGTAATCTAAATGTGAGTAAAGAATATACCAAATAAATTCAGAGCCTGAATGCTCAAACAAACATCATTTAATCAGGAATTTGAAATTCTATGAGGATTACAAAAAAAATCTTCTTTGATGAAATAAATCGTTGATTTAAAGTTCAATGATTTCTCATCACATTCACAGTTACAGATGATTATATCTAATTCTCTATAATTGATGAGTACACTCATATAAAGTTTTATTATCAAGCTTCGGGTTCCGGATTCTTCACTTAGAGATTCTTGAACTAATCTTCCGTTCCCGATTGCACTTCTGAAAAAGAATCTAAAAAAATAAAGTTCATGTATTCTTTTTTTCTAAAAGTCAATATTAACTTAGTTAATCAATTTCCTAGCAAAGTTATGTCCTATAAATTATGACTTGCTATTTCGCATACTGTCCTCTTGGTATCACAGCTAAGCCTAACTTAATTTATGATCTTATTTTAAGACCGTCAAGCCTTTCAGCTTATGTAAAATGTTTGGCTTATCATCTAGTAATCGATAATGCACTTAGCATCTACAAAATGAATTGACTATCGCTATTCTGAGCTAAATGAAAAAAAATAAATCTACGTTCGTGCGACCTTTTCACCTTGCGGAAAATTGGCTTCTCATCTAATATTAATAATTTCCACAGAAATTAATTATATACAAATTAGGCTAATGTTCAAGTTCACTTTATGCTTTAAATAAAATCAGATTATGCTTTAACTATGATCTGATGGCGTTCTCGAATAGGTTCTCCCTACAAGCCTAACCTAACGACGTCTCTTCTGTCCGTTGAGTTCTCGCTGAAAAATAAATGGAGATCGAATAAGTTTTACTTACAATAATCTCCCGGCACCTGTCTTTGAAATTCTCCAGTAGATGAAGCACACATTTGCCATTTATTCCCATATACAGGTTTTATAGATGTCTTCGAACGTTTGTTCAAGATTCCATCTCGTTGCTCGGTAACCGTTCTCCTAATAGTCCTATATTTTTGACTTTGCTTCTAATGCCCTAGCATATTTAAGTTTTAAATAATTTAAAGTCTGCTGATATCTTTACTTAGTTTTTGCATTTAAAACTCTAGCCTTAAAACTACATTTTAACTATAATCGAATTCACTAACTCAGCTAAGAGGTGATCCTTTCGATAAGGTATCCAAGATTAAAAACCTCACAAAAAAAAAATAATTTAACAGAACATCCAAGCACACAGCTCGTGCTTTTCTCCATTGTTATCAGTGCGTCGCTTGACCAGCCTCCTGTTTTATTGCTTCAGTCAGAATGGCAAGGCTCTCATTATTCGGATGTTATCACTTCACATGTAAGTAAAAAAAATGCAATTTACTTAAACGACTGAATAGTTATTACATCGATTTGATTTGCAATTTAAATTAATAATTTCTAAATGAAATACGGTTCAGTGTAGACCTAGGACCCGTTTGGAGGAGAAAGAAGCGTGGAAAAATTCCCGCCGTCCGCCGAGGCCGGGAACCCAACCCGCCACCTCCAACCCGCAGCCAAGAGCCCTTACCCACTCGGCTACCGGGCCCACTAATGGCGGTATGATTATTCATTTTTTTAATTGTTGCTACTTCATTTACATTAACGACAGCCATAAAGCTCATAGGGTTAGAGAGGATGTTTATTAGTTGTTCCCTTATACGTTTCAGCTTCATTAAGATTTTTCTTTTCTAATTTCTTGTGAATTATTTTTCGTAAAGTTATAATTTGGCAATGAAGGCATTTGGATTTTGGAGTTCCTTGTAGACAAGGACATTTGAAATGGATTAATTTCTCCTCATTTAAGACCCTTTTTGTATAAATTACGTTTTATTTTAAGATCAGTGTTTGTATTGCCGACCATTTTCTGTCAATTCTTAGTTACGAAAAAGGGAAAGGTAAAGGCATTATAGGCCGTGCAGGTCCTTGGATGCAAGGGAAGTTTAGGCTCCCAAAGATTCTCGACCAACAGGACTAGTTGAGGTCAGATGGTCAGCCCGATGTTCGCCCACCTTTAACCCTTGAGTCGAAAAACAGATACTCACTTGACAGAGGGCTGGGTGAGCCCTAGGGTCCTTCTGAAGAAGAAATATCCAATAAAAAAAATCATGCACCACCGCTCCTCAAATCCGAAGTCCAGTGCCTACACGATGGATCCACAAATTTCCTAGTTTTAGTTCAGCAATTAAAAATTGTGGGATTTCTAAGGGGTTGGTTGGTTGGTTATCGATTTTAAGAACTAAAAATTGATGAGATAAACTTAGCCGATGAAAATTTATTGATGGTTCGAGTGTAGCAAACGTAAAGCCATTAGAAACAGTCCACTCGTGGAAACCGATTCAAAGCTAATTGGAGTTGTCTATCAATAAGAATGTCCAGAGATCTGTAAGTCGTCAACAAATTAGGTTGGAATCCCTAAAATGTTGGTTTGTTTGATCTGCAAATATCACCACTTCTATGGATGTAATTAAAACTTTTGGTGTGTAGTTATGTCGGTTGAAGGATCACCCCTACTACATTTATATCGATTGGTCATGAGGTTCTATCTGCATATGGAGATGTTGGATATTCGGCAAGTGAGGCTTTATGAGTTCTTACGAGGCTTATCAACAGCTGAAGCAAAGGAGAACAAGCGTAGTGTTCTCGGTGAAGACCATATAAGTGAAAGGACAATACAGTGTTGGTTCCAAAAATTCCGTGATGGAGATTACATCCCGTAAATGCTCCTAAAGGACACCATGAAAAAAATGGTCTCAGACGAGGAAGTCAATTGATTGAAATTCCACAGAAAAGAATTCAAATCGAAACAATGAACTTCTGTCAACATTAACATAAGAAATTAATTACTAATCAATTCCCTGACTGTTTAAAATGAATGGTATTTAGCAGTTTGGAATAAATAATAATTTGCGGATTTAATCAATTTTCAGAAATAATTCAATGTAATGAAAGTCCGTTTCGTTACTGTAAGAGTGGTGTTACTCCTCTTACAGCAGCAATTTCCTCCAGAGGATCTTTAGCGAATTCCTCCACAACATTAACAAGTGTTGTATGCTAAAAGAACAGGAAATGAAGATCAAATTATCTGAAGAAATGAAATATTCTAAATTATGTAATTATCACTGTGTGTACAGGTACACTGTCATCATGGGCGGGGTAGACAATAACGCACTTAACTGCGGTCCAGAGCAGACGGCTTCGATCCCAGATCCCGGCGGAGGTAGGATTTTTCCACGCTGAATTGTCTTCTAGGGTTTATCCAGCCCTCTGATGAATGGTACCTAGATTCTGTTCTCGGGATTAAAGGAGACGTGTGTAGGGCTGATTCCGCCGGGAGCCTTGTCTTCGCAACTCCAAAGGACCACATAGGTCTGTAGTGGAACACTAACTTTAATGTTTGTATTCAATTGTACAAATATCAGAATACTTTGCACCATCTTGACATCAACTTCATGGCTTTAAAATTAAAAAAAACGCCAAATTTAAAGAAAAGTAGGCTTAAAATTCTTGTTTAAGGATTTTAAACAAGAAGAAGTTCCTGTTTTTACATCTCCTCTTCTTGTTTTTAATTGATAAAAAAAAAAAAAAAACTTAGCATAATGGTTATTGCTTCGCAAAATCTGAAGATACATTTTAATGAAAATGGTCTGTCAGGGATTGAGGACCATTGTTTTAGGTGACCCGTTACTTCAGTATTATTCTTCACTTTTGACGACGGTATGTAAGAAATAATAAAATCTTTAACATTAATAAAATCCTTAGCTTTGACTTCAATCCTCTTAAAATCAGGAAAAGTCAATTCAGTTCAATTCAGTTATTTTCAGTATGTTAATCTCTGCCACCTACGACACGATGGACTTGCATTTGTATTATCTTTTAGATTCCCCATTTGTCTTTGAGGCTAATTATTATTTTTTCAATAAATAGCAAACCATGTTTGTATGTGTAGCCTAAATATAGCAACTCGCAGAATTTTTAGTGGCTTCCCTGCCACCCACTCGGCTTCCCTGCTTACTGCGAAAATGATTTCCAAATCCAAGATCAATTGTCCGTAGTGTGGGTGGCAGGAAAGCCGACCAAAAATGAATGGTTTAGCCTTTGACCTTACCTCACGTGACTTACGGTTGATCCACGACGATGAAAAATGAAATGTATGCATCTTCAATAGTATACCTAACATTTGACATCTCATTCCTGTATCTTATGGTTTTGGAGAGTAGCAGAGCAGAAAAATCCAATATTTTCTTTTATATATATGGATTTAATTTTAAATAATTTCATTTGCTGAATAAGCCTTTTTTTCTACTTTTATCTATCTTTAATAAGTGACTAAATTTTTTTTCTGCTTTTATCCATCTTTAATAAGTGACTCAAATGAATAAAAAATGAAGTGTAATTTATTCTTTTTTTTTTCATAATTATCTCACAAGGTTAAATCAATAGCTCGTTTGATCGATTTCAGCCTCATAAAGAGGAAGCGGAGATAGCACCAACACCATCACATAACCAATTTGCGTGACAGGAGAGGATGAGCTATAGACTTAAGAGAAGTGTGCCTCGTAGAAATAAAGGTAGGAAAAGAATAATTTTAACTTGAAAACAACATTCTTTATAGCCTTTGTATCTCATTCCCCTATGATTCTTCTTTAAGTTAAAGAGCTTTAATTCAGAAAGTATAAATAACTCATTAATATGGCATATTTTTATAACAGTAGATTTAGTAGAAATTTGATAGTAATTTGAAGTCTTTATTGATAAAGATGTAATTTTTAAGTTTACTTTTTATTATCATTTCTAAATATGACGAAAGTCTTTTCACCGACAAGATGAAGTTAGAAGAATAAGTAGATTTTAAGAGATCATTTATTATTTTATAAACCCAAAACTGCTGTACACCGGACCTGCCGGGGAAATAAATTTATAATCAAACTTTATTTTGATTATTGTATTCTTTCTCCATCCCTCCAAAGTTTATTCTAATCATTCAGAAAAAAAAAAATCATTGTATTATGCTTCCCTGCATTCCATGGCATTAAATTAAGAAAGAAAAGATAAAAAAAAAAAACATTGAAAAGCTAAAACAACCTTGTATGTTATTGAAAAGTTGAAACAACCTTGTATGATATTGAAAAATTGAAGCAACCCTGTATGATATTGAAAAGCGAAACAACCTTGTATGATAGTGAAAAGTTAAAACAACCTTGTATGATATTGAAAAGTTGAAGCAACC
>JAFIDM010004315.1:25256532-25292323 GCA_023159025.1 Thereuonema tuberculata
TGAAAAGTTAAAACAACCTTGTATGATATTGAAAAGTTGAAGCAACCTTGTATGATATTGAAAAGCGAAACAACCTTGTATGATACTGAAAAGTTGAAGCAACCTTGTATGATATTGAAAAGTTAAAACAACCTTGTATGATATTGAAAAGTTGAAACAACCTTGTATGGTACTGAAAAGTTGAAGCAACCTTGTGTGATATTGAAAAGTTGAAACAGCCTTGTATGATATTTGTTTGCTAAGCAATTATTTTACAAAATTTGGTGCCATTAACTCAAATGGTGTTAGTGTAGGTGTGTGAATATTTAAGAAACAAATAATTATTTTAAAATATATAATGACATTTTATATTTTAGTCTTTTTTTATTAAAATAATTTTATTAATCACCAATTATTGTCCTCAAAATGAAAGTTGACCGGCGGAAGTTTGAACTGCGCAGCCCTTCCGGTAGCTGATCAATTATGTTTTCCTGTCACAATGGACGACAGAGTCTGTTTTCACTGAGAAAGACATGTTGATAACGCCAAATTAAAACTTCTCTCGACTATTTAGCGTTATTTCAATACCAGTTGCTAACAATAAGTATTTATATAAATAAATAAATATATATTATTTATAAATACAATGCTCTTTTGCAAAGTAACAAGCCTTTACCGTAATGGCGGCGTCCTGTCATAACATCAGACGGAAGTGGCTGACCAGACTAATCAATGATACATGCGCAGATCTCACAAAAACAGGGCGGCCATCTCTCATTGGGAGGACAGTAATCATCATCATTTCTTCTTTTATGAAAAAGCTTAATATTAACATTTTTAATAAGAAATTTCTGAAAAACTTAAAGCCTTTTTTTCCTTAAGATGTCGTATTCTTTATTTTTCTTTGTTTTTCAAACTGTGAAAATAACGAAAAGTTTGCTTTTATTCTAAAAATTATAACATCTGCTGAAAACAAACAGTTTAATTTTTAAAATGAGTAATTTAATGTGTGCACAAATATTCAGGAAAAAAAACCAACACTTAAAAAAACACACAAAATGATTAAAAATTGCCTTTAAAACCTGACTAGTTACCTGACTAGTACCTGACCAGTACTGGTGAGCTCCTTGTTCTTTTCAGACAAAGGACTCCAAAACAAGAGTCCGAAACTAGTCCGGTTTTTAGACAATTTTTAATCATTTTGTGTATTTTTATGAGTTTTTTTTTTCCTAAACAGTTTAATTTTGCCATTTCCTTAAAAAAAATTAAATCGGCCTTAAATACTGAAGTCGTTCGAATCTCCAAAATTTTAATCATCTGAAACACGCGCAAATTAGTGTATTACTAAAAGGATTAATATGTATTGATAAGACATCAATCGTAATCAACTGTTTCGGTTTTTTTTTTGCTTTTCTGTGGGATTTTTGCCATCTTCTACCACTAATATCTCAATAAAAACACACATGTAAAGCTTTTTGAAGTACAGAAGTTTGGTCATCACTTGGCAATAAATATTCATGTCGAATTTCAAGAAGATCTTTTGAAAGGTTCAAGTTATTGGAGGGAGCGCACACTCAGACTGACTCATTTGATGAGAGTTACTTTTTTTAGGAAAGTTGGTTAAAACTAGTTTTAATGACAAGCTGTTTGTTTGTTTTTTTTGTTTTGTTTTTTATTGAAGTGGAAGCTTAACGACTAACTTCTCCGATATAATGTAGAAAACTACAAGAGGAAACGGCGATTTTTTTTAACACCATTAGAAAAAAAAAATTACATTGGTAATCGATGCTGTATTTGAATAATTAAACCGTTTTGCAGGAAAATCCTGTTTTGCAGCTCTTGAAACTGCAAAAAAACTTGAATGATGAACAGTGGATCCACTTCTGTCTCTCAACTTTATTTTTATTATTATTATTAACATACTTAATAATATTGTTGGTTGACAAAAGTTTAATCTTTTGTATTTGTTTGAAACCAGTCGAATCAATGCTTAATACTTGAATAGGATTTCCAAATGGACGTTGAATTGTTGAAAACACAATATAAAAACATAAAGCAAAAACATTACTAATATAAAATAACTTCTTAGTATAATCCCAAAATATCTACTTTATTCTAAATAATATTTCATTTCTCTTAGCGAGAAACTTCCTCAGGTGACAATATTTGAGGAAAGAAAACGGATTTCTTCTTTTCTGTAATTCCATCGATCTTAATGAATAAATAATTTTGTATAAATAAACAAATTTCTCGAAATCTCATTACAATTTTTTTATTAACAATAGTCTAATTGTATAATAATTCTTTCAATCTAACTAAATAACAATTTATTATACTAACACGAATTATTCTCGCAAAACTGAATAACAATAAAATCATAAAGAAACTAATATTATTGGATGAAAATCAGACTTTTTCCTAACATTTTTTCAATGTACAGTCGAACCTCATTATAACGGACCCTATTATAACGGACGTCGCTTATAACGGACAGTTTTAAAAAAAAATTGGCAGCCGACAATTAAGGTGAGCGAAGTGAAAGACCATTTAAATTTTGTTATTCAACATGTTGAACAATCGACAAATGAAAATGTGATGCATATTATGAACACTTACGGCACCTCCATCAGTTATTAAGTGAAGAAATAAGCAGCAAACAAACCCAGCAGAAAATAAATTATTTTTTTAAAAACCAATGAATTTAAGCAAATAACATGAACCAGGACCTTCTTGTTGTAAAGATTAATGCAGTATATACGTACACATCTTTTTCAATTCAATCTACTATGTTGAAGGCTGTATTTTATTTGATATAAAATAAACACTTTTTATAGCTAACTATTGTACTTTCATTGATGTATACCCTGCTGCATTAGAACCCTATAAGAATTATTTGTTATAAACCGGACTTTCATTAAAACGGACAACCTTCAGCTCCTATTAGTCCGTTATAATGAGGTTCTACTGTACTTCCTTTTTATTATTATTATTATTTTAAATTTTTGATATTATTATGGTTCGCACATAATACGGTCGCCTCTTTTTTAGTGACCCATTTGTGAGTTGTTAATCTACTTCCTATTTTTATTATTATTTGTATTTTCTTTATTATTATGGGTCGCCCTTAAATTTATGCTTTAGCCCAAAATTATATTCACTTTTGAAATAAGAATTTGTTGCCTGAGGTAAGAATTTGTTTTAAAATAAGATTTTATTTTAAAACAGGAATTTGTTTTAAAATAGTGCAATGACCTTTCTGCAACAATAGATTTAATAATATTAATCAATGACATGATCTGCGATTGAATAATCAAATTAACGACTGTAATTTTTCCTACTATTTATGCTACATGAAAAAAGTAATTTGCGTGTTAAAATATTTGATGGTGATAATGACAGATCAAATCTACCTTCTTTATAAATCAATAATGGCCTCCTTTAGAAAAAAAAAACAAACTAAATTTGCTGCTTGAGGTATTGCAACAGATGCCTGAAGTTGAATGTTCTATTTAAAACTATAAAATTACATGTCTACTACATTATTATTATACTAAATAATCAAAACAAGAAACAGACTTAAGTGAGGCTTTTTTTTAAGAATTTCCCTCCAGCCAAGTGGCAAAAAACGTAATTTATGGTGCTTTGTAATGTAAATCGATAGATGAAATGATTAGCGTGACTGAAGTTTATTTATCTACTATTTGAGTGTTATTACAGGAAATTGTTATAAATTAAAAGCGTTATCGCAATTAGGAAATCAATTTAACAAAAAGTATCAATCAATGTTTTTGTAAGGTTCTTTAAAGCTATTGATATATTTTGTATTATACACTACTGTTTGTAAATTGCAATACCAAGGAAGAATCATGCTATTCAAATGAAATTTATATCACAGATTACGCAGGCTACAGTAGATAAGTGATTATATTGGCAGAGCCATACCATATTTTATCGCTTCAAAATTTAGAATCGGGAGAAGCTATCTCGAGCATCAACAACAGATTCTAAACGGCCCTCGGCGTGAATGAAAGAAGTTTTTGATGTAGTCCTGCAAAAAAGCCTGCCAGGATGATAAGTCCAGGGTTCATTTGTGATGGATGCCGGAGGCGTGTGATGGGCCAGTGCTTAGTTACCATATCCCAGACATGTTCGATCAGGGATATGTTGGGCGAACGTCCAGGGAAGAACGGGTATCTGCCGTGAATGGAAGAGGTTTTGGACATTCCGGGCCACATGTGGGCGAGCATTGTCCTACTAGAATATAGCTCCAGGATACCTCTGAAGTAAAGTTATCACCTCTACCTCTAGAACATCCCTGATGTATCGCTGGCTGTTGAGCGTTCCCTGAATTCGTATCAGGCGAGATCTTGAAAAGAACCCAACAGCACCTCAAACCATGATACTGTTGGGCTGGTGTGACCCTCTAAAATGTAAGCTGCAAGCTGGCGTTCATAACGATGCCATCGAACACGTATGCCACCATCATGGTGCATCAAGTTGAATCGTGTGTCGACAGAAAACATGACATGTTGCCAATGAGCTCTTCAATGTCGGTGTTGGAGGCCCTTGCACCTGAGATGTTATGCTAACACATATGATATCGACACATCGGTCACTGCCATGTGATAGAGATACTACATTTGTCATCTCGTGCATTCGTGCCATTTTGAGGTCCAATTCCAGGATTTCGGTCCAATTCCTGTCTGAATCTCATCTGTCCATTGACGCCACGTTCGCATCATTATACTTGCGTTTCATCTGTACTAGTGGCAATTTCGTTGTAAGAAAATCCAGCTTCAGATCTGTCCGGTGTTCGTAATGCGATCATTTGCATATTCCTATCTGATGTACAAGTCTTGTAAGTTTCAAGCTAATACCATCATTCATGAAGTTGCAATTTTCACAAACAAGAGTGTACATGAAAAAAAAGCACTAATCTGTGAATCTATCTTTCCATACAGGACATGCCAACTATTTTAATTAAAAATAACAAATTTTAGCAATTGAAGTGCTCAAATTTGTTATTTAAAAAATACCTATATCAATGCTCTTCCACAGCATAATTTTGAGTATCTTTATTTTGAAAAATTTTTAATAATTGAAAATTAAAAGAAATAAGAGAACCGACACAAAATTTTTTTAAAAGTAAATATGTGTTTTTAGTATATTTTACTTTTTAAAAAAATGTGTGTCGGTTTTCTTATTTCTTTGAATTTACAATTATTAAAAATTTTGAATATAAAGATACTCAAAATTATGCTGTGGAAGAGGATTGATATAGGTTTTTTTTATTATTTAATAAAATTATTTATTACTTATTATTAGTGCAATAGTTAATTTAAAAAAAAATAAAAATTTGTGTTTTTTAAAATTGTAAGAGATTAAATTATTTTTTTTAAATTAATTGTTGAACTAATAATAAATATTTTAAATACAAATCATTATTTTACAAATTTTTTATCATTTCAGGTTTTTGTCAATTATTTTGAGTTCAAAATACTGAGTAATACTTCGAAAAACCAAAAAGAAATTCAATGTTTTAGAACTTTAATTTAATTAATTCACAGAATATTTTGAAAATTAAAAAGAAGAAAATAGAAATCCCACATGCTTCACAAGTTCTTTTTTAAATTTTCAGAATTTTAGGTGCATTGGTACAAAAAATATGTAAAAGAAATAAAAGGTTTGCATTTGCTTGAGTCAGGATCTTAAGTTTTCACATTAACTAAGAGAGTTTATAACGATCATATTAAAGAAAGAACCTGTTAAATCATTTATAATAGATCCTACTTAGTTGCTTTCTTATTATCAATCATACACGTTACTGATACTTCACATCAAATAAAGAAATTGATTAATCATATATTAGCGACACCTATCGTTAAGAAAGTTCATGAGATAGGAAAAAAAGAAATAATTTCACCACTGTATGAGCGAGTACAATTGGCAGGAGGAATTACTTCCGAAATGAAGGGAAAGCTAGCCATGTCCGCTAAAGGTAGTTCTTTTCTAACTTTATTCTACTTATTAAGTAGCCAAATTCGAAATAAGAAAATTATAAGTTGGCGTGGAAATGTTTTTAATCAGTAGGGAAAATGTATTACCGTGGTCAAGGTAAATGTTCTTACCTGTTAAGGGATCGCTGGAGGTTGGGGTCGGTCAAACCAACGCTCGTCCGTCTTTTAATCCTAGAAAAGAAGTTCGCTCTCCATTTTACACTCCAGCTCTCAGTAAAGTGCGTTACCACTTGAGCTCCCAGGTTCAGTCATGAAAATAGACAAACCCTATCATAGATTCAACTTTTTTTAATTACTTGTTAATAAGTTTAGGATCTCTACTATTTTTTTATGAGTTTGTTTTAGTTTTAAGTAGATATAAATTCATCCCCAGTTAATATGATTAAAATAATAATGTTAAGTAATCATTATAAATACAAATGCATATTTTGAGTTTTAGGATTTTTTTAATACATTATTAGGCAAATAGAAGAATATGAAGTGGGTTGTTTTTGGTTGGATGGCGTTTTATTTTTTGTTTTTGTTTTTCAGGTCAAAGTTTTGAATTTTTTTTTAAGGGCATGTGTATATCTAAGATATTCATGAAATCCAGGATATGAATGCTAACTTATCACATTGCTTAATATTATCTCAACTTCTTCATCTAAGATATAATTTGTAGAAAAGCCAATAGCTTCACATTGAATAACTTTGATCTGCAATGAAAGTACAGTAAAACCACGCTAATCCGGCATCCGATAATCCGGCACTTTCAATAATCCGGCATCGGTCTAAGGTTTTTTTTTTACACTGAATAAGCCTTCCGGGCGCGTTCGGCAGAGTTCGTGGGCAATCGGCTCAGGTCGGGCGTACTCGGCAGTGATGACAAATCTAATAAAGTAACTATACTGTACTGTATGTACTGTATTAAAATATAATACTACATAAAAATATATTTTGTTGTTTTGTTTTTAACATTTTCCATCACTACCGAAATCAGAGAAATCACAGTAGAACACGGAAAAATGGCCTGATACCTATTAATAGCCCTTTTGACTCTCTATTTTAGCGGTATTTTCGTTATCCTCGCAATAACGGCTAGTTTTAGACGGCGCTCAGTAATCCGGCATTTTCGGTAATCCGGCACTGCCGAAGTCCCGAACGTGCCGGATTAGCGAGTGTCTACTATATTAGGCTTCTGACTTTGTAGATATTGAGGTTTTGGCGTTGGATGGTAAAGCACCAAAGGGATATTTCGATACTTTTTTACTTTCTGTCTGCTGTATAAACTGAATAGGAATTCGTCTTCGTAAAGCTATCAATAAAGTTGCTTTCAAGGATAAAGAGCTTAGGACAATCTTGATCAAGACGGCTGTAATTTGCATATTTCGATTTAAAATTGAATTGTAAAGGTTGTTTTAATTCTTATCCTTGTTTCTCACGGTGCGCATTAACTCATTATAAAACGTGAGTATCTACGGATCAAATGGAAATTAAAAGTAATAAAACGACGGAAAGTAAATAACCATAGGGGAAAGCGAGGAGAGATGACAGGGGTAGGAAAGTTGACGCGGTCTGCAGTTTATATTTTTAACACAGCGTGGTGATACTTACCGTCAGTCGGATTGTACATTGGTGTGAAATATACACGCTATCAAATTCTTCTATATTTTTGTTAATATTTGTGGATTCTGCGAGGGAATTTCTACGTCTACTCACCTTGGCAAGTGTCTGAATTTTCAAGTAATTGTTTTATTATTTTCATACAGCATAATTATCGCAGCGATAAAGGATTTTCTGCTGTTGTAAGTTGAAACTGGATTCTTGGCGGGATTGTATTCACAATGCTTTCGTGTTCGGCCATGTTTGTTGGGGAAAAATTAGGTGCGTTGTCTCTCTTATCGTTTTAGGAGAGATGACTCCTCATAATGTGAGGAGAGATGACGCAGTTTTGATTTTTCAAAACCAGGAACAATAATAACGATGAGACCTGAAAAGACCTGTCTTGCAAAAGATGGCTACCGGAAATCCTGTTCGCTGTATTCAAATTATGTTCTTTATGTGGAAGATTGGGGAGAAAAAAAATTAAGAAATTTCATTAAGTTAATCAGAGGCAATACGAAAAAATAATTATCTCCTGTTAGCATTAAACTTTATTAATATAGACTGATTAATTGATGTCAAATTCACTTTCTATTCTTTTCAATTACCAAAAACGAGGAAAATACATTAATAATGTTTCAAAACTTTAATTTCTGACTTTTATACTTACTATTCTTTAATTTTTTAATAAGGCTTCTCTCCTACCCATAGCGCGTCATCTCACCTACCGTATCAGGAGAGATGGCAAAATATAGTATTTTTAAAAAAAGTAATTTTTTTATATGTTTAAATGATGCAATGGGTAAAGCAAATTTTTTTTTTTAGGAATTAATGTCTATAGAATGATTTGGCATAATTCATTCTCAAATGAATTCCAAAATTTTGGAAATTTAATTATTATCGAAATGTGCGTCATCTCTCCTCGCTTTCCCCTAAGTAAACGAAAAAAATTTGTACGAAGTAGGCCTACATCACGTAAGTTTAATACGACATCAGTTCGCATGTGAATGCAGAAGATTTAATAATTTTAATAATCTGTTAAAAAAATGACAAGTATTTAAAAACAAAATAATTTTAATTTATTTGCAAAAGTCGCAGGAGTTGAGATCCGGCGAACATTCTGGCCACATTGTACGAAAATGGCGGTTGATGATTTTGTCGTCTGAAAAATAGCCGGAAGCAACCGCTTGACAGAAGTGGCATTATGATCTGGAGCATCATCCTGCATGAAAACCGTTGCGTCCAGGCATTGACGCTGCTGAAGCGTGGGACTCACCTGTTTGGCTAACAGAGTTGCATAACTGCAGGACCCATCTCTTCAAAAAAGAAAGTTCTAACGATGAATATGGATGTGAAACTACACTAAACATGTGCATTTGTCATTTGCATTATATACTACAGTATTGTAATGCCAAATATCGCCCTAGCGGCCTCCTTCCGAAGTAAAGTTTTTTGTTTTGTTTTTTTCACCAAAGAAAATTTTATCGTCGTCCTCATGTGAAATATGAAGTCGTTCCACTGATTGGTTCTCCAGTTACAGCCTTTCGAAAAGTGAACTTTAATGACGAATACATCGGTTGCACTTCAGTAGCAGGATTTGGCAAACAAACATAAATACTTGTATATAGTAATCTGTTTAAATTCTCAAGGTTATTATAATTAAATATTGCCTCTCTGAATTTTTACGTGAAGTTTAAAAAAGAAAATGAAAACTATTAATTTATTTAGGTATTAGCAAACCTGTGGTCAAGTGATCAATTCTGAGATAATTTGCTCACCACTCGTGACCGCGACTGCTTTCTCACAACCCGCGAGCACGTCTCAAAGACCTCATGTTTGATCGTAAGTCACGCGACTTCTGGTTCACCCACTAGATAACAATTAAAATGTGAGCATCCTCCATACTACACATAACATTTGCCACCTCTGTGGCATCTGTGAGCATCTCGGAGATCGTCTCGGAGATCCGGGATATCTCGGGATGTCCGGTTGACCTACGTAGATAAAAATGAAAATGTGAGCATCCTCAAATTCTATAGATTACCTAACATTTGCCACCTGTTTTTTTTTTCTTTTTATATTTCTGTGCCCTATGGTTTCGGAGGAGATAGGGTCAGAAAAAAAATCAACTTTTCGTTTATATATATTGATTCCTTTTTTGCTATCAAAGATAAAAAATATCATCGAATATCCTGTTTCCTGAAGATATTTTCTCTGCATTAAACATCTGACCGGATGGATCGGATCTCAAATAATTACAGGCTACGAATCCATTACTCTTTCTTTTCTTTACTGAGGATTTTAAAAAAACTTGTTTTTCAGTCATAGTTTAATTTTTTTCCGTATTTTCTATCATTTAATTACAAAGAATTCAATTTGTCAACCACTTTTTATTAAAAAAAAAGACTTTCAATAACGTTTTGTAGTGTAATGCTAACTGTTTAAATAGATCTCTATTATATGACTATGATAGATTATTTAAATTTCAATAATTCAAAGCTTCTAAAAGAAAGGTATTTTGATTTGATCTCAAATTGCTGTTCACTGCTATTAGCACTTTCTATGGCAAGAAGAGAAAACGGAAAGCGGATCATTTAGGATCACGCGAGTATTGATTGTAACACATTCATTGACAACTAGCTTTATTCAATGTGAGGCATCTGAACTCAGAAAGAAAAGAATGCGGTCTTAGTAATCGCATCAAAACTCTCATCAAATTGCCCATTAAAATTTCAATTGACTGCATTATATCATGCGATCAATGATAAATAGATCCCTCAATGCCTTGCTGTTTAAGACTTTCAGTGTAGTATTGATTTACTGATATAACTTTTTCTGCTGTACCTCCATCCTACTACAATAATAATGACTGTTCTAGAAAATTCCATTTAAATATTACCTATTCAATTAATTGGAATAAAAACGGTTAAATTGTATACATAAATTAAATTATTAAACTGGTGGCATTAAAAATATGTTAAAAAAATTGCAAAGTCTTAGGAATAAAATAAATGATTTATTCGTGCAGATATTACAAATAATGGTGAATTTAGAATATCCATTTATTTTTCCAATTCAGCCTAAATATACATAATTATTAAATTTAAGGCTTGGATCCGAAAATAAATCACTTAAATGACTAGAGGATACAGGTTCGATCTCCGGCGAAGAATGAGGATTTTTGCCTGTTTATTGTTAGTGACTTTGAACTATAAAGACTATATCTAACATATACGAATCAACATCCATTGTCAATTTGGTTACAATATAATAGTTAAAATGATCATCTAAAATCCCAAGTGCAACCATAATAAGTATATCTGGGTTTTTTTTCCATCTCAAGAATTATTTATTACAGTAGTTGAAATTTTAAGAGATAACTTTAGATTATCATGTGCAAGTATTATTAGTTCTGTACATTCAAATTGTTGAACCCAAATTTTGGAATATGAGTAAGAAGTACAAGAAACAATGTAACCCTTAAAATTTAGTAAAAAACAATGACACTAAATTTAATAAAACTTTAATGTTAGTTGGAAGTCAGTCAACAAGCTTTTGATTAACTTTGATAGAAATGGCACTTATCAGCGAGGCATTTTTATTGACAAAAACCGCCTTTTAAAATACTTCTATCATGGTAATTAGTGACTAATTACCTTAGAAAATCGAAAGTTTAATTATATCCATTTCCAAAAATCATTTTAAAGCCAATTTGGGATTAAAGAAATTATCATTTCCTTGAATATTTTCGTGGAAGTATTAGGAATTGTTATACCAATTTATGATTTTCTTGTTTCCTGTTGAACGTGGTGGATTTTTATACTATGCGCAATTTTAAAACTAATTATACGAATTAAACATCTGTCATCCAATTTATGAGAAAAGGTCAGTTTTAGCACTATATTGCTGGAAGTTTTTGAATTACGCAGTCGTGTTTATATAAGAGATAGTTAATAAGTTGAAGCTTACAGAGCTCATGGAGAATCAAGAAAGCGAGCAAGATGTAAATTCATATTATGCCTACATTCGGGATGAAGTAGAGTTTGGAACTGAGTCCTACGTTCATTTTTATTCTTTTGTAATTTTTGGGAAATAACCTGGTCCTCATTTGACAAGGGGGAGGGAATAAATCACCTACCCTTCACGGAAATCGAAGTCGACTGTTCTATCTTGTAGCATTCAAGGGCGTACATCACTTGAAGGGCGTAGATCCGTAGCTAACAGAGCCCAAATAATAGTAGACACTTTAGTTAAGAAATGTTTTGATAGACATTTCAAGGAATATGAGAAAATACTTATTCGAAGTTGAAATCGATGTTGTAATAGTTATCATTCAATAAAGAAATTCACTTTTATTAAATGAAAAGGTTGAAGACAAAACAAGATAAACTCTAAAATCCAAATTTGATTTATAACACCCTGGATTAAAATTTGGTGAAATAATATCGTTTGGTGAAATACTGAAATTCCTATTACCTAGTGAATTCTTCCAATGCTAAAATGTGATGAATAATATATGTTTATGTGTCAGATCGTGCATGGAAATCCCTTATTAAGAATATGACGTTGAAACCTTAGCATGCATTTTTCTCAGCATTAAATTCTCGAGGGTAATCTTGTTTTGCTCTCAAACCCTTCAAACTACATTCATTACAAATTATTGATTTCCATTTCATAATTATATTCTTTCAGAAAATGAAAAGATAATTAATTATTTGGAAAACGAAAAGACTTTTCAAAGTCTTTTTTATTATTTTCTTCAAAACACAAGTTTACCAGGCATAAATCAAATCTTCCGCCGTAGGACTATTATTCTGAGATTGTTCTGGAGTTGTTTGGTAATACTTGGAGTGTCAATTTCTTGTTTCCAGGCAAAAGAATTATTGAATTCGTATAGAAGGTAAGATGTTATTATTATTAAGACTTTAAAATTTAAACTTTATACCTTTTATTTCAAGTTATTCAGACCGGTATTTCCAACCAAGCAACTTAAAATTAATTTAAAATTTTAAAGTTTTAGTATTCAATTTTAAGTCCAAATATATTCCTTCCTTTCGTCTGATGAACCATTAACCTACGAAGATGAAATTTTGGACGGGTTGAGATTGCTAAAAGTAAGATCTCTTTCCGGAATTTTTTTTGGTAAGTACTGCTCCAATAGTATGGTCTGGATAGTCCAGTGGTTTAGGCGCTGGACTGCGATCTAAAGGAGTCCGGGTTCAGTTCCCGACGGTAGTCGCGGATTTTTCGAAGGTTGTTTCTCCTCCAGATGGATTCTAGGGCTTTGTCAAATGGGTACTTGATTTCTTACTCGGCGTTTGAAGCCGAAAGGGAATCGGACTCAACATTGGACCTTAAGTAATCCAGTTGGTTGTGAATCGTTCAGAGCCTAAACCTCTGGAGCACCAAGGGTTTTATCTGGACAGTTTTACAGCTTTTTCTGGACCAACAGTCAAAAAGGCCAGAGGCTTTCGAATAGTTTAAGCTGGAACTAAGGGAAGGTTTTCGAAAATTGGCAAAAGTTTGAAAAGTTCGACTTTCAAATAATATAATAGTACATTATTATCATACCTTATTCAATTACGTATGTATTTTATATATTTTTGGTATTTTTTTTTTTGTTGATATACAATTCTACAGCAGTAAAAAAGAAAAAAATACACAAAAGAATTATTAATATTTTTAAGAAATAATAGTTTGCTGAGTGATAATAATAATTAATAATAATAAAACAGAAGTAAGTGTTCTAAAATTGCCCTAAACTATTGTAACAATTCTAACTATTTACTTTAGATACGGCGTTAAAGAAAAAGGCTATTATCGAGTGAAGAAGGATATGTCATTTCCATCAGTATCTATTTGTTCCAACCAACCCATAAACTGGATAACAAGTACAAAATCCAATAATCCTATTGCACTACGAATTAACCAAACAGTAGAAGACGAATTAGAAAGACTTAGACAAAAAGAGAATTTGGTATTATTCATTTTGTTTTTCTTATCAACTTTAAGTTAATTGCTCAAACTTGTTTGTGAATTGGAGGTTTAAGAGGGGAGTGGGTGGTGTTGAGAATTAAGCAAGCGCTCAATTTGAAATTAATGATAACTGTTTTTGAGATCTGCTATTAATGTAATGTCTAACAGATGGATGTTGACGATCACGTTTGCGCGAGAATTACGAAAAACACGAGATCTCGCCATTAGCCTCTTCAGTAGGCCTCAAGGAATTTAGTATTTTTAATGTCTGTCACTAGGAAAATGCTACATAATGAATTTATTGTTTGTTTATTGACTGTTTTCAGTTTATTGAAACTATATTAAAATGTAGTAAAAGTCTGATGCATTTCCCCGTATTATAATTCATTTAAATATTTCAATATTTTGTGAGAAGACATGGATAGAGACTATTCTCGCGTAAATTACGTGAAATCACGAAAATACGGGATCGTCAACATCCATCTGTTAGACATTAATATGGACAGATAGGTTAGGTTAGGTCCATGGAATAAGTAATATCGTTTCTTATGGAAACGTAAATATCTGGCACGGATTGAAATACAGAGCCCATATTGATATTTCGATTAAATCCTATCGAGATAGATGTGAATTTTAGTGATTGTGATTTCTCGAGAATTTTTTGGTTTCCAAGATTTCAGATTTCTCGTTTTCTAAAAAAATGTTTTTTCTAAATCCTGAAATTAATTTTTATCTCAAGAAAGAAAGCAGTTTAATTTTTATCTCCAGTTGTTTTCTGATAATTTGTATCATATTATTATTATTCTCAAATATTAAAAACAAACACAACACGGTAATGAAAGATAACATAGTTGATGTATTTACAAGTTAATGTGAAATACAAATGTGCGTACAAAAAGCAAAACGAATTCGATTTTCCTTTTCAAATTAGATTGTTTAGGAGAAATCAGAAGAAAATCTTTTGTCGAAGTCAGTGATAAGGATTTTATTTTACCTGCCTTTCTCAAAGAAAAGTAAGACAGGTTTTGTAAAACCTATGGGGGTAATCCGTTCATTGATTATTAGAAGAACACAATTTAACTAAAAAAATATTTATAAATATTATTGGATGATTTACTTGAATTGATGGTAAACCATTTTCAAGTTCTGATCACTTTCTTAGCTTAGATCAGAAATAATGTTGAAATAAAAAGTGTTGTACTTTTGAATTTATGATAATCTGAATCTCATTGATGAATAACACAGTAACATATTCATGCTTTGGTTGCTATTATAAATCAAACAGTATCTGTTTCAGAAAAAAAGTCTGTTTTCAAATAAACTGATAGCCTATTGACGATAATTTGAGCTTTCTTTGGAAGACAGCATTTTCAAAACCTCGTGAATGGTAGCAATTTCATAATGTTCTGAAATCTTTAGACTGTTAAAAAGCGAATAATTTTGTATTAACTGAATTGTTTTACTTTTCTTTCATTTAGCCACAAAAGTACATCTAATAGACAACTTTTATTTTAAAAATGTAGTGGGGAAATGATTTAGAGAAGGTCGAAAAAATCACTTCATATATTTATTTTCTACAAGTTAAACAGGAACGCATCATAAATTATAGTAACTCGTAATGAAGCCTGACAGAAATTCTCGAGAATATCGAATTTTTACAAAATAAAATGGAATGAGAATTTGAAAGACAGCGGATAGAAAATACGAGAAATCTCAAGCACAGTAATATTACTGACTTGAGAGAATTAAAACATCCCAGTGTCATAAATTCCATTACTTGCTCTTTTGTATTCTTACTATCATACTTCCATATTTCTTTCTGAAATGTAATATTATGAGGTCGTTGCGATACGCGAGGCGATTTGTTAATCCGAATATTCCCATTGAATTCCCAGTACGTAACAATTCACTGTTCGATATATTAAGTAATACCAATCGGCTTAAAAAAATCTGGAAGTTTTTTTATATTGCCTGTTGCTAGATAATCTGCATTCTTACTATCTTTAATTTACGTGTAATCTAATCCTTTATTTACATTACAGTCTAAATGAATCTTTATTTATTTCTATTATAGTCTAAATATGATACCGTCAAGGAAGGCTACAATTTTCTGATGCGAGAATTGGCCAAACTCAGCTACGATGATCGTTTCAATTTAGGTTATCAACGTGATGATTTTATTGTTGCCTGTGCCTTCGACGAAAACCCCTGCCCAGATAGGTAGAATGTGTTGAAATTCCTTTAAATTCCTATAATATCTTTTGCTTAATAGAAGCAATGCTTTCATTTTCTGACAGTAAAACAAAATAAAACAGTCATATAAGAAGAGTGACCGTTTCTTAATTATGCAAGTAAAGAAATGGTTTTTGAATGTTATCTTTTGAGCAGAAGTAATTGCAAAATATGAATATAGATTACTATCGTTGTTTTAAAAGCGCTGTTTGTTTTTCTTGATAACGATTAATAGTTGTGTAACTTTTCAAACACTCACTGAGAAGCAGAAACAAAGGGGAAATAGCAAAACTCGTTTATTCTAAATGTAAGCAACAAAGAGAAGTACAAAACAAAGGCTTAATGTAAGTAAATTAGAGCTTTTAGTAGTAAAACCTGCTTTACACTTACTTTAAACCAAGCAACTGAAGATCGCTATGAGTGGCGATTGATAATTGCCTAGAAGATTGCCTGCTATAATAGATCTGTCTGTATAATCTTTCTTGCCATTTTGCCTTCCATGTTAGCTAGCAATCTAACACCATTATATCTAGTGTCGTTAAAGGCAGTTGTAGTCTTATTACAATATCTATCTAAAACTGAAATTACAGAGGTCATTTACAGAGGTTTTTGAGAACATTTACATTTACGTATATTTAATTTTTACCAAAAAAGTACAGCTGCGAGACTATAAACAATCTCCGGTGTGAGTTGTAGTAATTACGAAATAAGAATGAAAAATTGCGGATTTCCTGTTTTAAATAATAACACATTCTAATGGATTGAATAAACGAAGTAATAACCAACAGGTAATGTGGGAGAATTAAATTTATTATGATGCCAATTCATCTACGGCAATTCTCGGATGTAAATTGTAGTAGATACCGGAAATTACTATAGAACGTTTAAGTATTTTACAACTTTGCAATCGATCACAATCTAACGTTGTGATAACGTTGCCACGTGAATGACATTTCAAGCAGCTTTAAACTTTATCAATAACAATTTTTTTTCGTAAGTAATCACATCCTCCTTCGAAGAAATATGAATAAATATCGTCAATGTATAGCATAATTTTAGTCTGGAAGGTGTTTTACGTGTGTTGTACGTTAACATGGAATGACTGGGTTCTGGCTACCACACACAGTTCTAATAAAATACATAAATATAAATACAATAAATGCGAGCGCTTTCGAGGTGATCTACACCTCGTTCTCAAGCGGAGAAATGCCTGAAGAATATGTACATCGAAGATAAATAGATTCTTATAAAACTGAAATTAATTGCTAATATCTCATGATTACAGTTAAGAATAAGAATTGCCAACAAAAAAGAATAAAGTATTTCTTTCTTTCTTGTACCGAATTGTAATAGTCAAAAAAAAAATAAAGAAAGAAAACAATCCATATAAAGAGTAAACACTAAATTATTGAAGTATCTATGAAAAAAATCTTTTCTTATTCAATTATGCAAATATTGGCTAAAGAAAAAACAAAAACAAGTCGATGACTTATAAACAGATCGAATTGAAGCGAGTTCTATTCCATCTTATTGATTAATGAAATAGGAAGAACTAATTTAGATTGAAATCTATTTTTTTGCAGGTTATCTGAATAATCAAGTAGAAATACCTAGAACAATATTGATATCTTGAATAACAATGCATTTTTAAAGGAGGGAAAGGAGGGGAAAATTTGTAGACTACTGATATCTTTAGATATTTATATTTTTCATTAATATGTGAAAGCTTGTTTATCAATAGCTCGGAATCATGACTGACAACTAAGAAAGTTTTATTTATTTATTCGTTATCACTGCTACACAAAAATGCCGTTGAGGCATAGCCTTATGGTCAAGATAACGGCCTACCATGAGACTGAAACCTAAGGCTTGGATGTTTCTTTCGTCTTCAGTGCTTGTTTCTCTTCCCAGGAGGCAAAGCCTGACATCACCTTACAGGTGCATTCTAGATAGTTATCCAAAACGACAGCGGCATTATTATCCCTTCATGAGTGTAGCTCTTGACTAATGATCAGAAAAATAGATCTGGGCATAAGTTAAAACAACATTTATACAAAGATAATTTGTTTGTTGCTTTTTGTGGGCAAACTGCCTTTGGCTTTATTCTACTGCAATATAGCTATATTATCTGACACATCTTTCTTGATGATCACGTTTTCGCGAGATTTTCGGAAATCGCGAGATTTGGCCATTAGCCTCTTCAGCAGGTCTCAAGGAATGTAGTATTGTGAATGTCTGTCACTAGGAAAATGCTAGAGAAAAAATGTTAAAGTTGGTATTTTACCTTCAGCGTAGAGGCGATGGATGCAGTGGCGAATAAGGCATCGGTAAAAATCGTCGACATCAGTAATGGGGCGTGCTCATGGCCGCTTCTTCCCCGGAGTCGATAAGCCTATTTTCCCGTCATTTTTTGAGAAGACATGGATAGAGGCTATTCTCGCGTCAATCACGTGAAATCGCGAAAATTCGGGATCATCAAGATCGATGTGTCTCAGTTTATATGATTAGTTTTCCTTGTAGTAATCAAACAAATAGAATTCTCTTTCGACATATTTTGTTTTACTGATTAAATCTTTAATTAATAAATTTGTTTCAAATTTGAAGATATTTCTCTTACGCATCTTGTTTTTCAATTTATTTCTAGTGCTATTCTAGAGTTTAATAATTTATATTATGGAAACTGTTTCACCTTTAATCCTGGATTTAATGGATCCATTGAGGCAAAGAGCCATGATTCATGTAAGTTTTCTCAAAAAATGACATGTAATTTAACGTAATTCAGAATCTTCTCCATTGAAGTAATTTCATAAATCTTTATGTTAACTATTATTTACCTATTGATAGATCTATTGTTAGTACTTAGTCAAGATATTGAAGGTCATTTCCCTTACCAAGACAAATTTATGGCACCATTACTTGTCATACATCCGTATGGTGAACCACCTATCTTTCATAATCAACGATCTTTCTGGGTTCATGCCGGGTTTTGGAGTATCTTCGAACTGAAAGAGGCAAGGATCTTATTTTTCATTCAGATAGATTTTAAGAATATTACAAATAATTATTATCTTGTCTTGCATTAACATTTTTCTGGATTTGGTCTGGTCCTGACTCTGAAGATGTGATTGATCCTTCCATCTTGCCCTGGAGCGTCAGCGGTACCTAAATGTTAATTTTGGAATCCTATTATTTGACAATGTAGATGTTTTTTAATAATGTTTTACAGATTACAAAAATAACATTGCATAAATTAAATCAGAAATATCACCTTAAAAATCATATATTAAGATTTTCTCCAAAAACTTATGTTATTCCTTCTTTTATGTTTTATTGTTATTTTGTAATGAGATCATTAACGAAATTCCTATAGAGGAAGAGGAAAAGAAATTTTCCGGTCCTCATAGATCCTGACGAAGATCTCTGCAAAACAGATCGAAATACAGTCGGACCTCTATTTAACGAACCTCTATTTTGCGAATTTCTCTATTTTGCGAACTTTTCTTTATAACCAAGAACATTTTGCTAATTTCCTCGGAAAATAACCTCCAAATAGCGAAGTGCATTTTCTATTTAACGAACTTTTTCGTGGTATCTATTGTTTTTTTTCTTCTTGAAATGTTTTTATTATCAACATTCCCTTGGATGAAATGAAAGAAATGTGGATACAGCTGAGGGGAAAAAGAAGAAATTAACGATGATGTGCTGATTGATGATTATCTTTCACTTGAGTTTGAAGTTGAGACCTCGGAAACACTAATTGAATCGGATATTTTGGACAGTGTGAAAAATAAAAACAATACAGCTATGAATTGCGATGAAGATGAAGATGATGAAAATGGAAATGATCATGATGCAGAAATCAAAAAAACCTCCGTATATGAAATGTTAAAATAATTTGAAACAATCCGACGCGGATTACAATTTGAAGAAAATACTGAAGGGGTTTTTAGTGCATTGCAAAGATGCAAGACGTACTAAGAGCAAAAACACTTTTTCAAAAAAAAAAAAACCTCAGACAAAATTAATAGACTTTATTAGTAAAATTTAAGTACGCATGTGGTAATGTATGCTTTATATCATTAAAATTATTACTTTTTTTAATAATATTTATTGTGTATGTATTTTAAATCTGTATTATGTAGTTTAAAGTAATTTTAAAAGGTGAATCTCTATTTAACGAATTTTCCATATAACGAACTTTTTTTGAGGATTTAGCGACTTCGTTAAATAGAGGTCCGACTGTATTTATAATAAAGAAGTTAAGGAAGAAGAATATGTGTAATAAATCAAAAATTTAAGCCGCCGCACACATTAAGCAAATAAATACATTAACATTATCACTTAATGTTAATGTGGTAATGTTAATGTATTTATTTGCTTAGTGTGTGCGGCGGCCTAAATTTTTGATTTATTAAATGTATTTCCGCACGTTAAATTTTTATTCTTGATAAAAGAATATGTGTTTTTACATTTAAAATCATATAATTGTAATCATTATTTATATTACAGAATTCTTATAATATAGAAATATAATTACAGTAAAGTATTACGTAGGCGTGAAGCTCATATTCACTTTTGAAAATTTGAAAATGGACTTTGTTTTGCTTAAAGATTGAAATCATTAGGAAGAAATAAATTTAAAACCTTACAAGATTCTTTTTTAATAATGTAATGTTTCTTCAGAGCAATATAGAGTTATGCTTCCTTTTTTTGCTGTTATTATCTCCTACGACTCTAATTGTAATATTTATGTTTTGATTTTTTAGATTGAATTTATTAGATTACCTGCACCTTATACTTCCAAATGTGTCCATTCAGATGATCCACAACTAAGAGAAAAGAATCTCTTTTACACGGAAAAAACACCTTATAAATACAGTATGACAGTAAGTCTAATTAGAAAGATTTTTATTTTTTGATTAAAAGGTTTTATTTTACGAAATAATGAACCTTTTTTTTTTATTCAAATCTTTATCTTCTGATGCAAGATAAAGTGGCATTTTTGGTAAAATATAAGATATAAAGCAATTTTTAAAACACCAAATCAACAATGTATTGCATTTAAAACATATATCTTCTTTATAAAAGCATTTCGAACTGCATTACGCAACAGCCTAAATACAGTCAATGTTTTGATATTTTTCTAAATGAATAATTAGATTTGGAACTAAACCTCCTTTCGTTCTCACAGGGCATCGTTGATGGAAACATGAACAAATTACATTCAGATTCCACGTAAAATTTTCACTGCTATAGTTTTTCAAATAAATGTTTCTCACCGCTAGACGCTCTGATGTCGAGTTGCCTCTAAAACTTGACTGAAATGAGATCATACTTTATTTAGAGCAAATGACAGCTTTTTCGAGTAAGTATTCGTTTTTGGAGCAACCTGCCGATTTAAGGAAGTTTCGAGAACGAGTAAAGCAGCCATAACTGTATTTCTACGACTTCACGACTAATGTAAAGTCATTGAAAATTTCCTCTGTACAGTTCATCCCGATTTTAATGAAGGAGCTGAAAGTTTTCAATATATGACAAGCAAGTAAAAAGTTGAAAATACAGTGAACATATAACATTATTATGATCACAAACGAATGAATTTAAGGCTGGATGAATATTTTGTTGTAATATTTTTTTCCATACCGATTTATACTGAGGGTCAAAGTATATATTCCCCATATCAGTAAGATTCATTAATAGCTATCTACCAAACTGCTACTTTATTTGAATAATATACCGTTATTGTCGCCGGTCTCTAATAAGCGCCGGGCTGCTGAGGGGTCACGGCCAAATAGTAGCCGATCTCTAACAGTAACCGGGTCTTTGATATCTGCCTACCGGTACTAGTGTAAGCGTCGTATCTTTATAGTCATGCATAATACCTTACGGTACATTGCCTTACAAAATGCCGCCGAAACGGTCATTTGACATTGCCTTTAAGATTCGCGCGGTGAAATACGCGAAAGAAACTTCCGGTGAGGCGGCCGCCAGTCATTGCGGATTCGGACGACGAATAGCAGCGAAAGGTACAGAAAGACATTGCCATTTATCTTTAACAGTCTTATGTAGCATGTGAAATTCAAATGAAATAGCTGTTTATAATCTTAGCCGATATTTATGTGTAAAAATATTGCGTTCTGAAGGTTTTTATTAATAATGACCGGCCTCTAATAGCAGCAGGTCTCTATTAAACACCGGAAGCCGAGGCTAGTTTTGCAAATAAACGCTGGGGGCTTCTATTGGAGCATATACGGTATATACAAATAGGCGAAGTAAATACTTTCCTCTCATAAACATTTCTGCCCTTCTAATTCAAGTTAATAATATTCTGAAATATTGAAATATTCTGTTCCTGACATTATATAAAGTCTATTTTCTTGTTGTTTTTTTTTTTAGATTTTTAATTTTTTTTTAATCGTCTCGTATTTGTAATGTCACATAATGCCTTTTTTTTTTTGAGTCGAGCTGATACTCTGGGACGGCCGTTTCGAGCTTGTTGGGCTCTCCTCAGCCAGAGCTAATCAGCTAGTGCAAGACTCAAAAGGCGTACGATTTGTAATGTTTGTTTAATATAATTTTAGCTTGATGTATTTCTCACAAATGAATTCAACTGAGTTATTTACTTAAGTTGACTAATCCAATAGCTTTGATTACATCAAGGATTAGTGGATTACTAAAAAATGCGTAACTGAACATTGAGTCAATGTTTGTTTCCAATGCTTTTCATCAGCGCTCTGGCGATGATGTGTTGGTTCTTAGTAATTGTGGTGTGTGACCCTTTCTCGGCATGGGCAATAGAACCAGTGTCTTCAAATTATTTCTTGATTGCAGCCATGTTTCGGAGAAAAAGCATATTCCTCATCAAGTAAACATCCTGCTACAGAGATATTGCCCTTCGACTCATAAATAAACTTAATAACAATAACACATTGTTTTAGCATCAATCGGAACGCACCACTTTCCCTGCCTGCCATTGTGAATTATCGCACGGCCACTAACGCGTGTTCAATGTCACTAAGTGCTCGTACTGATGTCAAGTGCAAGTTCACTGTTGTACATAGGTGAAGCATTCCGGTGCCCGCCTTGTGTTAGGATACTGTTAGTCTTGTGAAAACTATAAACTGCTCTCGAAAATGACTCCCAGGAAGAAGTTATCAGGTTGACCGGGTCCAACTTATACATCCTCTATATTCCGCGAATAACACTCATACATCCTCTATATTCCGCGAATAACAAACATTTTTCTTTAAAGCATATTTTGTTAGGGTTCTTTTAGCAGGTTATAGCTTTAGTATTTCCACCTATTGCTACTGAAATTACAATTTATATTGAAACAATTTATATATAAAAAAGCTTAAAAATCCTTAAAATTCTAAATAAATTTAACAATTATCCCAAAATAACTAGCAAATAAATTCTCAATCCATTTCACATCACTTTTCTGTTTGTTTTTTTTGAAAATTTATGATAGTTACACTACTGTAAGATTTAATTTAATACTGTAAACAGAAATTTGTATGTTTATTTTGTAGGCATGTTTCGAAACCTGCAGGAAAGATATGGATATAGAACAATGTCAGTGTGTTGACCCTAAATACATCTCACATAATAGGACTTGGAATTATCCTGTGTGTGATAATGGTAAGAGAATCCATTTCTTCTTCTTAACCTTCTGTTTGTTATAGTCCGTTCATTATATTTGTGAAGACACGTGATCACAGTTAACCAATCATTGTCATTTCCTCTCTTCACTAGAGTTATTGCTTGATCGCGTCTGGAAATTCATTGTAAGTTATTTCCGGTATTTACATCAAATTCGTCATCGCCCTGTTTTACTTTTATTACTTAAAATATTTAAAGTTTTTCCAATATTAGGAATATTTTTATATTATTTATTTTCTATTTCATATAATGTTTTTAGTCGTCCATTTCTATTATCGATGCCGGCTGCTCTCTTTTCTTGCCCGGCGTTTCAAACAATGAGCTAGGCTTAGTGGTAAGCAAGGCTTTGGTTTCCTTAACAATATTGAACACTGAATGAGATGAAATACTTATTGATTCAACCGTTTTACGATTAGAGATAGACGACTTGAAATAAAAAATAACATTCCAAATGATTCTTCTCGATATACTCTTCAAAGTTTTGTTAGATACAAACGAACAACGGTGTGTATTAGCAGCAGCCATGTTCAAAAAGGAAGTACACGGAATAACTGATGCTCAATCGTTGATCATACGTCGAGTTGTCACGTGTCTTCACAAATGTAATAAATGGACTAAGTGTCGTGTAATATATAATAATCCCGTAATCCCTTTTACAGTATCATCATGACAATCAATGAGCTTACTTTTTTCGCGGCTATATACATTCTTTACCTACTCAAATTTATCAGGATAATTTGTCTGTATATTATCTGGATATACTAACAATGAAAGAATTACTATAATATTTAAAAACAAAACCTATTAGTTTTCATCTTTCTTTCATTAAATTAAGCTTTAAAAAAAGAACTTAAATTTAAGATTTTTAGACGTTTATGGAAGATACTTGAATTTCATGATTTCAGATCATTTCGATGGCTTAGCGCAAAAGTACCGAATATCCAAAATGCAAGTTTTGAGAAAAAGCTAATTTAGTGGGAAATGTCCCTCAAAACTCAGGAACAATTCCTGGAAGTCTCATATTCGGTACAGATATTGTCATTGGGGTATACTACAATGGCATGGGGTTAAAAATTTGATTGTTGCATTTTTCAAGCAGTTTTGGTCGATTCGATAATTTGGATCTTATAGAAAGTTTGTGCCATTGAGATAGCTAAGGAAGAAGTAGCGAATATGCAGATTCGCCACTTCTATCCTTATTAAAATTCATCACAACCTCCTTAAATGCTAGACCAAACTAGCGAACTACACTATTAGTTACGTTCATTGTTAGGGATTGACTAATACTAGCATCAGTATTAGCTAATATCCGTACGATATCGGATCGGAAATCGAAGCGGATACCGTTCTTTACATTTTGGCCAAACCAAAGCGGTAAATCGCTTTGAAACTTCATTGTTCAGTAACTTTGGAACAAAAACAGATAGAAACATGCAATTTCTGACATTTTAAACTAGAAATTGATTAGAATAATTTTAGATAATTTTTGGTAGTGTAATTTTAGGCTAACATTTTTCAATTAACAATTTATCCAAGGTGAGAAGGTTAGAGAAGGTGAGAAGGTGACAATGACCACGTGGCGTCATCTAGGGACAAACTAGCGAATACAGGCACATTCGCTAGTTTTATCACAGAAAAGTGTTCAGTCAGCAGAGATGAAACGGTCAACGTAGCGAATATGCACATTCGCTTCTATTGCCATTTAAGTTTTTTAAAAAGGGTACTTCTTCGCTAGTTTAGGTCCTAAAATCACAGGAAATATGCCATTTTGAAGGATTTGCTAGTTTTGCCCTACAAGAAGGCTCTTCAAGACACCTATTCGCCACAAAAAACTAATTTTGTATTTTACTGGATATTCGCTACTTTTGCGCTAAGCTATCGATTTGTAATGATATAAGTGACTTTTAATGCAAAAAAGATTAATGAAGGTCAGAGAATATTCGAGAAGACTGAAATGCTATAAAAAAAAAAAAAAAAAAAAAAAACAGCGAAATAAATATTCATGAAAAGTCCTATATCAATAATTTATAATCAGACAGATCTTTATAACAATAATAACAAAATAAGTATCGTTATTACAGCGACGGTTATGAAAAGTAGGCTCCCAATCTTCCATTTCGGGATTACATTTAAGCATGGACATGAGTTCAATGAAAGCTACAGTTCATAATAAACGTTTTAATGTATTTTAATGTCTCTTACTTAATGATTCTATTAATAATAAATATGTAACTTTTATTACTTTAATGCTCAAATAAAAATAAATTATACTAAATGACATATACAACCTACCAGATGAGGACTATATAAATATTAAGTGAATTTTCTATTTGGTTATTAAATAAGAAATCAATTGAATGACTTTGTACTTTTAAAGGTCATCGTCTTTTTTATTAAATTTACTTCTATAAAAAGTATTTACTAAAAAAGGGGAAACAAGAACAAAATCAGCACATGAATAAATTAAAATATTTATTTAACTTAAAAAGTATTTACTGTTCTTTAAAAATATAATAAAAAAATACATTTATATTTACAACTTTTGCTGCAACTTGTTATTCAAATTTTCTTAAAATTTCATAACATTTTTATTTTCATATATTATTTATTAAAAAAAAAAACTTGAAATGTATTTTTAGGTTGCATAGGATTTGCTTAATGTTTAAAAATCAATAATTGCTAAAATAGTCCATACTTTAAAAAAAAAAAAAAAAGAAAGAAACACCAAAACCAAATAAATATCTTTGCCAATTATTGTATTAACAATCTTTTATTCACATCAATTTTTAAAAATAAAAAATATATATTATAACTGAAACGTAAATTACGAGTATTTAATATTTTGGTAGGAATTATTAATTTTGAGATTTGCTTTTCTTAGCTTGCGCTCTTGATCCTTCGAGAAAGGAGACGAATTGCAAGTGTTTCCAGCCCTGCAAGTAAGTTAAATCACACTTCTCATCTTTATCTATATTTATGAATAAATTAATGTATATTTGACATCTAACTTTCTACATTCGAGAACGCATGGGTGGTATTGGATGGAATTTGATTTTTGAGATATTTTAAGCAGAATTATCAAAGATCCAAGCTTTATAAAGATAGATAGAAAAGCAGAGTTGATTTATATAATCAATCAAGCTCCATTTAAGGCAGGGGCGTATATAAGGGGGGGGGGTCCGAGCCCCCTCCCCCGAAATAATGAAGGTATGTCCTCCCAACGGTTTTATTTGGTTGAACAGATAGATGTCCATGGGGTGTCTACTTAAAATTACTTAACTTAACCTTACATTAATCTTGGCCCGCCCCCCGAAAATATATTCTATATTCGCCACTGATTTAAGGTAAAATGAGAAGTATTGATTTACCTTAATCTAGCATTGCCACTTAATGGTAAATATAGAAAGTGTTAATTTATATAATAAAGCAGTTAAGTGTAAATGTGTAAGTGTAAATGTCAAAATGGTGATTTACATAATCGACCATTTAAATGTAAATTTAGAAATGGGGAAATATGTAATCGGGCAGGCGCATTTAATTGTAAATGTAGAGAATATATAAAAAAAGCGAAGACTGTATAATGGAATATATCTTTCAAAACTTGCTTTTTTATTTTCTTGAATCATCTTTAAAGTGAAAACTTTCTTAGTAAAAAAGAAAAGAAATTTAACGTGCTGTGAATATGAGTAAATAAAGGAAAGGAAAAGCAGCACTTGAATAAATATTGGGCTGATGAGTCCGTAGAAGGACGAAACGGCCATTCCCAATTCCTTCCCATAATCTAATCAGAAAGGCAATTTCTCCTTTTATTCAAGTGCTGCATTTCCTTTCCTTTATTTATTTATTTATTTATTGAAAACTTCCTTACTTCATAATAAATCCATTAGTAAATTTAATCGTGTAATGCATAATGAAAAGCTACGAAGATATAAAAAAGTTTCAGATTTACTGAAAAAAGTCTTTGGATGATTTTAAGACTAAGGCAGTCTTCCCAAACTGGTGATTCGCAAACTCAGTGGAAGTGCACGACAGTAGCAGAAGGTTAGCAGTTAAGTAATGAAATAGCCATCAAGTTACTTTTTCCTAGAATAGTGAGGTTCATCAAATCAGTCAGTCTATGTGGGTACATGTCTATGTGAAGGATTCGGTGAATCTTCTTGAAGCTTGACGTGCAGAAGAGACAATCTATTACATTTTAACTGTTTCCATGTAGATCCTTGTCAGAAAATAAGCTTTAGAAAACGAAGAAGAAAAATCTCCTAGAATCTCATTAGTACTGTAACAATGGATTTCAACGGATGTCTTAAAGATAAAAACACATAATTTAGAAGAGGATATTAATCTGATTTTAAAACAAAAAAAGATAAAGCAAGATTTTATGATAAGTATGCTTCAATTTAACCCACTAAAAGGGTGAGACCAATGTTTACAAGTGGGATCCCAAAACAGCTGTTTCACGCTAAATTGGAGATCATTAGTTGAGAATAATCACTGGAAACACACCAGGTCTCAATACAAAAGTGAATAGAAATGATAGTAAGAATAAATAATGCACCTCCACCAATCTAAACTAAAACCAAAATATATATTAAAAATAAAATAAAGGAAATTCATGTGCTGTCGTCCGATTGCCTCAACGAATTTTCCATGCGCAATTAAAATAAGAAAAAGCGCCTAAAATATGCATTAACACTAGATTACTATTAATGTGTATTTTTTGTTTTTAGTTTAGATTTGTGGAGGTGCTATATTTATTTCTACTATGCTTCAATTCCTTTCAGCAAATTCCTTTCCTTTCCTTTTTGTAAATTACAGCTTCCTGCTAAAAGACGTTAAGAGTTGAGATTATTTTTTTTTTTGATTAGATGACGGATATGAACATGTTATTGAACTTGTCTAGGGAATTAAAAAAAAAAGATTCGAAAAATAGATTCGTTTGTTGTAACAGTAACAACAAACGGGATGGAGAATATTTCAAAATCATTCGTTCCATATTTAGTCCTAAAAACCAAATTCACGAAAACTTTAAGTATTTAAAATACATGTATTGTTCATTATCAAAATGGGTCTAATCCTGTTATTTATATTTAAAAATCAAATTCCATTCAAATAATAACTTCAAGTCAATTAATCCGTTTATGTAATTCTTTATTTTTCTTTTTAGTGAGAAAACGTTTGAGGTACTTTATAAAATAGAGCCAGGATCGGTTTCTTGGCTAAGATATAAACAAAGTCGAGTAAGTTTTTGAAATATTATTATTATTATTTGAATTTTTATGATCATTCAGTTTAAATTGTAATTTTTTTAAAGGAACACCTTCATGTCCTTATTTATTAAGTTATTTCTTTATTGAAACCTACCATTTACAGTCATTCCATTTAATTCTCTAATAAACATTTAATCGGACATCGTGACTGTAATTCTTTCGATGACAGTTTTAACAGTGTTCAGTATGGTCTCTCCTTTGATTTTGAAATCATCCGAGCCCTTAAGGTGAGACATTGGGCGGCAAAAACAACCATTGAGTGATTCCTATTGAAACGTCATTATCAAGATAAATCAATAACTATACTAATTATCTGTCAAAGCTGAAATTTTAATTTTAGTTTTAGATATTTTCAACAGTTTCAACTATTTATGATTCTTATCAAAATGATCATTCAAAACAGTTCTAAGAAGGTGATTAAGGGCTCAAGATTGTAAAAGTACTGCATACACATTACCTATCCTAATTCACACATATGAAAAATAAGAGTATTAATAATAGGATCAAATAATTATTTCATTTCAGAAATTTTAAATGTAGTAAATGTTTTTAAATGTTTCATTAATAACATAAGATGTTAGTATATTATTTTTACAAATTCTTTTATGTAATTTGAAGCCTTGGGTTATTTTTATACTTTTATATCTTCTTTATAAAGACTAATGTTTTATTAATATTATTTTCAATTAAACGCATTTGTTGCTGTAAAACGATTATTTCAACGCAAAAATTTGAAATAGAAGTTTTTGAAATATATACATGTGTCAATTATTTATTGGTTCTATATAGTAAATGCATTTTAGAACTTTTTAATAATTTATCTTTCTATACTATAGGAACAAATTCTCGCTTTGCTTCCAAATTCTAGTAATAAAGATCCAGTTAAATTAGGAGAAGAGTAAGTTTAATTTATTCTATTTATAAGTAGACATTTATATTTTTTTTAATGTTTCCTCTTGTTTTTATACACATTTACATACATCTTATATATCATGGTTACATATGTATATATAATCTCAAATTAATAGAAGTTTTGAACAGGTTTGATTCATATTTGTTGATAAGTCGTTCAATTTTGTCAGCTACAACTTTAAGAAAATGAAAAAGATATTTTTCTATTTTTTTTTTTTTAAAGTTTTCAAATTTTTACGGGATTGTTTGTAAACAGAAGTAGTAACAAACTGATAAGCGTTTTGCTTTTTGGGTAATACCCAAAAAAAATTATCAAAATTCTTCTTTATTATTAGGATATAGAATTTTAATGATATTAATGGTAGGAGGAAAAGAAATTTGAAAAATAATTTTTTTTTCTGTTACGAATTTAATAATTTTTTGGTGCAAGGATTATACAATATTGGGCAAAATAAACAGTACCGCAATGCAAGTTCAAGGAATAAAGATCAGACTTTATTACAAAATCATGAGAATAATACAGCAAATCATAACTATAGAGTATTAAGGATTAACTTGATATTTGAGTACGAGCGACACAAACTTCATGACGTTCTTCAAAATTGGTAATTATGCTGTAGAACACAGGTTATTGCAGTCTGCGGCAGTACGCGAACACAGCGTCTTTAAGGGATTGAATACCATTAGACGGGTTTTCTTGGACTACAGACTCCTTCAACGTTCCCCAGATGAACGCGTCGGGAGGTGTGAGATCTGGGAAATAAGATGGATATGGAAACTCTGTAAATCGAGAGATGACTCTGAATTGGAAATGTTAACGAAGGAAATGTCGAACGGCCTACGACAGCTAGCCCCGAACTGTTGGAATATTGATGTTTGAATCTACTAATATTTCCAACAGTTCGATTGCTCTTCGAATCGAAGATTTCGTGATCTGCAAAATTGTTTTACATCGATAAGGAAGGGCCCTACACACATCCGCAGGTACTGATCTTAGTTTACATTCACATGAGCGTCATCCATCTCAATAAAGTAAGGTCCTAGGATTCCGTGACCTGACACGGAGCAACAAAAGGTGATTTTTGTTGTCATGTAATGGCTTCTCTTGCACGGACATTCCGGACGTTTGAATCCAATGTAACGATTCGTTTGTTTACTTAAGCGACAAATGAAAATGGGTCTCATCTGAAAAACAGACTTTACGCAAAAAACTCCGGTTTTCATATTGCATGAATAGTGCGCAATAGAGCTTGCGTTTCTTCTTGTTCCTAGGCTTGAGTCACCTGTATTTTGTACGAGAATGAGCCTAAAGCTTTACTATTCCCTAGAGGGATCGGCGGGACCTGTTAAATTTTATTGATGTCCTATTCAGGCTATGCCGTGGAGTCTGAAGCATCTGTTTCAACATGAGTCCCTGATTTTCATTAGTGGCAATGCTTCTTGGGCTACCAAATCGTCCTAAACATCGCGTTAAAATGGATCCTGTCCTCCTGAATTTTTCGAGCACACCAAGAAGGATACTGTTACTCGGTGGAATATTTGTCAAACTGCTGGAGGAATCGCTGCTTTACAAACAACAGAGTAGGTGCTTTGTTACGACCTCTTCCTTCTAACCGATTATACAGCTCTACTTTGAATATCTTTTCCTCCGTTGGCAGCACCATTTTCTAATCTACTTTATAACCAATATAATGTTTAACACGCATAGAGCTACATATGCGTGACATACTGCGTGACATACTGCCTCTTCCAATATGCTCACGAGGAGGATAGAATGTTTCAGTACTGTTTATTTCGTCCAATACTGTACTTTTTATGTCAATGTAAAATATTCAACTGTGTATTTATTTCTTTTATTTTAATTTCGAATTAAGTTTAGGTTTATGTTACAAACATGAAATTTGACATTTGATCATAAAGTTCGATATTTTTCTACAATTTGTGCTCAGATTCTTTAAACAGTAATCTTATTTAAAATAAAATGTCTTTTAAAGATTAGAATATATTAAGCTTACAAGATTATAGACATCTGCTTCATCTTATACAGAAATTGCGATTCTTAAATTTCAAATTAATTAAATTTATTTAACTGAATTAATTAGAATTGAATGTACTGAAGTATTAATGATTAACTTAAGTGATTATATTGTGAAATAGGACGGACATAGTAGAATTATAAAAAAAAATCATTTCATAAGATATGAAATTTGATTGGAATTTGATTCAATGTCTATTCTGTTGATTTAACATTTCCTCTCGTGCTTTTCAGAGAAATTTGATAATTTGATAATAAAACAAGCCTTTGGCTTTTCACTAATTAGAGTTTAATTCAGATTTAAACATGTATCAAACTTATTTGCGTTCTTATAAATCTTATAGCTCCATTCAAGCTATATGTAAAAGTTTAATGCTCGTAGCCTTCCTAATTTTAAAATAAAAATCGCAAAAAAGAAAAAAAAAAAAAACGGGCAGCCAAACTTCCCTTATTAGATTTAAAGAGGGTTTTTGTTTAGTTAATTTCCTTAATTTAGAAACATTTTCTGGAATAGCGATGATATTTTATATTTCACTATAATAAATTATTTCACTATTTATGACATTGCAGATAATGCATTGATCAATTTCAGAGGAAAAAAACTTCGAAAGGGAAATGGCCTGAAAGCAGTTTTTTTGATTGATTTTTTTTTGCATATTTTTTTATTCCATTATTAATAGGCATTGAATAAAGAGTTTCCTTGCTTCAATTTATGTCAGTATAATGTTTATTCTGTATTTCCTGTTATGAAAATGAAAATTTGCATTAGGTTCTAAGGATGCTATTATTTTTTTCTCGGCTTTTTTTCGTTTTTGTGTTCGGCATATTGCTGAATATAGAATTGCTATAGTTGGGCCTAGTAGCTCAAGTGGTACTGCAGCTGACTGCAGACTGGAGGAGGAGCTACATCAAAATTCAGGAATTTTGCAAGCGCTGTCAGATCTCTACAAAATGGGAACATCCGACCTTAACTTAGCCCCGTTAGATCTACGCGACTTGCGATAGAACCCCTTAGGGGCCGTCCATTAATTACGTTAGGTGTTTTTTAAAAAATTTGGACTCCCCCCCTCCCCCTTGGTGAGATTTGGTGAGATGTGGTGGGACTCCCCCCCCTCCCTCACGTGAGATTTCAAAAAGTCAAAAAATCAAAAAAGTTCAAAACGTCAATATTACAAAATGTTGTAATGTATTATAATACGAATATTCTCTGAATGAAAAAGTTGACGTGAGATTTTCGTTGACCCCCCCCCCCTTCCCCCTTGGTGAGTTTTGGTGAGATTTTGCCGAACCCCCTCCTCCCCCTTTTGACCTCACGTAATTAATGGACGACCCCTTAAGTTTGTTTTGTTTTCAATTTTTATAGCAATTTGTCAGTGAGTGCGTTTGATAGCAATGATCTTTACATAAAACTTCAGAGTTTAGCCGTATTGTCTAAACTCAACTCTGTTGATATTTACTGTTCTATTTCAAAAATTTTATAAGAGGGTTTTTTTTTTTTTAATTCCATGATAACTGTCATAAAATAAAAACTATTGGAGAAAATGTTATTATTATCCTTCTAGGTAATTACCCTCTGCAATTAAAGACTTCATCCAGCAATCATACAACATTTCAATACCTCCTGGAAAAGACATTATGTGATAGCTATCTCAGTGCTGTTGTTGTTACCTCAATAATCTCTGCACGACTGTTCAATCTGTGTGCTTTGAGGCATTTTACCTTGAAAAACAGATGGTAGTCACGTGGGATTAAATATAAAGAGTGGGGTAAAACAATGATTCCCATTCCGAAAAGTACAGAAGCACAAATAAAATAAAATAATACACACTAAATTATATGGATCGTATGCACTTATAATGATTATAAAAACACGAAATTCATGCAGAAGAACATTCTTGTCTTACTCTAATACTTGAAAATACTTAACTCTAGAATATGTTGAGAAAAAGATTATCAGAATGATATCACAGATTATCAAAAAGATGTCATATGACGTAGTGGACACAGAGCTGATTGATTGGGTGTAATAAAGTACAGCTCAAATAATAAAAATTTCCTGATCTTAGAATATTCCACTACTCCTTTTCAATGAATCTGTAATTACTTAAAATCCGATGGTTACAGTTTTGATACTGGTTCTCTAAGATGTCTCCTTATCTTGATTAATATGGTTAATAGTTAATCCAAGGCTCTCCACAAATCTCCTAGGTTGTATGTCTACTCAGTCATCCGTGGGGCGAAAGGCATTCATTTTGGTTAGATATGTCGTATCTTTGAACTTTCTTAAAGGCTTCGATTGGGGAGACAAAATTTGATTGACAACTTCACCTCAAACTGCTAACATGGTACTTTACCGAAACGAAAATAAGCACAACAATGCTTTTACAGATTTCACGAAACTTAAATCTACACGAGTCGAATCGTTAAGCTGGTATATAATATTAAAACAAGAATTTATGGAGTAACAAATAAACGAATAATTCAAATAAACATAAACCTATTTATTTGCTTTTATTATTAATATATAATGAATGGATAGGCTACGTATGTTATCAATTCATTGCATTTTAATATCAAAGGCCAATCACTGCTAAAGAGTTTTTTTAAGTTGTTATTTCTTAATATCATTTTTTTAAAATCAAAGACCTTTATCGTAATTGCTATTGAGGCCTTGATTATATTATATTAAAATTGCCTGTGTCAGTAATAAGGAAAAAAGTCGATAAAATATTAAAAATATTTCGATGAAGTAAACTTAACATCTAAAATAATGTGTTTCGCTTTTATATTTAGGTTTCAACAGAAATATTTATCAATTGAAATAATTTATGGATCCCCATTAATACAAATAATCGAAGAACAGCCTGAATATACGGTAATTTCAATATATTATTAAAGAACTTTCATTCTTCTTTTTAAATAGTTGACAATAATTAAGCTATTGACAGAAAATGAAAATATTAATGTTTCAACTTTTGAAATTCTTAAATCTACGTATCCTTTCCTTTAGGTCATTTCATAAAAAAATTATCAAATTATTCATTGTTGGTTTTCATAATTTCATAGGAAATCATAAATACTGAATGGCGATATGAATAGGTTTTTTATTATCAGCTCTTTCATTGTACAGTTGTTTCACATTTGTTGAAGATCGTGAACTAGAAAGGTCACTAGGAACAATCAAATCTCATTTCTGAAATCAAATTAATTCGAACTTTAAAGAAAATTAAATGAGACTTTCTTGGCGACGAAGATTAAAGAATTCCCTGAAGATGGACTCCACGACGGTGTCCGAAAGCTTAGACCAATCTAAAAATTCTTACTTGCCTGGAAACCAGAGAAGAATTCTTTAAAGAAAATTCTCACAATATACTAGGAGTTTCTGAAAGATTTTTTAGCCTAATTTCCCATGAGTAATTTCTCATCGCTAAAAGTATTTCTAGTTTCATTTTCTTCAATAAAAAGAAAGAAATTAAATAAATAAATATGAATAAAAGAAATTGTCTTTATTAAAATATTTGTGGTAATTGTATAACTGAAATAATAGTTGTAATAAGATCAAGATGGAAAGAATCCATGTATCAAATATATCCCTTTAATTAATATTTGATGGATATATTTGTAATTATTTTGAATTTCTTTTGAAATTAAGGGAAAAAAATTTAATAGCCTATCGGTGTAGCGAATTTTACGAAGATCCCTCCAATGGCTTAAAGTTATTCAGTTAAGGAAATTGTTTTAACGTGTGCCTAAAAAACATAGTTATAATTTAAAATAAGTCTGACAAAACACACAAGAATGTTCTTTAAAAACTGGAATAAAACATTAAAAATACATTACAGAAAAAAAGGACGAAAGCTTTTGAAGTCCTTGAAAGGCTTCCTTGTCAATCCTGCCGTCAAAAGCTTTCGTCCTTTTTGTAATGTATTTTTAAAGTTGTATTACAATTTTTAAATAACTGTGTTTTGTCAGACTTATTTTAAATTATAATATCATCTCCAAAGACTTGTCAATCCTGGCAATACGCCAGTCTATTTTACCGGGCGGATAGGACAACACAATCAAATACATTAATTTATCTTATTTTAGTTTAAACTTCTATGCATATAAACAACGAACTGAAAAAAAAA
>JAFIDM010004315.1:25292423-25302649 GCA_023159025.1 Thereuonema tuberculata
CTTTATATGTTTCTTGGGATCAATGACTGTAAGATACTGGGCGAATCCAGCTGATGAAGATTAGGAAACCTGAAACCTGGAAAGGTTAGGATTCCCGGTATCGAAATTCCAAAAAACAGATCAGTGATTCCTTTTTCATGTGCTTGTATGTTTTTATTGTAAAATATCTATAATATTGTTAGTTTGTTTCTTATCATTTGCAGTAATGTCTTAATCCCTATATATCATCTTCCAATTTTAAATCTTCATTTCTCTCCGATGTTTCTACGTTTCTCCTGTTTGCAATTGCTATTAGAAAATAACCAATTGTAAATGTTATCTTCACCACCGTCAAATCCATATTAGATTATTTCTAAAGTAATAACAAATGTTACGTGCCTAATAATTCAACAAAATGGTAACTACGGAACGCACAAAGGAATCAAAAACCTCGAGCTGTCACCGGGAAGAGTTTTACGTGCCTTGAATTACTGTACTTAAACTGGTTGGCTAAAAGATTTGTTTTATACTTTTGACAAATCCCTTTTGAGTCAACCGAACGCAGCCAAGGATTTGACATTTTTTCTATTATTGTGTATTTTTGGTGGCGTCCCACTTCCAGAAGTGAAAGTGGGATTCTTACATTTTCGCACCTACTGAGCCTGTCATCGATGGAATTTGTCTGGCTGATGAGTCCTAAAGAGGACAAAACGGTCGTCCCAGACTCTCTCTCTCTGGTGACAGCTCGAGGTGGGAAATCTTTTTGGTTCCTTTGTGCCTTCTGTAGCTACCATTTTTTTTAAGAATATTTCTTTTTCCAAATTTAAATAAGTAGGTGATAAGCAACATTTTTGCCTGAAAACTTTATTTATATGAAAGACATGTAAGATTTTTTTTTAATCTTACGAGTTTCATTCATTGCATAATTTTAATGCATTAATAATAATTTCGTCGTTTACATTGTTCTTTTATAAAACTTCCTAAAGTTTGATCAATGGGTACACTTTTATTTGCTTTTTCTAAATCTACAAATACTAAATGTAATGGCTGGTCAAATGCATTTTTTTCTCTATTAATTGTCTTGACCAAAATGAATGATCAATAGTGAAACGACCTGCTCTAAAACTAGTTCCAGCGTCTCCATTGCATTGTGTTCTTGTTCTAGATAATCTTTTAATATTGTCCTGTAAATTCTGCTAAAAATAGTTGTTTATTTGTATCTTCTTTTCTAATGACATTCTGTCCACTACCAGCAATTCCTCAAATGAACTTTCCTATTTATCAATTGATGTATATTCTATCAATCGCTTTTCATTTCTATTTCGCCACGACTTTTCAATAATCTCCAATCTTCTGGAGATTTACCCTCTCCCCCCCCCCCCCGGTAAATTTGGATTATAGAGCTTTTTTTCCAATTCTTATTCTTCAATCACCATTCGTCTTATTTTTGCTTGTGATTCTTTATATTTATTTTATGTTTTAAATTTTCTGTATGTAGCCATTTTTTGTATTTTTTTTCTTAATTCTAATTTCTATTTCTATTTCATTGCTCCAGTTATATAACCTTTCTTTCTCATTTTTCATCTGTCTCTCCATTTAATATCTCTTTGGCAGCTACATTCTGAGCCAGCAGTGCACTGATGTTTGACACTGCAAATGATATTACAGTGGATTTTTTTGTGGAAATCAAGATCTCGCTCTTACAAGCTGAACTGAAAATTGAGAATGTTGTTTTTCTTGAGTAGATTTACTTGAATTATAAAAATTTAGCATTTATATGTTTGTGTATAAAACATATAACACTTTCACCACATGTCTCACTCATTTGGCGATAAATTTCAATCGGTACCACGCAAATGGAGAAAACGAATGATAACATGCTGATATGGTAATGAAAACGTCGCCATTTTCAGTATCACAAACTGTCGCTCACTCTCGACACTGCCGCTAAGGCTCTGTGTGCCGTACAAAGCTGCCATCACTGTCTCGCAATGACAAAGAGTGCCCGCTTATTTTAAAACAAACCGCATGTTTCTATCTATTTCCAGTGCTGAGAAAAAAAATCGGAGGTGTTAGAACTTGAATGCACCTCGTAATTACAACATTCGACAAGGACTTGTGTGGTTCTATTTGCTTGTGATTAGATTATGTTTACTGTTGTATAAGAGCAGATAAGGGGGGAAAAGAAAATTCAGTACTCAGTTTTTACAGTATTTTTTATTATTTTAATTTGGTAAATGCATTGTTAGATCTATTAGTATATTCCAGTTATTATATTTCTAGTTAGTCTTTAGAAAGGTAATATTATAAATGGATCAATACTTATTTCAGTCTTCTTTAATTTTATATCTAAAGTTCTTGAAACTTACCTGACAAATTCATGAATGAGATTCTTCGATTCAGTTATTGCTATTATTATGCCAACAATAAACAAAGCGAACCAAAGTAATTTCCCCAACATCTGTTTGTTTTTAGACACACGAGATAATGCTGGTACAGAGGTAGTATTTAAATATTGCTCCCATGGATTGTCGTTCTCCTTAAAAGCTGCTAATATAATTAAAGAATGAATAAATTAAATATTCAGATACAGTGAGGCTTTTTATGACCAAAAACCCTCAAATAGAAAAAGCTTCATTTTTAATAACCTTTGTTTTTAATCTCTGCTTTTTATGATTCCACGAAAATAGAAAATATAATTCTAATATGATCAGATTATATATACTCATGCTCAAAAGTTAACGGATCAGCAATTTCAGACCCTTGCAGTTATCCAGATGTCACCAAACTTGGCAGAAAGGTGCAGTAGTTCCTAAATGTACTAATACACAAAACATAAAGATGGCCGCCATGCTGCAGGAAAAAAATGCCGAAGACGTCAATGTGGCAACAGCACCTGTCATTGCTGAGATGTGCCATGTAAAGTACTGGGTGACTCAAGGGTTTCCTCCAATGCTTTCTTAAAGCTTGTCATGGCCCTGTGTATCCATCTGGATGGCATAAAGAAAGGTTGAGTCTGTGAGCATCTGGAAGCCAGTCAATTACCAGCGTCATATCCAGATCGTGGAGAGTCATATTCATCAGGAGGGAGACATGTTCAAGGTTCACCACGCCCCAGGAAAACTCATATCCGACGTTAAATGCCGAGCAGCACAATCGGAGCCCAGGATGGGAAATCGCCAGAGATCTGGCAGCAGCACAGGTCAGCTATATTGAGACAACTGTGAACAGGCGATTAAATGAGACCGACTTTTATGCTAAGAGCCCGTGCTGTGCATCCTTTTGATATTGATCCACAACAGATACCATTTGGTGTGATTTAGTTTAGACATGGGAATAGAGCCATTTAATGCAGTGGAGTCATATAATGTTTTCTGATGAGTCCACATTAAGTCTGGAAAGTGATTCCAACGTGTCCTCATCTGGAGGGAACCCAGAAGTAAATATAGGCAATTCCATATTCTCAAACCCAACTGGTATAATGTTGGGCACATGTACTCCACTCTACATTTTCGAACACTGCTTTATCATCGTTCGGCAGTATGTGCGACTCTACAGGGGAGCGTAAAGGCTTGACTTCCTCTACATGACCGACAATGTCTACATAGCACTGGATTGGTGAAGGAGTACCTTGCCTAGAGGCTATTGGACTAATGGATTGGCCAGCCTGTTTTTTAATTGTTAAGAATAAAGACTTACTCAACAACAAATAATTTATTATAAATACAGACAATTGGAAAACTATATCTTTAATCGACATCTTGGAATCAAATCACTAAAGAAGAGCAACACACGTCCAATAAACAATGATACACACTATTCATAATAGCATTGGTGGCACAACACAATACAGTATTATGGGTTACTGATGATGACAATCGTGGTGTAACACTTGTTCCCCGTACATGAATCTGATCAAACAAGTCTGGGACATTCTCCGAAGGCAAGTCGCGGAATAGAAGCAGCTCCAAGGTCTCTCCATGAGCTTGGCACAGTCTTGGTTCAAGAGTGGGACTCAAAATCTCAAGTATTGCTGGATACTCTCATTAATAGCATGCCGACACATTATGCCGCATATGATGCAGTGACCACACAGTGTACTGAATAGTGTTTGCAACACTCGCAGACTGCAGAATAGTGCTGCAACGTACGTTGTACATCGCTCCACAAAGTCATCTTTGGCGATTTCTGGGGATTTTTTTCCCCGCAGCGATGCTGCCACCTTTATATTTTATGTTTACTTTGTGTAAGTAGGACCTACTGTACTTTTACACCAAGTTTGGTGACATTTTGGATGCCTGGAATTGTCCAAAACTGCCAATTTCTTACTAAGGAAGAAAAGAACTTTTATAAGGAAAATAGATTAAACTAGTGATTGATGGGGTTTAAGGAATAATCATCGACACAATTATGAAAAATGAAATTTTTAAAATCATCCTATTAATAGGCAAAAGTTGTACGATTTTTGTAAATTTGTAATTTGAAATAACCAATCACAGTGCAGCGTTGGACCACGTCAGGCATGACGTCACGCCCATGTTTAAAGATGGCGTCTCTAATATTCGTCCCAATTCACAGCGACGGATCGCGATTACACAATTATTATCAGCGTATTGAAATTTTCTTTCCCACATAAATGAGGTTTACACTGAAATGCATGAAGTTCATGCGTCAAAATTTATCAGAGAGTTTGTAAAATTTCGGTTTTTACATAATTTCGACTCATCAACAAGTAGGGGACAATGATGAAGCACGTGCCGTCATTGTTGTCCAGCAGGATTATTGGTATTGGCTGTTGGACATTCGTTGTTGTTATTGTTATTTTTGAAACTGGTAAATCAATTTTATATTTTAACAAAATTTGGCTTAGTCATTCAAATAATATGTGGGCTATTGCGGAAGTCATGACTTTTAAAAAATGAGCTTAGAACATCTTTTTCAATCTTGTGTTTTTCAAAAATTTCAGTTTATTTCAAAAATGTGGTATTTGTTTTACTTCCGTTAATATTGCCTCAATTTCGACGAGCCTATTCTTTTAGGGCAGCAGGTTGCCATTATGTTTCGTAATGAGAAACCGCCGCGCGGGCTACTACGAAAGTGGTAAATCATTTTTTTTTATTTTAACAATATTATAATATTATTTTAACAAATAAGCCGATATTCAAATTACATGTGGGCTGTTGTGGAAATCATGACTTCTAAAAAAATTAGCTTAGAACATATTTTTCAATCTTGTGTTTTTCAAAAATGTGGAATTTGTTTTACTTCCGTGAATATTTCACGGGTCCTAACTAGTAAGGTTTTAAAAATAGATCATCATCTCAAAAACATCATCTATTGCTTCCTTGATTGAAATAAATAATATCTTCTAAAAGAATACAAAACAACTTCTTACACCAATGTTTCGTTCTTTATAACAAAGAACTTTTTCAAGGTTATTCAAACCCCTACATGAAGAAAAACATAAGGGAGAAAAGAAATCTTCTTCTCTCATCCAATAATAATAATCATAAACGAATCATAACAATAAAACATATTAAACGAACGAGACAAACTAAATAATAACCACAAATGAATCATAACAATAACTTAAATAAATAACGAGATAACGATAATATAAAAAAAAAAAAAACATATGACATACAACAGACTCAGTTATTACAATTTACTAAATTAATTTTACTTTAGTAAAGAAGAAAATGGACAGTTATCATTTTTAGAAATTTTACTTAAAAACGAATGTAAAGGTTTAACATATGAACATTATAGTAAAGAATACCAGAGTGGACATATGTTAAATTTTCACTCCAACCATAAATCTTCTTCCAAGAAAGCCATTATGTATAATAATTTGAAACGAATAACTGTATATACGGAAGACAAAAGTATATGGAGTAGTAAAATTTTATGTTTGAAGAAAAAGTTGTTGCTTAATGAATATCCAGAATGTTTTATTCTATCCATATTTAATAATTTTTTTTAAGAAAAGATCTCATTTTTGTAAGAGTAAAAACGAAAAAAATGATGGAAAAAATTACAAAATTTATTAAACTATCTATAGGAATTCAATTGAACAGATGTGTTAAGGATATTTGTAAAGATAATGAGGTAAAGATGGTTTATTATAGTGGCAATAAATTGTTTAAGAAGAAAAAGTTTGAGAATAAGAATAGGGATTTTGCACAAAAGGGGGGTAGTGTATCTTTTTTTAGATGTAGAAATTGCCTAGAGATCTACGTAGGAAATACAGGTAGATCATTGCAAGAACAAGTAAATGAACATATAAGGGCATATAGATTTAATAAGAGAGGGATATCTGAATGGGCGGACCATTATTTTAGAAATGGGACGGACCATTATTTTTATTCCAGATCCAATCATAGAAATATTCTATGAGACTCAAGAGGAATCAGAACGATTGATTTTAGAGTCTTGTTTAATAAATTGTAATCAATGTTTGGATAAGGATAAATCCTTAAAGTTAATGAAATTTCTTTAAGTATTTTTAGAAAATTCTTAAACAATAAAGAAAGATTAAAAAACTTTCTAAAATTGATGTGAGTCTGTTGTTTGTCATATGTTATGTTTTTTTTTTGTTTTTTTATATTATCGAGTACATCTCGTTATTTATTTAAGTTATTGTTATGATTCATTTGTGATTATTATTTAGTTTGTCAATATGTTTTATTGTTATGATTCGTTTATGATTATTATTATTGGATGAGAGAAGAAGATTTCTTTAGTTGTTTAGGTGTAAGAAGTTGTTTTGTATTCTTTTAGAAGATATTATTTAGATCATCATCTGTTTATGAAGGATAACTGATCAAGAGGATTGTCAGTTTTCCTCCATCCTGCTTTCTTTATCTGTTTTCGTTTTCCCTGAAAAGAACTTAATGATTCTCATGATATTAGACATCAAAAATTTAGATTCAATTTTAGAATTGTATTCGCTGCAAAATTTCAACTAAAATAAAAAAAAAACCCACTTATTTTAATGTCATATTAATTTTAAGGATCCCAACATAGGCTAAGGAGGTAGAATGGGTTGTAGAGGTCCGCGTTCCGCATCTACTGGATTAAATTAAGATCAAGACTTCGATTTTATTGTAGTTAATAGAATTTAATTTCATCAGAAAACTAATTTAAAAAAAATTAAAGATTAAGAAAGTTTAATATAACTTACTTGATTTTTGAAAAGAAGGTGGATAACCACGATGATAATAGAAATTTTTCATCTGGATGGCGCGCATTATTGGTGATACACGGCAATGGTTCTTCCTTGCATTTGGATTCGACTTCATTATTTTAATCGTGAAAAGAAACTATTAACAAAAAATAAAAAAACATTGACTCAGAAATAACAAATTGCTTCATTGAATTATAAAGTTTTGTATTTGGTTTGTGTAGAATATCAAATCATCTTATCTTCACGGTTCTACAGAATTTTGACAATCATAAATATGATTCAGAATTTGATGACGTTCACTGTTATTATTTTCCAATCGTATCCTCTGGGTTAAATCGTTTCAACTTACTTTTCCCAGGAAGCTGACGAATTCACCATTAACATTTGCTCATTGATACGCCAGTGTTTTCAATCTAGGAAAGATAAAGGTAAAGGGCAGGTGAGCACTAGGGTCCGTCTTAGGAGTAACAACTGGAAAGAAAACCGACCTAATTGAATCCGGCTCCTCCAGTCTGCATCCTAACGCATAAAGCATTGAGTCACAGGATCACCTAGGAAGCATAAAAGACCGTTAAATTAATGTATTTCACACTAGGACAGCAAAAAATTTTATTAGGAAATTAAAGCAATTAGTGGCTGAATTAAGTTTTATGTGAAAGTTCCTTGGGCTCATAATGCTTCGTGGAATTTTTAGAAAGCTCATTTATTTAAACAAATATTAAATTATTCAAAAAAACTTAACTATCGATATAAATAGATATATTAGGTATATCTTTTTTATATTTATTTTACCGGATGAAGAATGTTCGAGAAGATGCATTCGAAATATCGTATAAGGAATTTGAAGTATATGGATTTTAGAGGCTTTTATGGAATTAAATTATTATTTATTTTATTTATTTAAATTAATAATTATTAATAACTATTACTATTTAAACAGCATTATTTATTATTTTATTGGTTTGGGATCCCACTGGCGGATGCGTGAGTGGAATCCCTCTGAGCTTTCATCGAGAGGTTTGTCTCACTGATGAGTTCATAAAACGGCCGTCTCAGACTCACACCGATGCTAGCTAAGAGGCAAAATCTTTTGCTTTCCTTTGGTTTCTTGTTGGTTTCTTGTTTATTTAATAATGGGCACGTTAAAGTTTTCTTGTAACTATTATTATTATGGAAAACCCAGAAACCATTATGGAAAACCCAGAAACAATCTCTACCTCTCAGTACACATGCCCCAACAATACAACTAATGAAATATTACGTGCAGCTCATGATCATTTCTACACTGCACTCGCACAATACACAGGCACAGACCCCACACTCAGGCCGCCACTCCCCAAAGTACACACATCAAAACAACTCGCCACAGTCATATACCATCTCAACACACACACTATCCCACAACACCTTGACAACATCCAAACATTAGAAGACATACATACAACACTCTACTGTGCCGCACAGGGAACCATTCGGGCACTTGGAATCAAACAACACAACATACCTCCCACTGTACGGACACAAGAATACATCCCCCCCTTGGAGACGTCGCCTTGAGGGCCGCATCAGCGACCTTAGAGGGGACATAGCCAGGCTCACACAATACTGTGCAGGAAACAAAACAAAGAAACTTATGTCCCAGGTTAGAAAGATATTCAAGCACATAAATACTCGCCCTTCACATTCAAATCATCATAACCAGGTTCAGGAACATCTCGACACACTAAAACAAAAACTCAGTGCACTTGCAAAAAGATTACAAAGATACAAACAGTGCACTCTGCGCAAACAACAGAACAACACTTTCCAATACAATGAGAAAAAATTCTACAGATCCCTTACATCTTCCTCTACTGCAACTAACACAAACACTCCCAACAGCGAGGCTTTACATGAATACTGGTCGTCTCTGTGGTCAAACCCTATCCCCTATAATGATAAAGCACCATGGATAACAGAGGAACAGCAACTCACTGAACACTTACCCTGCATGTCCTTCCATGAGATTACTCTCGCAGACATACAGACAGCACTAAAACATGCACACAACTGGAAGGCTCCTGGTGCAGACGGAGTCCAGAACTTCTGGATCAAGAGGTTCACGTCCCTGCATGGAAAACTAGCGCTTACACTCACTGACATAATCCAACTCCTCACCTCCTGCCTCGCAGACAAGATCTACACACACATCGAGACATATAACATTCTTTCCGAACAGCAGAAGGGCTGTCTCAGGAATTCCCAGGGTTGTAAGGAGCAACTCCTTATTGACTCTGTAATCCTGCGCCAGGCACGCGCGAAGAATAGGAGCTTACATATCGCATACATCGATTACAAGAAGGCATTTGATTCTGTCCCTCATTCCTGGCTCCTACATACTCTTCATATCTACAAAATACACCCCAAGATCACGGCATTCTTAGCTGCCACGATGAAGAGTTGGAACACAACATTACACCTACGCACCTCTAACACCTCCATCACTACAGATCCCATTCCCATAAGGAGAGGTATTTTCCAGGGAGACTCCTTGAGTCCTCTTTGGTTCTGCCTCGCCTTGAATCCACTGAGCCATATACTAGATAACACAAAACACGGTTATAGGCTTACCACAGGCACTGTGACACCATATAAAATCACACACTTACTCTACATGGATGACATTAAACTCTATGACACAAACAATACACAACTTACTAATTTACTACAAGCCACCACACAGTTCACCAAAGACATTGGGATGGAATTTGGAATCGACAAGTGCCGCAAGTTACACATAACACGTGGGAAGACTTCGAATTTTGAGGGTTTTGAACTAGACAATGGGTTGGCCATCCAATCCATGGAAGAGGGAGAGACGTACAAGTACCTGGGCTTCCAGCAAGCGCGCGTCATTGACAACGCAAACATCAAAAATGCACTGAAGAACACATACCTTGCTCGAGTTCACAAAATCCTCAAAACACAACTCAATGCCAGAAATAAAATTAAAGCTATCAACACTTTTGCCGTTTCCACACTAACATATTCGTTCGGCATAATTCCATGGACAAACACCGAA
>JAFIDM010004315.1:25313229-25325348 GCA_023159025.1 Thereuonema tuberculata
CCCCATCGAAGACACCGTCGACGATGACGATAGTTTCGATTTCGAAGACAATTAGGATTTCGACAATTAATGTGAATTTCATATTGAGAAATATATTTGCCATTTTTAACAGCAAAACAAACATTTGTTTCCAAATTGTCCATTTCCCCCCCTCCATATCTCCTTAAGTATACATCCCAGCGAAAAAGTGTGTAGGACCTTTTTTGTAGAGTATTTTATGTAGATTAATTTAGTATAAGGACTTTGTTTTGCTATAGGCCGCAATTTTCGAGTTATTCACGAAAAAGTGGAAAAAGGGACCTTTAAACCCCGACCCACCCTTTAGCTCCACCCCCAACCATCAGTACTTTTAGTATGTTGTTCAGGACACCTTTCCCTACAACTGTGCCAAAATTGGCTTTTACACGAATTATTTCCCCTATTCGGCCTTTTTTAGTCTTCGTTGCCTGGACTACTAGTTAAGAGAGTTAAATTAGCTCAAAACAGCTGCTTCTGCTTTGACTCGTATAAGAGTCCCTTTTATAATGAAAAAAAAAATAATTATTTATTTTCATTTTACACGCAAATGGTTTCTCAAATATCACTGTCATGAAGGCACAATTCTTGTACGAATATGTAAGCAATTACGCGAAAAAAAAAGTACGCAGATCAATTGATTTCGATTATTATTAATAGTTGTTATTATCCTACATTGTTGGAGAAAGGCCTCTATCGATTCACAGTTATTCATTGGATATTTTTGATCATTTGTCATGGCTGCATCCGACCTGTCTAGTAACTAGAGATGTTTTTCCGTTTCACTGGCCTAATCATTAAATGGTAAAGTGATATTCCTGTTAAAAGATATCTCTAAACAGGAAGACATTTAAATCATGCTCTAATGCAAATGTGTCTACATTAAGATAAATGATATTTTTGATTTTTATGTTCATAATTCTTTCGAAAACATTCAAATAGGAAAGATAAAACAAAAATAACAATTTTGTTGCCATTTACCGCTCTTTAAAATCTCCAGGATAAAAAAAAAGGTATTTATACAATAAAAAGGATTCGAAATTTTAATATTTTTATTGAAAATAACTTTTACTTTATAATAATCGTTAACGCTTTTAATCCTTAATTTATCTTATCAACTATATATTTAAAGTTTCCTAAAGTATGGTTCGCTATCCGCACAGGTCCATGAATAAATGCAGGCGTATCTATTCTCAGAAAAATTAAGTTAAAATACGATGAACAAACCATAAAAAGAACTTTGAATTTTACAATTTTTGTTTTCTTTAATACTAATCTTCTTTATATACCATCGCTAAGCTATCATGAATGTAGTACGAGACGATAAAGAAAGTTGAATTTGAGGGCCTTGAGCATCTCTTTGAACTCGATTTCCCCCTATATCATTATTTTTCACATTTGGACTTGGCTTCCAAATTTTGGAGCTATACTTCGATGAGTTCGTGAGGTTTCCACTCCTTCTTATAAACCTTTGGTAACATTGTATAGATGCTAGTGGCTCTTATGTTAAGTGATTACATTGAGTTTGAGTGCATTTCTAATATTGTGAGGTTTAAGAGTCTCACTTTCACATTTCAATGTAACTGAGTTATATAATGAGCCCATTTCCGATATCTATGATCAATGTAACTCAAAACACTTTTATCCTAAGAAGCTAAACGATGTTAAATTTGAGTTAATAAATAGATAATAGATATTTTAAACCTAATATTTCTTCTGATAATAGTTGATGATGAATCTTGATAATGGGATTTATCAGAGGTCGTACCAAGTTTCATTCTTAAACTTCTAATAATTTTTACCATTAGCTTGCGGTTTTCCTTCCCGCTTCTATTGAGAAACCTGAAATTATCAATGTATTTAATAATATATATAATAGGCAGAAATATATTATTTTTACTCATATCGCGACTCTATCTTGATCATGTTATTAGTTTAGAGATAATCGAGGTGCTTTGATATTATCAATTGCTTACTTGCCGTCTTCAGAACGTTCTATAGTCCATCTGAAATTTTTGTGATCCATTGTTAGGTGAATAACAATGACATTGATGAATGTTTTCTTTCTATTTGACCACATTTACAATGAATTATCACTATTCATTGTTGTAGCAAATTAATAGAAAGGCACGTCAATGTCATTATTGGTTACCAAACAATTATCTAAAGAAATCTAAGATTAACTTTGGATTGCTTCGAGAGATGTCCGATAGTTCAAGGAGTTAGGTCGGTGTGTGTGTGTGTGTGTGTGTGTGTGTGTGTGTGTGGGAGGGAAATGTTTCGTTTCACATTATCATAAAATAACTTAATGTTCTAAAAAATTTTTATTAGAGCTTTTTTTTTTAGATACAAATTAACGGATATTCCAAACATTAGCAAAACTTATAATTTCATTTCATAGCTATGTTTACCATGAGGACATAATAATAATGATAATAAAATCATTACGCTCTATCATTATAACTATCATTATAACTCAATACCTAATGGATACGGTATTGATTCATTTGTGTTCTTATTTTTATCATACTTTAATTTGGCTGCAACAATTAAATAATTGTAAGAAAGAAGATTCTAGGGTGAAATCGCAGATTCTGTTTTGAACTATGGTCGAGTTTTGACAAGATGGCCGCCTTCATACTACTTTTAAGATATGAAGTTTAGCTTTTCAATTAACTAGTGAAAAGTAGAATGAGATTTGCAGGTAAACTTATTTAAAAAAATGTTTTGCAAGATCTTTTACTAGAAAAACTAACACTCATCTGACTAACTGCGATCTTGAAATAACGGTATGCACCATAACGTATCCCTACGCGGATGAATCCTTACGAAAACTGTGATTGGCAGTACCGTATTCTCCGGTTTAGCCGATTGTACATCTAAGCTTCTAAATTTAATTTTGGGCTTCATGTAAAAAAACTGAGAACTCCCGTTCCCGAAGCACAGTTTTGGAGAATCTATTCTCATACCTTTTCTGAATTTAAAAGTAATTCACTGTAAATTGGTTTTTGAAGAAAAAAAAACTTACTGTTGCCTCTGATAAACAGAATGAATACAGAGAGTGATAAACGGTTGTTTTCTTTTTGTTTTCCTTCCTTTATCGAATTTGGCCAACTAGGGACCACGGAACTAGCGCAACCTGACAATGTAAGGGCGAAGATAGTGACAGTCTTTTTGTTTTATTTTTTTTTTATCTATTCTCACTCTAAAATAGCATTTTTCATAAAAAAGCATTCAAAACAACAATCGCATTATCTCGTGAATAATTCCTTTGTCAGTGTTCATTTACTTCCAAATTTAAAACGTGAAAAGGATAATTAATATTTCTTCTTGAATTTAATTAGGATGTTCTATTGATTGAAAAAGGCGAGCAGGAAGTTTGGATGCATCGATTACATCTCATGGACAGGATACGGAAGCCTCAGAAGCAGTGAAATGATCTTTTTCCGAAACAATATAATGTTTTTTCCGAGACAATATAATATTTTTTTCCAGAAAATATAATATTTTTTTTTTCCGAGACAATACAAGGCAATATCAGAGACAATTATTCCGAGACAATATCCGCAGATAATGGACATGAATCACATATTAAAACAGAAAAGTGTCTGCAATTTAATGAAAAATCCCAAAAGGAAAAATACTAAAAGGAGAGAAACAGGTGAGAAAGCATTTTACTAATGATTTGTTAAATGTTTGTCCGTCTGAATCATATTTCAAATTAAGGGATAAAAAAAAAGGTAGGTAGCGATTTTCTCCGGCATAGTATATACAAGCAATTGGCTAAACCGGAGAATACGGTACCCCGCACAAGAATACATCGCCGACTGGCTTGTTAGCACTTCCCCGCGATGGGGAAAAAACAATTCCCTTAGTTGGTGCGAAGCAACAACAGCGCCCGAGCGAAGAGTGTGTGCCCATTAGCTTAGTTAGATAATTGAGGTAACACGCACTCCAGGATGTTTATATTGAAAACATTTTGAAAGTACTATGTCCCGCGGACGGTTCCTTCACCGCCAGCCTGGTACCGTAATCTCCGTTTCACCAGCAATTTTGGTTTATGAAAGCAGTTTCATACAAGCAGTTGTGTTATAAGCTTATTATTACATAAGGAGACAGGTAAAATTCAACGATTTCGAACTAGCCTACATCCCGATTGATGCAATGTATATCCCACCCCGACGCTGAACATATTCAGCCATTGTTATTCTATAATTAGACGGCACAACCCACAAGAGCGGGGGCGGGGTGATCAGTTGCACTGGGGCACGACCGTCAAAGGGACCCGAGCTCAGGGCTTAATCGAAAAAAAATTATATTAGCTATCATTTTATTTAATAAATTAAGTCTACATTTTATATAAACTACTTTTCTGCTTAACCATCTGCATAGAGCTATTCTGCAGTACAATGTTTGCATAGAGCAGGTTCTGAGTTACAATATTTTTTAATCATCAGTCAATATCAATATTTGATCATCAATCGAAGCTCTGCAACACGGTGTTCAACAATGGATATCATGGTCACAGTTATATGCAAGAATGTCTTATTCACGATGTCTTATTCACGACTTGAGCTTCCTTTTTAACTGAACCTAACGACTTGTGTCTTTATGCTATTCTATAATACAAAACATTCAAGTTTTTAAATAAACTAAGGTTGCATTTTTACTTTTAAGTTAATAACCTGTGTGTGACATGTTTAAAAGGGAGAAATATGAAATCGTTTTCGCGATATTTTTAATTAAGATACTACGATTTTGACGATAACGTGGGATGGGAAGAGGCCCGCTTCTGCATTTTGGGAGGAGGGTCCATTTATCGCATTATTGTATCTGAGCTCTGAATTCGATGTAAGGGGCCTAAACGGTGATACGCCAATTGTTTAATAGATTGAATAATTTCTGTAAAAATAACGCTGTTCTGAGAAGGATATATCCTTTCCGGCGTCAAAATGTCCTTAAGTGTGATTGCGAAACAGTGCCGCGACAGAGGTTTAATGGTCAGTAAAGATACCATTAGTCACAAAATCTGCCAACTCGACCCCAGGCCAAAAGTAATGCCAAAATAGGAACCCCACAGCGCAGACAAATTAGTCAGCTGTCATACGATAGGTCCACGTTCAAAGTCACTGAGCTCTGCTGATTAACCCATTCTGCTATTACTTCGTATCAATTAACAACACACGATTCCCAGCATCCAGATACTGGTACATGATGTCGCGTGCCATCTAAGCTTCAGTTCACTATTGCAGAGGGGTGTCCGGATATTTTTACCCATATAGTGTACATTAACTATAGATTATTGAAAGTTAGAAAGTGTTCTACATCAGTATAATTCATCATTCTGTAGAAAACGTGTTAATTGAAAGAACTCAAAATGGCGTAATGTATCTTATGTGACCATCAATATGATTTATATTGTTGTCATAATATAAAGTGAAATATGATTATTAAATGTGTTGAAGGACGGAATATGTAAGTAGAAGATTGCGTCTTAGGACGATTGCCGGAATTGGCATTCGAAATATATTCCATTTTAATTCTTAATTGTATTTTACTCTCTAGTGTGTTTGTATGGGGCAGAAACATGGACATTTCGACGCAGTGAAGAGAAACGACTAGAAGCATTTGAAATGTGGATATGGAGAAAAATGGAGCATGTGAAATGGACAGACAAAATAAGAAATGAAGCTGTGCTAGAAAGAGTGGGTGAAGAAAGAATAATGCTGAAACTGATCAAGAAGAGAAAAAGAAACTGGTTGGGTCACTGGCTGAGAAGAAACTCCCTAATGAAGGATGCACTGGAAGGAATGGTGAACGGTAAAAAAGTTCGAGGCAGAAGAAGATTTAAGATGATCGACAACATTATGGTAAATGGATCTTATGTGGAGACGAAGAGGAAGGCAGAAAATAGGAAAGATTGGAGAATGCTGGGTTTGCAGTGAAGGACCTGCCCTTGGCAGAGAACTATGTATGTATGTATGTGTGTTTTAATTATAAATATTTAAGTTATAGTTTTTATATACGTAAAATTGTTTATTATGTAAGTAGAAATTTACTATGTGAAATTTATAAGCCAGAATTAAAAGATTCGCATCGCAGTTATTATCCAAGGATTAAACATCTTTAAGTAATAGCACTCACACTGTGCCGTAAATTTATTTTTACAAAGACTCTAAGAATTTTATGCAATGATAAAGCCGGCACATTTGGTTAACTTGAAAAATTTAATAATTTAAAATTAAAGATATTTACAATAAAAATAAAACGACCAGGTTTCGTTCAACTTAGAGTGAACATTCTCAAGTTACATGAACAAATAAATTGTGAGAAATTTATACAGAGTCCAGAATGGATTAGGCCCCGTAGAGGAAATGCCAATTCGAAAGTCCACATCATCTTTACTTCCCTGGCGGGGAACAGGAGTGATACTGTATGCCTTCAGAAATGGTCGTTGACGTGCGACGCTCCGGAAACGGATAATATCCACTTCAGTGCACTTTATGGGACGTTTATTTTCCTCTCGATTTAACATGCGGTTCCGGCGACATCTTAGTTGTATGTTATTCTAGAAAAAACTCAAAACACAAATTAGAAATAAATCATATATAAAATGAATATTGTATTTAATTTCTTTTTTTCTTTGTTTTTTTTCCCCTTTTAAGTTGTTATGGATTGTTTGTTTTTTTTTTCTTTTTCTTTCGTTTTTTTCATTTCCTTTTTCCTGTTATTATCTCCGTACTCCGCAATAGCAGGAACTGAGAGAACCTCATTACAAACGCAAGGAATGTATTATCAAGATGCTCCATTGATTTCGATAAACCTATTTCTCTGGCTTTTTGCATCCACAACTTTAAGCGCAAATGCATTAAATCATTTTTTATCTTTAAATTTGCATGGCGTTTTATTTTTATTGTAAATATCTTTCATTTTAAATTATTAAATTATTCAAGTTAACCAGGTGTGCCGGCTTTATCGTTGGATAATTACATACGCAACACACGTTAAACATTTTCTAATGATTATAAGAATTATTACGATTTAATTCCTCACCACTCACCCCATGTTGCATGGCCAACAAATTAGGAACATCACATTAGTTTGAACTGTGGGACGTGTCATCCAAAACAACCTTGGCATGCACGGGTTCCACAAAGCACGTGGTCATAAACTCACCGAACAGCCCATCCAGGAATTCTTCAGCAATTCTTGAAAACTGTTCGAACTCACAAATGAGATCGCTGGCAGTATTTCGTCAGATTGGACGAAGCATGAGTGTATCTGAACAATGCCAAAGAACCCAGGGTGATTTCTTACCAGCACATAGGAGGGAATAAGAGCAGAATCGTGGAGGAATGCAAAAAGAAGTTCACCAAAGGCTGCATGATTGTCGCAGGATACTGTGCTCGTGGCAGTCTCTTTCTAATCACAGTGACCGCTAATGCCAAGGTAATGCTGTATACTTCAAAGTTGATGGAACAAATCTAAGTCCTCAGTTATATGGCAACGACGCTCCATTAATGAACATTCATATGGACAAGGCATCCAGCCATACTACACTTCCTTGGTACAGGACTATGAGCTGATCTCCAAGGAAGGGCTGATCTTCTTAAAATGAGGTTCCAAACTTGTTCAGTTTTATTTGCCTCAACCCTCCGTAGTCCTAATTTTAATTCAAAAAAAAAATTTTTTAACTGCTTTTGATTTGTGAAATTTAACGGAATAAAATGCTAAGAATTTCAAGTCAAATATAAAATGGGTCTAAAATCACCAATCAAATCACTGATATGTTCAGTAAAATTCTTCACACCAAAAAACATACAAAATATAATTAGTTTATTTACAAATGACTAAATTTTCAAAATGTATATTTATAAAATGCATGTTAACTATTTTCTCGGCAGTATTTCATTAGTCTCTTATGGCAAACGTAAAAGTACCTAATCTGGATTCAATCCTCCAATGGGGCTTGCGGATTTCTTACTTTCTTTCTGTGCTGTTTTATTTCTTCGCCACAGAATTTACAAACATCCTGGTTTACGAGAGACAGATTTAAATGTACATCTTTTCATGTTTGCATGTAAGAATAGCGCTTTTATTGTACATAATATGCTAACTAAGCAGATAGTATTCACTTAGGCCTGTTAATTCCCATTAAAATTTAATAACTCTTCATATACTATTTTTACAGTAAAATAAAACAAAGAACGCACATAACTAAACAAAACACAAATTCACTGAGCTATTTTTTGATATTTGTGCTGGAAATCGGAGACAGTACTGTTTCAAGGTTAATTGGCCTCTCATCAGTCCAATCCGTCCAGCATACCTAGCTCAGTGAAATGGAACAATATACAAAACGGAGAAACATAGAAATCAATGACCCCTAAATTACAAAAACATCTAAACAAAATCAAGAATAAAAAGGGGTGAATAATTAATCCCCGCTAGCGTTTAAATAATCCCTTGATGCTAAGCTAAACGGTAGCGGGGATTAATTATTCACCCCTTTTTATTCTTGATTTTGTTTTAATGTTTTTGTAATTTAGGGGGTCATTGATTTGTATGTTTGTCCGTTTTGTGTATTGTTCCATTTCACTGAGCTTGGTATACGGGATGGATTGGACTGATGAGAGGCCAATTAGCCTTGAAACAGTACTGTCTCCGATTTCCAGCACAAATATCAAAAACATAGCTCAGTGAATTTGTGTTTTGTTTAGTTATGTGCGTTCTTTGTTTTATTTTACTGTAAAAATATACTAACGCACGTTACATCTCTTGTCTTCATATACTATTTTTAGTCAATCTTTATTCACAGAAAATGAGAAGGTCATCTATTTGGAAAACGAGGAGACATTGAAGAATCTTTTCGTTTATTTTCTTCAAAATACAAGCTTACCAGGTATCAACCAAATCTTCCGACGCAGGACCATTCTTCTGAAGTTGTTTTGGAGTTGTTTGGTCATCGTGGGTGTGTCTGTTTCTTGCTTTTTGGCTTCAGAATTAATGAGATCGTATAGAAAGTAAGTTAAAATTAATTTCTTATTAATTTAATTTTTAATCTCCGTATGATGATTTACTGGAATGTTCATAGCTGATGCTCAACTGTGAAATGGATGTTCTAAGATGCCATGACTAAACGTTAAATCTCTTATTGTTATAAATTAATCCACATATTTGAATAATAATATTATTAAATATTTTTATTAGTTAATTTAATTTATTACAATAAATGGTCAATGACTTTTTAAAAAAAATTTTTAAATTAAAAGTTCGCTAATATACAGAATCATCAAAGCTGTACTGGTCTGATAGATTAATAGTTTAATTTTATAATGCTAAATTTGAAGCATAAAAAAGGAGAGAAAACAAAATTTATTTCTTTTAAATCAGGAACCAAAAAAATGGATTAAGTCATTAAAGAAAAAAAAACAGTTGAAAAAAAAATAAAAAGTCTGAAATGATAGTAACATGTTTGCTGAAGTAGTAAGTAAAAAACATGCTCCTAAACATGGAATTTAAAACCTGTTTTTGAAAGGTATCTATGAAAAATAGCATTTAGGAAACAGTGCTTTATTAATTGAAACTCATGATAAACTGAACGAAAGTAACTCAGTAACAGTTCTGTAAGTTACATATAAAAAAAGCTATATTCGCAGATTACATTTCGGAGACTATTATTTCTATTAGATTAAGGGTTAGTATAAGATTGCAAACTTAAGTCTTCACACTTTCTTGTAAGTAACAATAACATGGAATATTAATAAATAAGTGACAAAACGAAAATTTCCATCAATGTTTTTTTTTTACTTCTTGGATTAGGAATTTCTACTATTCTTATCCTCTCAGGCTATTCTTGATTAATTAATTTCCTGCCAGATAAATTGAACAGTATCTTATTTACGGATTTTTTTGACTGACTTTTTATACATAAGAATTTGCATTGACGAATTTGTTTTCTATTAGATATGACGTTAAAGAAAAGGGATATTATCGTGTAAAGGAGAATTTTACATTTCCATCAGTATCTATATGTTCCAATCAGCCACTGGACTGGATCAAGAACAGTAAATTAAAACACCCTCTTGCATTGAGAATCAATAGTAGTGTAGAAGAGGAACTGGACAGACTGAAAAAGAAACAGAATATGGTATGTAGATATATCATTATATAAGTTTGTTGTTATTGTATTTCATTCTGTTTTTAATCTAGGAAAGTAACCCTCATAAAATCAATCGGTTTACATTTGTCCCTCTATTAACTTCTGCAGTCAGAGGTTCTTCTTCAAACTTGACCTACATAATTACAGACAAGAGATGATCTAATTTTTGAAACAAAAATCCTTAAATTTGCCCTGTCGAGAAATTTATTTAATACACATGCATTTAAAAATAATTTCTTTGTTTTCCATGGACGTCGAATGTCTAGGAATTTTAAAAGTTTTTTTAAGAGCAATTGATTTTCGATAAAAGCATCAAGATAGATAAAAAAATCTGCAAAGGAATTCATTCCAAAATTTCTTTTTTTATTTTATTTATTTTATTTATTTATTTTATTTAAGTCTATAATCTTTTCCATAATTATCTTTAGTAATCTTAGTAGAAATATATCTCGGATATTTTATTTTAAGAGAGATTTTTATTTTCATAATTAAAAAAAAACAACAACTTTAGCAAGCAATTTGAAAAAGAAGTACTATCAATAACATATATTTCTTATTACTATATAAAAATTCCTAGTTTGTCATTCCGATCTTTATCGGGAGAGTTGAGAACTATTGGCATTTCCGAAAAAGTTATTCCTATGCATATTCCTTTCCTATAAAACTCAGCCAATTCTATATTAGATATAAAACCTGTCGCGTTATTCTCCCCTCATTGTTGATGGGACACATATGCTAGTTTTGAGATAATATTCTATAAAGATAATTCTTTTTATTTTTAATCCCTGTTTTAATTCTTTATTGCAGTCACCATATGATATCGTCAAGGAAGGTTACAGTATACTGATGCGAGAATTGGCCAAACTCAGCTACGATGATCGATTCAGTTTGGGTTATCAACGTAAGGATTTCATTGTGACCTGCGCCTTCGATAATCAAAAGTGTTTAGATAGGTTGTCGTCAGCTGATATTCTTTTTAATATTATTCTTTATATATCAATCCTGTCTTAAATTTTCTTACTTTTGCGCTGAACAGCGAACATAAATGAATGATCAGTAAAATAGTAGTAAAGATGGGTTTATTGTTCCACTACTTTTCAGTAGTAAATACTTGGATTTTTTTTTTTGAAGTGACATTAACTGATAAGTTGGATAAAAGGAATTTGAGATGCAATTAAATAGTCATCATTTCGAAGTTTTGTTAATTCTTAATACACGAAATAAATTATCATATATTAATAATTAATTAATAAATCTATTAATTTTTAATTTTAATTACTGTTATGTTAATACAACAGTAACGTTTCGTCTCAATTTCATCACAGTGATATACAAAGTGCACTTGTAATTTTACGTGCGCTGAGAATATTAAATAAAGCAATAATGTAGCCGACGCACCTGCCTACATAATAACTAACTAATTTATTAATCAACGACTGCAGTTTCGAATACATATCTGAGCATTCTTTTTCAAACAAATGATTACATGAAAGTTACAGCTATTTATAATGAACCCCTTACCATCATGCTTCATGGAAAGTTACTATAAGCTGCAGTTCCGCTCCGTGACGTAATCAGCTAGGGCGCCAATCTTGAGAAAATTAGTAAGTAAATGTGAACAATTTATAAAAACAATTATTTATAATAATAATTTGTAAAAAAATGTATTATGTAGGCAGGTGCGTCGGATTTGCTTTTTTTTATACACAAAGTGCCTATTTGAGAACGGTCAATTGAATTTGTGATTTACATGCAGAAACTCTACAAAAATAAACTTTGTGTGATGTTGTGACTTATGAAAAACAACTGAAAATAATTGTAAAATATGAAGGCAAAATTTAACGTGAGTAACTATTTAATAAGGAAAAATAAACATAAAAACGCACACAAGTAAAGATTCACTGAGCTCTTTTTTGTATTTTCGTATCGGGAATACAAGGCA
>JAFIDM010004315.1:25325358-25371674 GCA_023159025.1 Thereuonema tuberculata
AATGAACATTTGTCATTTTGTTTATATTTCTTTTGATTCACTGAGCTACTAGTACTGATCCAACTGACGAAAGCTAGAAAGCTAGAAACAGTGAGTCTTGGATTTCCGGTATGAAAATTGAAAAAAAAAAAAAATAGCTCAGTGAATCCTTAATTGTGTGGGTTTTTATGCTTAATTATGCTTATTAATTTCATTGTGTGAGGTAATTTGTTTTAAAAATAGTAAATCCACAGAAAAATGAAACTGATTAAAAATTATTTAATGAGTCTTGTCGTATTATTACACATTACTGTAGGACAGTTCAGTATTTATAGTGGGAGTGGTCGCAATAATGTATGACTCCTTTATCAAGAGACCCAATTGGCTTTTTGCTCAGGGCCGTAGCTACCATTGGGGCAGCCGGGATAGTGCCCCGGGGCCCTCGAGCAAAGGGGGCCCCCGAACCAAAGAACGTATAGGAGAAGAACGTAAACTTCCACTGATTCAATGTAGAATAGGCGACGGTGGCTCCCCCAAACTCTGGCGGTCCTACAGTGAAGCCCATTCTTCCCTTCAGGGGCAGCGACAATAGCGGGACCACTGTTGGGTTAATATACTTTAATAAAAACAATTGCTAGTAGTTTCAGTTCTTTATTTTTGTTTCTTGGTTCTTCACTAAAGTTTCTTATAATGACTTTATTTAGTAAATTAAGTAATTTATTGAAATTAATATTGTATTGAAACTAAAATATATTATTAAAAATATTTATAATTATTATTTTCATTTTAAGATTTATTCAAAATAAACTAAAAATTAACCATTTATACAACTGAAATAACAGAAATAAAATTTAATTTTATTTATTATTTTCATTTTAAGATTTATTCAAAATAAACTAAAAATTAACCATTTATACAATTGAAATTACAGAAATAAAATTTTATTTAAATAATATTCTACTTAGAAAAAGTCTTCTGGATTTATTTTTAAAAAAATCTAGTTGTGCTATTTTTCTTTTCTTAAAAGCATAGTTAAAAACAGTTGTATGAATTTATGAAAAAATGAGAAATAGCCAATATTAAAAATTAATTTTTTTTATTTACATAAATAAAATATGTACATTACAATTTCAAATGAAGCTGGGCATAAGTAACATAAAAGTTATTGCTAAACAATTGAAACAGTGCATTGTTCTTCACTGCATAAAAACAAACAAAACAAAAACAAATAATATATAAATTTACATACTGAACATCTTAAATATTTAGGAATTGACATTTCCATAATTGTTTTAAACATTACATTTGTGCATATATTACAAATGATCACACAATAGTCCCTGATGTAAGAAGAACCACTTTGTTGACCACTGAGAAGAGTATAACACAGAATACATGAGAATTATTAAATAATATACATTTTATTTTTTAATTATTAAGTGCAACTTCATAATTACATACAGATTACTTTAAGAATTTTATAAATCTATAACAATGGAAACATAAATTATCTATTTCATAAATTAATGAGATTCTTAATTTCTGCTTCTTGAGCATTAAAGAATTTACATAATCCAAAAAATAATTATAAACAAGTCTCTTTACTAATATGAATTCTGGACTTAGCCGTACAATATTATGTTTCTATAATTTAAGAATACTTAAATACTTAAATACTTACTCCTATACGTTCTTTGCCCGAACGAAGGGGGATTTTTTTTTTTTTTACGAAACCATAATCACTTGTTGCCCCGGGGCCCCCAATCCTGTAGCTACGATACTGTTTTTGCTACTACCTTAACCCCTCCTAAATTCATAGTGTGTCCTGTCAAATGTGGTGATTAAAAATACTGACTTTTCTACATTTTTGATTTAAATAAATAGTTATGCTGTTTAGAACGTTTTTCTAAATTTTGTGTTGTGCATCCTTCTTAATTTTTTCTCGTAATCATTACATGGAATTTGAAATACTGTACAACATTCCTCTGTTCTCTTAACGTCACACATTTAATCTTAAATTTGAATACATTATTACATTTATTAACAGCAAATACTTTGTGGTTCTTAAGTAATTTTTAATGGCATTATTAATACTGCGTACAAATCGAATAACAGCAAAATTACTCTCAAGTAGTATTTTTATCATTCTTCATATTGTTACTTCTATTCTTAATTTGCATTTCGACCGTCTTTCTTTAGATAACCTTTTGAGGATGACTTTTGAGGCAACCATCCCCACTCTAAATACTGGATTGTCCTATACTATTATTCTTAGGTATTGAAGGAGCCAACGAAAAGGAAATTGTCAAACTGAAGAAGGCTAACCGCCGGAACTGTGTTTTTATAGTAATAAGCCAATACGCTTTAAATAATATTAAGCAGCTTTATTTTTTTGTGGATTTACTATTTTACTTTTACTTTTTAATTATAAGAAATATTCAATTTGCAATAATGTGAAGAAAAAAGGAACAGTATGTATTTATCTCCACTGCTCGTCTTATTGTTAATTCATGCAATTTTTTTCCCTTCCTTATAAGTGGAAAATAAAATAGGTCGAAAGAAGATCGAGAATGGATGAAATTAGACGCCTATAAGAAAGAGTGTTATACTTTAGTGAAAGATTTCTTTATTAAAGACTATAAAACCACAGCAACTTTTCCTGTCAATGCATCTGGTTTCTCTTTCCCTTTACGTAAAAGTCCCAGCTTTTCCTGGCGTAGGACTTTTTGATAAAGCATAACGTGTATTTCATAACACCCTATAATAAGAATAGGCTTAACGTCAAAAATTGATAAAGGTTTTGCTTTATATTGTTTTATTCATTAGTTATTGAGATTAACATTACAACACTACAAAAATGCAGCAATTGGATTATTATTACTGATCAAGGATTCCAAACTTTGACTCGCAAATCTGCTCTTCACAAACCATTTGATGGGAAATATTGCTTTAGATAAATAACTAATAAAAATTGAAAAGGAATTATCAAAAACATGACTTTTCATAATTTTATTCTTCAATTCTTTTTTACTATCTTCATAAAATCTAAAACTAATCTGGGTACAGAATCGGATAGAATCTGATTTTTTTACATTGATTGATTAGAATATCAAATTTAAATATTAAATATATATTTCAAATTCGGGTTATTATTATTATTTTCCGAGATGTGTCGCTTTTATATTTACATTTGTGTCATTAAATAATTAATAAGATTTTCTATATTGCTTTCTTTTCTAAATATTTATTTTTTTAGCGATATTCTAGAATTTAATAACTTATATTATGGCAATTGTTTCACGTTTAATCCTGGATTCAATGGCTCCGTCTCAGCAAAAAGTCGTGATTCGTGTAAGTTTCAATCTTCAATAAAATTCATTTAATTAAAAACTATTACTATTCTGTTTTTTAGTATTCTGTATTTTGAAATAGAAGCTTTCATATTCTTATCAGATTTCCTTTTAAATAGATCTATTGCTGATATTTCGTCAAGATACTGAAGGTCATTTCCCTTATCAAGATAAGTGGATGGCACCAATGCTTGTGATACATCCGCATGGTGAACCTCCAATTTTTTATAGTCAAAGATCTTTCTGGGTTCATGCTGGATTCTGGAGTATTTTTGAATTGAAAGAGGCAAGTAAATTGATTTTTTTTATTATTAATTATTAATATTTAAGATCTCTAATATGAGATTAATATAATATAAATATAAACGTAATATCAGATAATTTTATTTTATATTTATATTTAATAGAAGTTACTGGTGAGATCCAGGAAGAAACTCTTAATTGGGAAATCCGGTAATCTTAATAACGATTGATAAAAACAAACAAAAACACCTTTGGATAATCACAAAAACCACAGGGGCAGGGGAGGGGGAGAAGCTTCAGATGTTTTCACCCAATTGAAGGATAAATTCGCCAACAGAGCTGATCTGGGATGCTGATAAGAGCTGAAATTCTAGAACAGAAGCAGGAAGAGATAGTAACAGAAAAGAAACAAATTTGAACAAATTAATCAAGATCCAGTATAATAATCAATAAAATTTTCTTTTTTAGCAATCTTTTATTAACTCATAATGTCGGCTTTCCGGGTGAAATCGTGTAATCGAATTCCACGCACTTTTCGATGAGCTACAGAGCTGCAAATTAGCACACACACACTCTTTGTATGACAATGCATTTCGATGCAAAAAATATTACAGATAAGGTGTTTCATTAAGTAGGAATTAATTATTTAATTAAGCTGCATGTTTTCCTTCAAAACTCTCTAAGAATTGTTTATTCGTTTTCGTTTTTGAATAAAACCCCGCACAGTTTTCGATGAATCAAGTAGGGCATTTCCCAAGCAATATGTTTAGTCATATTTTTAAATATTAATTTGTAAGTAAGATGTAGTGGTGGCGTTCAAATTTTCGCGAAGAGATACCACTTGATCGTCGGTGAATTCGCTTACATAATATATAAACAAGAGAGTTGGTGCTAATAGTTGCGTTGTTTCGGCAGTACATATTTTAAAATTGGAATAATACAGAGAGTTACTTGTATGCGAATGAAAAAATGGAGTTCAATAGGGGAATAAATATCTGTTTTGAAAATGACAGAGAGGTTTTCAGTCATATGAATTTCTTATTCGATTACAAAATAGAGGCTAAATAGTAGAAAATATAATAAATATAATAAAATTTTTATCTTTAATTGGAAGTGGTACGAAGAAGTAACTATTAAAAAGAGTTTAATAAAATTTATATAAAAAAAAAAACTTTTAAAAAACATATACTTTTATTTACTAGGTAAAATATACTAAAAGTAGAAAATATTTTTTTCTGCTATGTATAAATTGAAAACATACGACTTACAGATGAAATCTCACAGCGAGCCACCAAGGACATTAATATATGAACAGACTGTAGGTTTGAATTGAGAAAAGCTTACCTGAACAATTTTCTAACGTATTTCAAACCTGAGACAATTCCAAGAGAAGTCAAAAATAATCGTGAATAATCTGAAGGAAATAAAAAAACAAAAGAACAACGCAGCAATCACGTTCAAATAAAGAAGAGATACACATGATGCCAAGTAGTAACGATTGTTTTGAACAGTGAACTTGAGACGTATTGTTGCGATGAATGAATTCTGATGTTGGAAGAAAAAGATGGAGTTGTTTTCCGAGGTGTAAAACAAATATGTATTCCAATGTTGTTTCATCGAACATACTAGGAATTATCTTGAGCCAATGTTCCTAGTCTCTGCAATAGGAAATGCATAAGTAAGATTGACATGTATTAAACTGCAGAATTAAAGTTTACTTTGGTGAGAAGGATTTAGGAAATAATCCCGATCACTATACAACGTTCTAAAGGGTTCGAAAGCCGAAGAATCCAACGAAGAGGAACCGAATTATCCACTCAAGTAATCGGATATTCAAAAGGTTACATCGAAGATGATTCAACAACAAGTTTTGTAAGTATGTCTTTGATTCTCCTTAACACGGACGGTCCAAAGACACGAATACATTGACCATCGATTTTCATTCAAGTACAGCAGTTTAGCTAAGACAAGTAACGAGTATAAAGTTAAAGAGTCAAGAGTTCAAAGTAACTATACTTAAAGATTTCACAAAGAGACTTTTGTAATCTAATCTCGAAGCGAGGTTATCCAAGCGTATTACTGAATAGTTAAGAAGAATATGATTTACAAGCAGTAATTTCATATGAGTGAACTAGGATAACAAAATATATGTAACAGACTTTTTAAGAAAATATATACTCAGTTTTTTAAAAATCTGTCTTAGTCGTTTTTCTCACAACTTAGTTTTCACATGAAGGTTTTATAGCATATAGTTACAAGTAATCTTCTGCTGGAGCTAGGGTTTATATTATAACAGCTCCCCGTAGGTTTAACATCCTACACAGACAACTTCTCAAGTCCTGTTCTCTAGAAGCCCTAAGAAGTCACTGCAGATTATCTGCAGAGACGAGGGTCCCTAAAAGCCCATCTACCGTATTCTGAAACGCAGTAAATGACATCCATATAACACGGGTGCCCACGCGGGGGAGTCACGGCGCAGACTGCGCCATTGAAATTTTTTTTTTTGGGGGGGGGTTCAAAAAAATAAAAAAGTATGTTAAAGTCGTTTTTTTTTTTTTGGTTGTCATTAAGATTTTGGGGGAGGTTCAAAAAAAATTCAAAAGTGTGTAAAAGTCGTTTTTTTCTTTTGCCCTAATGCAAATCCCGCCCCCTCCGTCAGATCTTGAGGGGGGGGGGTGAGCCCTAAGGTCTAGGGGGAATGGGTACCTCTCCATATAAGATGCAGTTGTTACAAACATTAAGTGAGGCTGATCCCGATCGGAGGGTGGAATTCTGCGATTGGGCTCTGCAACGATGTCAGATTAATCTCAATTTACTATCCTATTTAATCACGAGGCAAAGTTTTGCGTAAACGGGGGAATGAATAAGAAAAACACACGTTACTGGTCACTACAAAACCCCCATTGGATGCAGGCTCCAAGGCACAAGGTGACGATCTCCTCATGGTCTGGTGTGGGATATGGAATGATCGAATTATCAGCCTCTTCCTTTTTTTTTTCAGCAGGCTGTGTCGACCTCAGACATACTTGACAATGCTCCAGGAGGAAGAATTACCATCAATCTTAAACCCAGAAGGGTATTTCCCAACCTGGTTTCAACAGGATGGTGCTCCGCCGCATTACATCCTATGGGTCCAGACTTATTGGACACCCTGTACTTAATAATTTACTTGAAATATTTGCTATGAGGGTCCCACGCTTTTATTTTTAGTCATGTTTTAACTTTTATACATCGCAGGAAAAACATATTTTCTACTTTTTATGCATTTTAGATAAAAGTGTGTTTTTTAAAAGTTTTTTTTTTATTAATTTTATTTTTCTTCTTTTTCTTTCAAGAACGTTATTTACAGTTTGAACAAACAAACTTTCAGAAGTAAATTGATGTTATTTATTTAGGTAATTCTTAAGAACTTTCATAAGACTTCAAGTGAAAAAACAGAATTTATGAACAAGCTACTTTTTTTGTCGTATATACATGCTTGTAAATATTTATGAAACTTTTCCTTTTTTTTTTAGATTGAATTCTTTCGTTTACCAGCACCATTTACTTCTAAATGTGTCCGTTCAGATGATCTAGAGCTGATGAAAAAGAATTTATTTTATACAGACAGGACCCCTTATAAATATAGCATTATGGTAAGTGTAATTGGAATAAGTTTATCTAAGAATAAGTTTATCTAGGAATAACTTTTGCTTAATTGAGATTTTAACATTTATAATATTATAATAGACTCTAAGTGGAATGCAAGTATTGAAATTCATTAGTAGCCTTGTTTATTGAAATAATAACTTTTAGAGTTTGAGTTCTTAAATTAATGTTCTTTTTATAATCGCTTTTGTAGGCTTGTTTTGAAACGTGTAAGAGAAATGCGATAATAGAACAATGCAGTTGTATTCCTCCCGAATTAATTTCCCATAATACCTCTGTACATTATCCTGTCTGTGAAAAAGGTAAGAGTTTTGAAATGATATTTAACAGGGGTGGCCAAACTTGCTTAACGTAAGAGCCTTATACGATAAAGGTCAATGTTTGAAAACCGCAACACCTGAACAATTACACACATCTTTTATTTAAAATTGCTCTGTAATCCTTACTGATCCGAATTTTTTTTAAATCAAGTCTAACATTAAAATTAGGATTTTAAATCTTAAATATACTTACCATGAACATTAAACTTATTTAATCCAGTAGACTCCCAGTTTATATCCGGTAAATAGTTATAAGGCTTGAAAAAAAATATTTATTTCTAATAAGTATGATGACAAAAGGATTATCGTATTTCCACAAGCCGCAAATTAATCAAATAGCCGCAGTTTGGCCACCCCTGCTAAATAGAATATATATTCATATATATATAGTATTTTTATATCGTAAATGTAAGATATTAGCATATATTGCATGATGCATTTATATTACTTCTACAAAAAAATATTTTTTATTTCTTATTAGTTTCTCATTTTCAAAAGCTTCTTTTTTTCACTGTGTTTCTTTTAATAAATAATAATCATTACTAAATATGAAGAGTTTCAATTATGCACATAAATAATAAAATAAAAGATAAAATGGAAGACCGAGATCCATGCAGCATCTAAATTTCTCTAAATTTTCTAAGTTTACAATAAAAAGAAGAAACGTTTACGGAGATTGGGGAATTAAAACAGACAAATATTAATGCATATTTGTTTCGACTTGTAAATGTAAGAGCCTATAAGTGTAAGAGAGATTATATTAAAAAAGGAAAGTTTTCTTTAAGATATTTTTTCGTGATAACAGTAAAATTGAAAGTTGCAGAAATGCATTGTTATCAATCCATGGTATTCAGTGAAGCTTTTAAGAACTGTTACAGCTTATACCATTTGCCTGGGCTTCATTTCATCAATCCTTAAAATAAAGTAAAAGTGAAGAGACACTAGAACTCCATAGGAATGAGTTAGATATGCTATAAAAGTTCAAGGAGATTTAATAATAGTCGCTCAAAAAGCCATTGAATTCGATTCTCTGTATTGAATTTTGTATATTGTGATATTTTATATACTCCTTTAGCATTCATTAACTTATAATAATTTATTAAGCAATATCATGTTAGTAGAGAATGACGACAAAAACATCTAATGAATCGTTTATGATTTAATCTATTTAAGATACCGGTATATTAAAAGTATCTAATAAAATGATTTCTTCCTTGGAGATTTGATAGTAATACTAATTTACCATCTACTTTTCACAAACAGCTTAAATAACTGCAAAGAAGCACAAATTTTTCACAGGAAATTAATTTTTCGAAAACTTGCTTTCCAGTAAATTTCTTATTTTTGTGGCATGTACTCCTTTTCCACTGAGCTCCTCAATTGCAAATAGATACTTCAATAAAATAATAAAAGACAAGTTAAAATATGCATTAACATTTTAGAACTCCAAATGAACCCAGGAAAATAAGTAAAACTTGCAGCGATTTCTTTATGGATTAAATTTATTCAATAAATAAATGTAGCAAGAAGATGAGCTATTATAAACTCTTTAAAGTTTAAAATGTAAAGAAGTAAAATTAAAGTCGCTGCTACTTATCAGTAAAGGGTACAGTAGCATGAAAAAGATATGTGGTTTTCGTAATCTCATAACACTGTGCTAACTTAGTATTAAATGCTATTTAAAATTAAGTTCGTTTTAACTCGCCAAGAAAAATCGACGTACCAAAGAGTTAGCTTAATAAAGAGATTGTATATGAAATATATATTTAGTATACGAGACGAAGACTGTAAACTTTATGATGTACATATTTAGTGAAGACCTCACAGAAATCCTTTGTTTAAGTTCTGTTGCTTTTCTTGTGGTAATTTTTGTTTCCTAATGCCATTTTTTCGGCAAAGATGTACGTTGAAAAATGTTCAAAGAAAAGTGACATCATCACTTAATTCAAATTAATTATCTTTTCTTTCCAAGTCTGTGTTCTTGATTCATCCAAAAAGAAATCTGATTGCCATTGTTCGCAGACATGCCAGTAAGTACAACATCATAATCTATTTTTTTCTTTAAAACACATACAGTAGAGTCGCGGTAATCCGAGTCCCGGTAATCCGAGCTTCCGTGTAATCCGAGGTGAGGCTAGTCCAAGGTCACACAAGGCGACGATTCCAAGAAGCCATTTGAGGGGTCAGTGTGATAGTTTTCCATTTTACTACTTAGACGATGGCGTGACATCGCTGCTAAAAGCGTTGCACTACTGTGAAGCAGAAGACCTTGGACAGTTTTTTAAAGTTGTAAATGCTTATAGAGTCTTTTCATGTAACCAGATAACATTGTTAATGTATCTGTAACTTTAGTATCTATTATAAATTAAATTTGACTCGAATTTTAGTTGAAAATTCCAGTTTTTTTTTTTCTTTTTTCCGTGTAATCCGAGTTTTTTGTAATCCGAGGTACCATCAGCCCCAATTACCTCGGATTATCGCGACTCTATTTTTAAAGCGATTTGTTTTCTTTAGAATGAATATCCAACAGCAATAAGTATTCTGTGTTACATGTTGAAAAAACAAGAACTAAACAAAAAAAGCATAATTTACATTATTTTCTTAATTTCGATATACGTATACTGAAAAGCCAAAAAAAACTGGGAAAGTGCTATCATGTCCATTTCAAGCCCCCATACCTTGAGATTAATGGAATCTGTCGGCCCAGTCACTCCGTCTCGCAAATTACAATGAAGTTCGGATTCACACGTCCAATAACCTCAAGAGTGTACCTGCACTACATGGAGTCAGAGAAAACATTCAGCATGCTAGACCGGTATTGCCAAAATAAAGCTGTTTACAGTGACGTCTGGCTCGCATCGTAACATCCATTGCCGAAAATAACAGCGTAACTTAATGCTGGGGCTAGTACTAGCATCAGCGTTCGAACATAGCAACGTTCCCTCTGTTCTATGGGGTTCCGACGGCCCATACGGGTGCCATTGCTAACCACACAACACCCGTCTGGACTCAGGAACACAGCCACTGGACTCTAGATGACTAGAAACAAGTAGCTTAGTCCAATGAATCGCGGTTCCAACTGTTTCGGGCAGACGGGCGACTCCGGGTGTGGCGAAAACCTCATGTTGCATTGTATCTCACATGTCTATAGAGGACAATATAGGGCGGCAGTGGCTCTATTACGGTATGGGGTGTGTTCAGCTGACACTCATTAGGATCCCTCAAATGTTTGAAGGCCTCTGTGATTTTGAATTTACTCTGTGACTAAGCCTATTTAGGGGTTTGTTGATAATATTCTTTCGAGTCATAACCGAGTGAGAAATTCTGATTGAATGATAAAGAAAAATTAAAATGTTAATGAAAAATTTTAAATCTAAATCGTTTATCGTCGGAAGCGCAGTGGTGCCTCAAAAGTAAAAAATTAACAATAAAAAACTCACTAACGAAAAATTAGTGAGTTTTTTATTGTTTATTTTTTCTTTTGAGACACCGCTGTGCTTCCGACGTTATTCCTATTAGCCTCAGTACTGAGACCTCGTTGTTTACTGGTGACTGCTCCTGGCTGATAATCGCCAAAGAGCGTGAAACAGTTGTTCCAGGATGTCACATGGTAAACAATTTAGTCTCACCCATTGTTGTTTCTAAATATTTCCATAAAACATTTTGTATATCCCTTTCACTTAAGATTAGTAACAGAACATTATACATTAAATTCGTCTTCTCTCTGAAAAGTATTGTTGTATCTTTTTCATATTAAAGAGATAACAATGCATATTATTATATATTATTATTATAATAATTTTCAGCTCAATAGCCAAACTGAAAAACAACTTATTTTCATTAGGCTGAAAAAGAATTCATGAATTTCAACTGAATCAAATATTAGAAACTATTTCAGAAGCAAACATATTCTATTTATTTTATAGAAAAATTTATTACGTTTATGTTATAGAAGGATTTGAGACAAGATAATTGTATACAATAGTATTTATATTAATGGAGAGAAATATAAATTACATTTCTTGAAGATTGATGTTAAGCTTAGTATGATGCTTGTTATTTGATTTATAAACTAAATAATCCTCATTTTAATGTAAATCATCAGATTTAAACAAAAAATAGAATTTGGAATTTTTATTTTAATTCGATACTTCTCTTTTTGAACAGTGAAACAAAATATGAGGTCTTTTACAAACTAGAACCAGGCTCAGTTTCATGGCTGAGATATAAACAAAGCCGAGTAAGTTTCTATGATATTATTTTGATATTTACCTATTAAAATGTAGTTTTTTAAGAGAGAGAATTTTACTATTTTATTGCTTTATCATTCTTTAATTTATATTTTTTTTTCAAATATAAGAAAAAAATATCATATTAAATGTCTAAACAACAATCACTTCAAAATCTATTGTACTTTTTGAAGCGTAAATAAAGTGTTGACCATTGTGTCAACTAGTCTTCAAAGGATGGTCATGCCAATGTATCGCGATACATTTTGTTCCACTTCCATTTAACAGGAAAGGATCTGGGTCATGAAACGTGCGACTTGCTTTTCATCGTTTATAGATATGAGGCGCGTTCTTTAGATCATTCTGTAGCACCTCTTATGTTGCTCGAGTATTACTTAAAAGCAGGGTTCAACACAATTGTTCAGTACGAAGTTATCATGAATCGAACATCACCATAAGCACAACGTTGTAACAGTCAATGACGTAGTAACGGATCGTGTGGGATATCTATTTGCCTCTACTAAGAAATTTTGGGAAATTGATACATTTATCTGATTTTCATGAGTTCTAATCATGACGTAATTGCTATCGCAGATTTCCAACGATGGCAAACCCAAAGTGCGATTGTATATAAATATAGGCTAACTTTTTCATCTTCTTTATGTTTTACCAATGCATTTGTTACAATATAATTTGTGCCTAAATGGCTACTTCGTTTGTTTCTAATGCTTTATTTAAATGCCTCTTGTATAAGACTTCGAATTGAAGTAAATTTCCTTTTTGTGTTTGTGGTCCCACTGGGAGGAACTACAACATTTCACGTCCTTTTAGCTGTTTACTGGGTAAATCTGGCTGATGATGCTTATCAGAACGAAACAGCTGTCTCAAATTTCCAATGATAGTAACTTATTATGTACTTGTAAAAATATTGATTTGATCTCTTACTCATTAGAAAAGTAATTTGAATTTTAAAGCTATGTTCTTAAAATATGCTGTACTATTTTAGGAACAACTTTTTGCTTTGATTCCGAATTCTGAAAACAAAACTGCAGAGGAATTAGGAAAGGAGTAAGTTGGCTTTATTATTATTATTAATGTTTTTAGTATTTACATTAAAATACAAGTTCATAAAAAACCTAGTAAAATAAAATTAAAAAAAAAATGAAATATGAAATAAATAGAACTAAAGGTAATTTTATCAATTCCTATTGTATTGCATTTATCATTTTGGCAATTAGCCATATTATCTGTTTATTGAATCAATACTCCTGGTTTATTATTGATAATATATCATATGCACAAATAATCAATTTACATTCAATTTAAAAATGAATAGAAATTTAAACGTTTCAGATGCTTATGATTAAGTACAAAAAAATGCAGCATTAAAATTTTTGTGAATTTAGGTTTGAGAATAAATACTTAGCCATTGAGGTAATTTATGGATCGCCATTGATGCAGATAATAGAAGAGCAACCTGAATATACGGTATTTTTCAATATATCAGTTAATATTTGTTTTTGTTTTTTTTATTTCATCATGATTTCTTTTTTATGGATTTTAACTTCAACAATATTTACTTAGAAATTAAAGCTAAGCTTATTCGAATTTCTTGACAAATTTGGACTATTTTTTCACCCTTTATATCTATCACTTTTACTCGCCAAATTATATTGGTAAAGTTGAAGTTGCCTTTAAGGGCCAGACAGTTGATATCATTCGATCGAGACTGATCAGTTGACTACCAGATCTGGCTTCAAACACAGTATTAAAATCAAAACTAAATTAACTAAACATAATTGAGTGGAATAAGCTCCATCAAGTATAGTCATGCAATAGTTAGGTATGCTTTAAAACCCGCAAAGTATAAGCCTTTAACAAAGGTATTTGAAGATTTGCTCTAATGTTCCTGCGTCCCTTAATTACATTCGGTAGGGAAAAAATTTAGAAACTATTTACCTTAGTACCTGCAACCTTAATCTATTAATGCAGTTTCCATAAGAAAGATCTATTAATTAAGTTACAGATCAAACCCACTAAGAAGAATCTGGCAAAATATATTATCTTTAAGAGGCAGTATAAAGAGAAACTAAAAAAATATTGTATTATTGTTTACTTTATTGTTGGTTGAATTAGACTCTTACCTTCAAGCCCCAAAAACCTTACCTATCTTGGTTTGAATTTTTGTATTCATTATGTATATAATGGATAATTCCCCTTTTCTTTAATATCTTCATCTGCACGTTAAGCTTTATTTCTTTAAAAGCTTTTACTTTGTTGTGGCTTTTTGTTTGTAATTTATTTGCCACTTGTGCCCGGAAGTTGAGGACCACGTTGTTAAATCCTGTTAAGCAACAGGGAATATTCTTTTCTTTTTTGTTTATGTCGGAACCCACAGTAAGGAACGAGTATGGGTACCACATATTCTTCATGCCTTCGAAGCTTGTCATCGAAGTGGGTGAGTTTGGCTGAAGAAACATAAAGATGAAGAAACGGCCGTCTCAAACTCTACTTAGTCGACAAGCTCTTGGAATCAATTATTTTGTTTTTGTTTTCATTATGTGCATAATGGGTAATTTCCCTTTTCTTTAACATCTTCATCTGCACTTTAAGCTTTATTTCTTTAAAACCTTACCGGTTAGTTCCTTAATCCTCTTAAAACGCAATTACTACAAACTAAATATTTTCAGTCTTCCGTAAGTCGTCGCAAAGCTTTTAATATTTTTTAATATCATCTCATTCGTTCTGAAATTTATTCATAATTTAACGACATTAAAGAAAATAGATCTTTTTTTTTTCTAGTGTGTCATGACCAAAATAACTGTAATCCTAGTTTTAAGATTCCAATAAATAAAATTCTTTTGAAGTATTAAGAAAATCATTTTAATCTTTTTAATGTGATACAATTCAAATCGATAAATAGACAAGAAAATAGGAAGACTACGTATACCCAGTATATAAGTTAAATTATTATTTTAATTCTATTCTTATTTCTTGACCGAGACGAAACTGTTAAGATCCTTTATTAAAAAAAAAAATATGTGGGTGTTTTTAGGATTTCAGGATTTTTTTTTGCACTTATGTAATTTGGTAAGGACGCAAATCATTGAAAGCCAAAGCCTTGAAGATACGTATTTACTTTTCTTTTCAGATTGCTGATTTATGGGGTGCCATTGGCGGCAACCTAAGTCTTATTATAGGCGTTTCTGTTATTTCCTTAATGGAAATCTTCGAGGTGATCGGTTTGATCATTGTAAGGAAGTGTTTTTCTGTGACCAGAGTTTTTCATGACAAACCATCGTCATCATCATCATCAAGAAGATTCATCTCGAAACGGATTACTCAAGCACCTGTGATTCAAGCATCTCGTTGATTTCAACTAGCGGAATTCAGTGGAAGATACATACAATAACGATTTTTTTTTTATAAATACAAGTTATTAAAAATAATAATAAATTATTATAAACTTTCAAGAGTTGTTCACGTCTTTTATCTTGGAATTTATGAACATAATTTATAAATTTCTTAAAGAAGTAACATCTGTAATGTATTAAACTGCTATGATTGTCTATCACTATATTTATTTGATTACAGTAAGAAGTTAAATATTATTGATAATAATAGATAATGAAATAATTGAATAATAGCATTTTAGAAGACCCTCCACGACTTTCATCTAGAAAATTCTATCAATGTTAAATCGGTGTAGTACTCAGTGGGGGTGGAGGGTAGAACTTTCCTTTTATTAGACTTCTTGTTTTAGCTTAATTTTTTTTAATATAAAATCCTTTTTCAGTGTAAATTTAGGTTTTCTATTATAACAAATAAGAAAACTATAAATAAATATATATTTAAAATCAGACTATTTATATGAAATTCATACTGTCATAAAACAAATTATTTTTACATATAGAAAATAAAAATAAAAAACATGCTTTTTTAAAAAAAATAAGATTTTTAAAGTTATTAAATTTGTCTAGGTGAGTATTAGGCTTTTTTTTTTTAAAGTTCTTTAAATTTGATAGGAAATTGATTTAATTCTTCCATTAAGTGGTTGTGTCATGATGATGATAGTGTTATGATAACACTAAAACATTAATGTCATTAGCATAAGCGATCGAAGCACATAGATCATTATGAGAAAGACAACTTTGAAGTTATTATTATGACATCCTGTGTCCATTTAGGAGGAAGCCGGCAAAAAGCAAGTATTGATTGCTACTTGTGTATTAGTTATTCATTAGTTGTCGTGGATGGATCATAAGTCATGGACGACTGCTCGAGATGGTGTCTAAGGATTAAATCATGAGCTCCATTAAAAGACAGTCTAGAACAAGGAAAAGATCAGGGAAAATATTTAATTCTTCAGCAAGTAGAGGCACTGCTACAAACAAAGGTTAGTACTGTTACTAATGTTGAAGTGACTAATACACAGCTCTAACAAAACAGGCGTTCTGATGTTTCTTTGGGAACGTTTCTTCTATTTTTAAGCTTTATACTAGGCTGATGTTTCAAAAAAAGTATATACGTACATCGTCTAACTCATACATTGATTAATTGATCACGTGATCTCATCTCAGTTCATTGAAACTTTGGGAGCCTTCCTCCAGCACTCCTATGGGCCATTGGGCTCTCGTGGGATATAACATAAACCTATTCCTATATATAGTAATATATTATTAAAACAAATCACTTCATTCATTTCACCATGTTTAGTGTTTCGAATCCATACGTAGGCCTTTCATATTGATTAAGCTTAAGTAACAGTAAGATAAATATATGAAAAAGAAAAGTTTACAGACATTAACAATAGAATAGTGATTTAATGGAAAATATAAGTTAATGTAATGGCTTTACAATTTACGATAGTCGTTTTCGATAAAGAACTGCTAATGTAGTGCTTCAAAATATTAAATATAGTGAAAGGAATGAAATGATTTTATTTAATAATTTAATACACAACTTCAAGAATATAGCTTTGTAAATACAGTAAAACCCCGTTATTACGCTCGTCAAGGGACCATGAACTACAAGCGTAATAAGCGGGATAGCGCTATAGACGGGAAATGATTTATGAGATGGGGATAGATTTAGACACCGTTTTACAGAAAACATGCTTGATTCTGCAATAGATAGATATAGTGCAAATATGAGCTTATTTCCTATTGAAACAATCTTTGATTGTGGTTTGTCGTGTGTGTGTGTGCTACTTATGGATTATGACATTCTCAATGGGTTCAAGTAACTATTAACATCAATTGATACGCCACTAGGAGCAACACTAATAAATTTTCGGAGCAGACTTAGCGTAGTGAAGAAATCACTACACATCTAAAACATTACAAATTTCACAATTTATATGAAATTTTTACTAATTTCCGATACAAAAAAAGCGCTTCAAGCGGGATTTGAAAGCGTTTTAAGAGGGTTAAAGTATACCAGAGTTATATAGAAAACGTCCAGGGACCGTGTAAAAGGAGCGTAAAGAACGGGATAGTGCTATAAGCGGGAGCGCTATATCGAGGTTTTACTGTATAACGTTATCCTACTATAATTTTGTTACAGAATAGTTTTCATATTTATAAAGTGAATTCTATAATTATACAGCCTAAATAAATTGTATGAAGTTTGTGAAATTGTACGAAATATTATAAATTTATTTAAATTTTCATAACCTATGGTTTTACAACTGAAGTGTTTAATGTACAGCATAAATGTAGGCTTCTTTAAATAATTTAAATAACGATTTCAACGTAAATGACCCCGAAATAAAAATATTGGGCAAACACAAGTGACCTTAAAACATCTCAAAACAACTAAAATTACACTGCGTTGTTTAGCAACATATTCAATTTGTAAATGATAGAACAAAAAAATAATCTGAACAAATTCATCATCCGTCTGTGATGAAAAGAACTAATTATCCGAAGTTGCGGAAATTTTAATTTAAACTAAACCTGATGAAATCGCTCTTAATTTTGAGATAAGTTGAGCTTTAAGGTAAATTCCAGGTAAAGGAAAATTACCATTAGACTCTACAGGTAAAAATGCTGTTAAGTTTGTCCCAAAACTATGTCTGGAAACTGAAACTTTATTGATTAAGACACTGAGTTCAAGTTTATTAGGTACCCCATTCTTTATCAAAGGTAGATTACTTAAGAAATTGACAACTGCATTGGAACTGTCTCTAAAGCGAGCTATAATTGGTTGATAAAGACATCGAATATTAATATACCAAGTTTCATGAACATCTGTCTCGAGGAAATGGAATGTTTAAAAAGTGTTAAGAGATAAAGGAATTAGCTAAGAAGGACCATAAGTGACTCTTTTCAGAAATGAGTGACTAAATTCACTGTAACTTTCGAACATTTGTCTGTCATATTTAATTGAAACAATTCATTATTTTCTAAATGATAATCATTTAGTTTTAGATTCTTATTTCCTTTACTAAGAACTTATGCCTTAAATCTCTCTAGTTTGTAATGATATTTTCAAAGATTAGTTATCATCTTGTGATTTTTTAACTTATTAATTCGAGAATCAAATGTTTAAAACAACGTTTGGCAATAATATTTCTTAGCAATAATATTTTGGTTTATATTAATCTAAAAAGATAGGATCTAATTTAAAATTGTCAATTAATTACATGAAAGCATACTTTTTTAAAATATTATTATTTCCTCACGTTATAAAATTATGGTGAATCCCGTAACACTTCAATTTAGTTATGCTTTGTTAATTTATTTACTTCTTTGTCTAGAAAATTGGTCAAAACCATGTGATGAAAAAATGGAAGACAAGAAGACAGCAGGATCCCTCTTCTCGTTTTTTCTCGAACACACCACCCTTCCCGGTATTTCGAAGCTTCCCACAAGAAGAACAATTTATCTCAGACTATTCTGGCTTTGTCTGCTCGCTATTGTTCTCGGGATCAGTATTTGGCAAGCACTAACTCTTGTTCGACAATACTACAGGCAAGTCATTTTTATTTTTCTTAAAGACACTTACAAACTACATATTGAGCGTCTGAGAAGTTTTGATTGATCACCTTTTATCGATCAAGTCACTTCGTAATCTATAAAACTTAATGAATGAAATCAATTTTTGCGAAATGTCTAAATTTGAGGCTAGGTTCAATGATCCTATTTCTCGGAACCTATCAGTATTTTACACGAATCATTGTATAAAATTTTTATACAATTTTTATTTTATTTTATTTAGGCAAAAACTACATTGTCTGTTTAACAAACTAGCTAAATAAAATTAACTAAATAAATCTATTTATCTAAGAACGTTTCCGTATGAAAATTATTTGCATTATTTTTTTCGTATATTGTTTTATAATAGAAGTTTGCATTTTTATTTTTTTTAATGCCAGAACGGCCTAACAGAAACCGAAAATTCGTTAAGCTGTTCGTTTATGATTTTGAAAATATCCATTTGAATATAATTTGAGTATTTTTAAGTTTAAAAAATTAATGAAAAGTTTCTGATACTCGCTTTTTTGTTTAATTACAACTTTTTTTTTTTTAAAAAAAAAAGAACGGATTTAAAAGTAACATCGGAGTTGAGAAAAATCACTATTGAAGGGCCACAAATGAATTAAATGGCTAAAAAAAATAAATAAAAATCCAACCTTTCATTATTAATAATGAAAGGTTGGATTTTTATTTGTTTTTTTGTTTTTTTTTTAGCCATTTAATTCATTTATAGAAATACCGGTATATAATGAGCATTTTCTAATCTTGTATTATTTTTTGTTTGGGGCTGCCGTTTTGCTGCCGTTTTCCATTTTCATGCTCTGCTATGTAGCGTAGCTTTTCGATGGGGTGCTTTAATAAATCGCTTGTCTTTCAGTAATAGGAAAGAAAAATTACAGTATTATATACATTGTAAATCCAAGTAAATATGTTTACTTCTGTATTTATCTAAAGCTGATTGTTCAGTTAGTGTACATTGATTACTTCAGAGATTAATTACAATCTTAAGAATATAAGCGGTAACCTCAATTAATGTAAACGTTATCACAGCGCAGGTAATGCAGAACTAATACCATTAGAAATCTTATGCAAAATGACCTCAAATTTTGCTAATTTCTTATCACATTGTAACACTAAAGATCATGAATTAGAGGAAGGGGGATGGGTTAAAAAGCTCTTTATCCACCCGGATTCTGGAAAACCAGAAGAGGTTGTTCCTGAGGGCCTTGACAGTTTATTTTACTTGTTTCGCTGATTTATTTCAAGCCACCTTTTTTTTTTTTTTTTGTATTTTTAGTTTTTTGATTGAATGGACTGATGGATTTTCTTTTGATTGTATTGTTGTACCCTTCATTTGTGACTGCTGGGAGCCACGTCTAAATTTTCTCATATCCTGAATATAAGCGTTATCTATCATATTGTTAGAAGTTTCTATATTAGTCTTAGGAGATAAAATGAACTCTAATCGCTAATGTTCTTGTAATGAATTGCTGAATTTATTCACGTCAAAATTTTTTGTTTATATTGTTAGATCATAAACGTCCTTTTTTTGTATGCTATCATCTTCAATGATAAATTCTACCATTATTCTTTACTTCGTTACATTTTTTATTTCGATTATAAATCATCCACAGCATTAAGAAGAATACAAATCGATTGAAAGCCAAATGCAATAAATATCTCAATTGTTTGATCTATAGGTTTGACATTCTTCAAGTCGTTACATATGGGGGTAACACTAACTTACGTTTTCCCTCTGTAACTATTTGCACCAATCATCCCATTAATTGGCGAAGGATGACTGAACGGAATCATATCAAAGCCCAGGAGATTAATCGTGCATTGGATGAAGCTTTCAAAGAGAAAAATATGGTAAGTTCAGATAACAACAGATCTCAAAAGCAGTAAAACCAAATACTTTTTCTGACCACAAACGAAACCACGATATTTTTTGAAGATGTAGTTATTAATCGAATGCAAGTACACAAAGAATACCTTACTGTTGCCATCGCGAAAAAATATCTTACTTTAAGAAATTGATAATTGTCAATGTATTTTAGAGGTTTTCAGGAAATTAAATCATTAGATTTAAATTTTAAACACTAGGTTTAACGCGCCACAAATTAATACAAATTGATACAAACAAGTTCAGAAATGACACAGTAACTAAAAAGTATCTGAGCTTTCATGGATGGATGAACTTGTGTCATTTCTGGGACGGCCGTTTCGTCCTTTTTTGGACTCGTCAGCCATACCCACTCACAAGATGAAATTATGTTTATTTACGAGGTTGGATTTAGCCTTGGTTCTTTTTATCTGAAATTCCTTTGAGCCTGACGGATTCGCAGGCCAGGATTTGAAGCTTTGCTTTTTGTTTCGATTTTTTTTAATTGTTTTCTTTTGGAGCCACTGTTGGGCACGAGAGTGGTTTCCTTTAACACTTTTGCACTATCTGAGCGTTTCATCTGGCTGAAGAGTCCACAAAAAGTACGAAACGGCCGTCCCTTACTCTCACTGATGAAAGCTCAGACATTTTTTAGTTTCTGTATCATTTCTGAACTTGTTGGTATTTGAATTTTAAGTTGTACATATAGTAATAACATTCATGTAATCTATAAATTACGCTTACATCAATGCATGTTTTTATATTCATAATATCAGTTATAATTTATAAATACAGCGGCTTTTTCTTCGCATTCGTTACTTAAGTAAAAACAACAGCAACAACAAGAACAAGAAACGGAGCATTTTAAGGAAAGTAAACTCTAAATACTTTCAAAATCATCTTGTTGTTTTCTTATTTAACGAATGGATTAGTAGTCTAAATGTAATTGACTCGACTCTTTACAAAGAGTGTTTTTCAACTTCCGCTAATAGTCTAAAATATAGTATGCTACAAAAAAAAATATTAAAATGATGAATTTCAGAGTTAAATTTCTCTTTCAGACAGAATGGACTCGAACATTGAAAGGATATAAAATTTTAATAAAATATCTTGGCGGTCTGACACACGATGAACGCTTTGAGCTTGGCTACAAAAAAGAAGAATTTATAAAGTTTTGCGCTTTTGGAGATGACATATGTAAAGAAGAGTAAGTTAATTTCAATTTAAACTATGGAGACTAAGAAGCATTTGTCGGTTTTTTTTTTACTTATCAGAAATGCAAAGCAAGATTGGAATTTTGTAAATCAAAGTTTAATCAATAATAACTAAAATAACTTAATTATTTTTATTTAATAAAGCAAAAAGAAATTTTAATGTGGTTTCCATATTTTGACTGGGTAATATAAAATTATTTAGTGTAGATTTCCCTTGTTTTGTCTTATTATTATTGTTATTATTCCTATTTCTAGTGACGTCCTGCAATATAATAACCTTGATTTTGGAAACTGTTTTACTTTTAACCCAGGATACATAAATGGTACAGAAAAGATAACAAAATCGTACGATACTGGTAAATGGATTAAAATTTCTATTTTGTAGCTTAAGACAAGTAATATCCAAAACCTAAGGACGGACGACATTTGTACTCTTAATTCTCTTAATCCCTTACATATTTTAAATATTAAATTAGTTTAGATAATTATGTCAAATATAAATTATTTATTCAAATACATTATTTGGTCCTTGAAAGAGTTGCTTCTTTTACCGTTTTCTCGCAAAGTGATCTTAATTACATTTGGTCTATTCAGAACACTCTGTAACTGTAACCAATAAGCGGATTGACATAAAAATTTATATACAAACTATTCAAAGGATTATACAAAAAAACAAAAAAAAGGACCAAAAAAGTTTCCCTAGAGGGTGCTTTACAGCAAAATTCACGAAAGAAAAGCACGGTAAATAACTAAGAACAGTCTAAAATGACATTTTAAACTTTTAATTTTTCATTTATCAATATTACGAATAAACTTATTAAAACAATGGCACGTTTGGCTCAGCAATCAACAAAAACTCAATCTCAATTGCATAAGCACCCTCATTGCAGTAGAGTTCTGGGTATAAAAATGATTATAATTAGTGAATGGCATTCGTATCAGCTACGATGGCTATCACTTTACCGTGCTGTAATTAAAGTTTTTTATGAAAACTTGCGGGATGGCTGCTGTTCGTAATTTCGACGCAGTAAGAACTTACGCCACGGACTAATGTATGTACAAGCTGACTCGATTCTCGATTCGAGAGAACTGATTCGATGTCGATTCGAGAGAACTGGATCCTTAAGAGTTCAACTTGGCAGAGGGCGCAAGTCTGTCACTGAAGAAGTTGTTGAAGATGTTGCGACAGCTATTGTCGAACAGTCAGTAACTCAAGCTTCTGGAGCCGTTAGTGCACATTCGATATCACGGCAGTTAGACGTATCGCATGGCACTGTGTTGAAGGTACTGCTACAGATAGTCCATTTTTTTTTCTATGCAAGATCAGCTACAACCAACAGCTGCTTGCTGCCGACAAGGACCATCGACTCAGCTTTGCATTGACCACTCTTGTCAGAATAGAAGTTGATGTATCGTGGCCGTGGAACATTCTGTGGAATGCTGTGTATTTTTTTCTTAATTGAACAGTTCATACCCAGGATTGACACATTTAGGCCGTGGAAAATCCACGTGTTTTCCAGGAACTTCCCCTGCACTCTTCTAATGTGACTGTCTGGTGTGGATTCACTTCCACATTATCATCGGATCCATTCTTCTTCGAAGAAGTTGCTCCTAATGGCCCTGTGACATGTTCCGTGATGGCCCTGACTTATCACACATGCTCCAGAATTTTGTCGTACTCCAACTTCAACAGTTACAATGTCTTACGTCTGTAGCTTTTATGCAAGATGAGCCCCACAGATTGGACTCACCGTAGAACATTGTTTGCGTCACATTTCATCTATTACTGGGTGATTATTCGATTATTTCCTATTGCCTGGCCATCACGTTTTCCGGATCTGAATCCATGTGATTTCTGGTTGTGGGCCCTTTAAAGAATATGATTTATAGTGGAAATGTTGCAAATTTGCCAAACTTAAAGGACATGCGAAGCATCATGGGGAATCAGTTGCGATCAGCCGTTGAACAATTTCACGATGGGGAACATATCGAGCAATATTCCTTACATGTCTAAACGGCCGCGCGGTTGGCGTTTTTGCTAAGACATCGGCCTCTCACCTCTGAGTCCCGAGTTCGGTTCTCATGTGGGTTTCGTGATGGTGGACGATCCGCGCAGGGCAGGTTTTCTCGGGGTTCTCCCGTTTCCCCTGCACTTCTCCCACCATACTTTCTCAGTCTTTCTCTCCGTCTGTCCATATTTTCCGTGGGATAGTACAATAGACTTCTAGTCGCAGTGCTTGGCTTCTGCCACCCACCTTCAATACATACATACATACATATATACATGTCTAAACAATCTATAAAGTAAACAAATCCCGTCCGGAATGAATAAATGCTTTTTGATTGTGTTTTGTTGATTATTGTTGTTTTGTTGTTGATTTCTTGTTATTTTTGTTCGTGTATTTTGCTGTAAAGTGACCCTTACCGGAACTTTTTTGATTTTTTTTCTTTTTTTTGCATAATCCTTTTCTGCATTTTTTAGATAGTCTGTATATAAATTTGGTGTTAATCTCCTTATTGATTACTATTACAGAGTGCTCTGAATAGGCCACGTTTAATTACTATCACCTTGTATAATTGCTTAATAATGGTATAAAGCTATCACGAAATAGCCAATCAGTTTATTTTCATTACAATGCTTTAAATTTTATCATTTAGCCTCCAAACTCTTATTTCGTTATTAAAATAAACTGAATAATTTCTTTTCCTTATTTTTCTCTTCCTTATTTCTCTTCCTTTCATATTTGAATACTAATCATTTTTTATGACCTTACTTACAAAATTATTTATCTTTATCATTATAGTTATTATTTTTGATAATTATTTTATTAATATTTTTTTAGATCTAACGATGACACTAGAAATTGAGACAAATGTTCGATTCCCACACTTGACTCGTGACGTTGGTCCTCTCATTAATATTCACGAAACAGGATCCCCTGCATTAATGGACAGCACTGTATCTTGGCCACTTTATCCCGCTAATTGGAATTTTGTTTTAATTGAGAAGGTAATTTTTTAGTAAGCTTTATTTAAACAGTGGTCCCAAACTTGCTGTCATAAGAAGGACACCATGAAAATATTTTGCAATTGAAACTTGGCTGTTTCGCAACAAATTCTTTTCGCTATTGCAAGAGTTGAGTTGAATCATCGAATTTTCTGATCTTTCTCGTGATTGTCTACCCCAAAGAATTCCTTAAATCTTCTGTCGAATGGAAATTCCAGAGATTAAAGATGGGGAGAATCGGACTAAGTTCCAAGTACAGTTGATCGAGAATCGCTGAGAATCTAATGCACCTACGCTCATTTTAGTCTCCTTAGCCTATTGAGCTAAGGAGACAAAGCTTCTAGTTCCAGTTCAAAAAATTTATTACATATATTACATTCCATATTTTACAGAAGAAAGTAATATTTGATCAGAAATAAAGAACAATCGCTTTAAGGAGTGAAAAGATACTTTCCATTTAGTTTGTAATTTCCGTATAAAGATCTAAAGAATAACTCTTGTTTATTCGTTCAATCATGATATAGCATAATACAAACTAAAATACTTACTTTACTTACTTTACTTTATGCGATCAGGCCCAAGGAACCGCGCGATGCCACAACCAAGGCTCTCCATCTGTCTCTGTCCTCAGCCATCCGTCTCCAGCTCTCCGAAAGTCCCAGTCGCAATAAGTCTTCTCTTAATCCATCCATCCATCCATCCATCTCTTCCTAGGTCTTCCCACTGGTCTTTTGCCTGTTGGGGTCCAATCCATTGCAATTTTGGGCAATCTTGTTTCTTCCATCCTCACTATATGCCCAGCCCATTGAAGTCTCTTACTTTTTCGTCACCCCAACGATATTAGGCTCCTTGTATTGCTCATCTAGTTCGGAGTTGTGTCGTCTTCTCCATTCTCCAGTAGCTTCATCCCGGATTGGTCCATAAATTTTCCTAAGGACCTTTCTCTCCAATGTAAGTAATCCAAGGTCTTGTTTTCGAGTGCTCGAGGTCTGAGAACCATAAAGTACCACTGGCATAATTAATGTTTTATACAGTCTTAGTTTAGCTGCTGAGATAAACTTCTAGATTTTAAAACCGGGTTTAGAGAATAAAAACATCTGTTTCCCGCACACAGTCTTGCCCTTATCTTTGCTTCAATTGATGTTACATCAGTGAAAATTGTTCCAAGATATTTGAACTCTGTCTAATGTTTAAATCTGGTGCAATTAACTATTAGGTCTTGGGAACTCTGGAGCTTTCTTCCGATGGTCATGTACTCTCAGTACTAATTTGCAGTCCGAATCTCGATGCTACTAATTCCAGGGTCTGAATACTTCATTTCAATTCATCTTGTGTGCATGCCAATAGGGCAATGTCATCAGCATAGGCCAGGTAGGCAATATTTTCATTGCCGATTTGAACACCCTCGCATTACCTTTTAGAGTGCCAAACTGAAAAGGATAGGTGAAATCCATCTCCTTGTCTTAATCCTGTTTCTACTTGGAAGCTTTCTGTCATTTTATTACCTATCTTAACCTTAGCTTTTGTGTCATTTACGCATATCGCAACAAGTCTAATCAAATTCTTTGGAATGCCAAACTCTATCATAGTTTTAATCAAGCTCTACCTATGAATACTATCGTAAGCTTTCTTGTCAACAAACAGGAGATGTAACTCTCGGCCGTATTCGTACATTTTTTCACAGATCAGTTTTAAGATAAAAATCTGATCCGTGGTTGAACGCCCTGCCTGGAAACCTCCTTGGTATTCTCCAATTATTCCTGTTTCCATGGGCTTAATTCGTTCAAGTAGGCAGCCAGAGAAGATCTTGTAGCAGATGTTGAGTAGGGCTACGCCCCTATAGTTGTCACATACTGAAATATCTTTTTATGTATGGGGACACCACCGCTACCTTCCATTCCTCTGGAATAGTCTATTTTGCCCAGATCATCTCAATGAGCTTGTGGATTCTGGAGCAGAGGGCTTCGTCTCCAGCCTTGAGGAGTTCAGCGGGAATCCCATCCCCTCCTGGACTCTTGCTGTTCTTAAGGTTTTTAATCAGTTCATTTATCTCCTCGATGGTGGGTTGAGGATACTCTGGGTCCACAGTTACTGGGTCGTAAAACTCATGTAATTCATTAGGTTCTTCGCAATTTAGTAAGTCCCTGAAGTATTCCATCCATCTTCTTCCAATCCTTTGCTCATCTGTTAGCATCCTTCTATTGACATCTTTTATGAATTTGTGTTGGTGGTTTGACCCTCCTTTAAACCTCTTCACTTTCCTATAAAATTCTTTAAGTCTATTTCCATGGAAATCTTGCTGGGCTTCCTTCATGATGCTTCTTACATATCTTCTCTTTGCTTTCCTTAGTGTAGCCTGTGTTCGCCGTCGCACCTCCATGAACATTGAATTCTCTTCATCCTACATGTTACTTGTACCCAAAGTAATTTGGCTCTCTGTCTCTCTCAAAGAATAGAAAACTTCTTCATTAATAATGAAATCAGTTGAGAAAAAAGATTTCTTATCTTCAATGAAACCTGAAGAAGTTATCCATTAAAGAAAAATAAATATCATGATTAAAGAAGGGATTTTAAGAAGTCATTTTACTTATATTGTGTATATCATGATTGAACTAAGATTATCGTTTTGGAGACTACATATGTTATAACAATTGTTATAACATTTTTTTTCTTTACTAAATTGTTATTATTAAAAAACAAGCTTACTCTTTAACAATAGTATTTTTTTTTCTTTGGCAATCAGCTAGTTTACCGTATTTTTTTGGCAAACGACTGTAAATCTACGGTAGGCCTGCAACTGCTCCTTTTGGGACTCTGAACATAAGTAATTTTGAGACTACTATCTTAAAATATACTACTAATGTTTTACCATTTAACAATATAAATAAAACACTGTAGATGATGTAAAATGAATAAAAAAAACACAAAAAAACAAATTAGTTTCTCAAATTTTACTGCTTGATTATCTTGTACTCTTAGACCGAAATCAAACGTTTGCCTCAACCTTATCCTTCTCGATGCATCGACCGAAATAATATCACTGCCAGAGAAAAGCTGTTTCAATACACCAATACTACACCATACTTATATACCTTAAGGGTAAGTGAATTATTGATGATAAATACTGTACTTGTTCATATTTATATTATACATTATAATCATATAACTTCAATTAGCTTGTTCTGCAATTTGCATTTCTTAATTCCAGAATTGTTTCGAGGTTATTTTCTCTAATCAAGCATTTTCCATTTTTCTGTTGATATGATTCAATGTAAGAAATTAAATCTTAAAAATCACAATTTTTGTGGTTCATAATAAGTCGAATCTGATCCATTAAACCCTAGGAAGCTCACTAATGATCAAGAAATAATCTTGAAAACAGACTGTCGTGGACCACATTAAATAAAACAACACAAATTTGTTAACATTTCTTTTCCACTGAATCTCGTCTTCTGTCGTGCACTTTTAGGCTTAAATATTTTCTTTTTTTGTATTTTTTTTATATAAATTAAATGTCAGTCAGTTTAGATTCTTGCACGTAATATTGTAAAGAAGTTTTAATATTCTAGTTTAGCATCCGTCAATAATAAACATAAAAAGAAGCTTTAACTTAAAAAAAAAAGTTTACCTGTAGTTTAACTGTCTTGTTCGATCTGTAATGTCTACGATCAGCCACTGAAAAGCTTGATTCGATGTGACTTGCATAAGCAACTATTCAACCTCAAGAAAATACACAACTTAAAAGAAATAACTTTATAATTAAGGGTTGAGGCCATTGGTTGACTTTTCTTCGCAGATATACAATCGACTTTTTAATGGTCAATCGGGTTGGAAGATTCAATGGACAAAAACCCTAACTAGCTTTCTATTTTACAAGTAGATATGGTAAACCATACGACATGTCTAGAGGAAAAGCAATACGAGAAAACAGTCCTCCGGGATTCGGAACCAGCGTTTCCAACCTGTAGAGGTGCGCTTATCGGACCCATTCAACTAATGTACAACCAGAAATTATACTCAAATAACCAAACATTACTAAAATTTCAAATAACTCCTACTTTAATACCACTATTTCAGCTCCCCCAGCGAGAGACTTCTTCAGGTGACGATAGAAGACAAGAAAATAACTCTTCTTCCTCATAAATTCATTTGGATACAAAAAGAACAAACATAAAAAAAACAACAATCCAGACATTTCATAATTTACCTAATACTAACAACAATAAGTCCAAATCATTTCTAATAATAATTAAACAATTTCAATCATCGAATAGCAATCAATACATTCCAATAAACAAATTAATCATATCCATAATAAAATTATTTCTTCATGAACTCTTATATAAACGAAAGAAATACAATTTTTCCAATTAAAATCAACATTATTTCAGCAATGAAAGCAAGTTTAACGTCCGTAATTATTCGTAAATAGAGAGAGAAATTCACCAACGGACAATAAATATGCCTTTGCACATTGAGCCAAACATCAAAGGTATATTCTGCTGATGATTCCTAATAAGGATGAAACAGCTGTTTAGAATTCCCGTTGATGCTGGCTCAATGTGCGAAGGCATATTTATTGTCCGTTGGTGAATTTCTCTCTCTATTATTTTAGCAATGTTTTGTTATTTGAGCATACTGAAGAAGAATATTGATGAAGAATATTTTAACCAGAAATTATGTTACTTATATAATTGCCTTTCTTTCTTATAGAATTATTTTTTAAATAAATGATAAAAATTACATAGAATTGTGTTTTCTTTCCAGATTATCTTCTTTGAATGTAGAAAATACTGTAATTGTTGCTTTATTCCTTTTAGTCCTGCCTTTCGACTTGTCGAAGAGATAAAGAATTGGAACGATGTGGATGTGCCTCTGCTAAATACATTTCTCACAACAAAGCACACAATTTTACCATTTGCGATCCTCGAAAGGGTACTAATCTATTTTCTAAAGTTAAGCTAAGTTTTCTTTAGTGTCAGCAAAACTACATTATTTGGAGGAAAAAAAGTATCTTAATTTTGAATGTCTGCACATAAAATCTTATAAACTCAGGAAAAAAATTAAAAGAATTTCCTTTTCGATTGTTGCTTTTGTAAAAATGTTTCAGTTTAAAAGTACATTACATTTTTCTCTAGTCACTAAATATTATTAAGTTGTAAGATATAAACATCTCGTATCTATTAAATCGAACTAGACTAAATATTTATGGATATCTCAGTATACATACTGATATGCTTTTTATCTTTAAAATTTATTAACCTATAAATCAGTAATTTAAGTAATCTTAATAAAGGTCAAACAATTTGTTTCAGATTGCAAAATATCAACATTAGATGCACAAGCCTGCCGATGTCCTCAACCTTGTGAGTAAGTATAAGAAACACTTAACCTAAATTATTTCAATTTGCTCCAATTAAAGCAGGATCAATTTTGTACATACACTCTGTCAAGCGTAGAATGAGAAAAGAACACAGAACGACTGAAGGAAAGTGATTTGTTGCTGATATTTAAGATTATTTTACTGAGTGATCAGTTATTATTTTAAAGATTTGTGCCCCGTCATCAATCTAAGAATGAGACTCATCTGTTTAATACTCTTTAATAATACTCTTTAATAATATTGTTAGTGAATAATACACCAGTCACTAACTTTTCTAATTTTTTTTGAATTTCATTTTATTTACATAAAATATCATCAATTTTTATATTCTTATGTGATAAAAGTTTTTACGTGTCGGAATAAAATGTATTTATCGTCCGCTTTTTCGACACCTATTCGAGGGTGAACAAGTTAAAACATAAAAATACTAAAAAATAAAAACGTTAAACATTCCCCTATTAAAGACGTTTCGAAGCCTCGCAGGGGCAGGTTTCTTCTTCATATAAAATTAACAACACTTAAAAAGTCTTAAGATACCCCCTACCTTCAGCTGTCCATCCCTGACAGGGATTCGTCAAAGACTGTCTAAAACAGACACGAGATCCGGAAGTTTCATGTTACCGGCTCCCCTGGTGATAAACATGCAAACTTTTTGAATCAAACCCGCTTTTTAACATAGATTTTATTGAGATAGAAAAAAAAAAGAAAAAAAAATTATACCTTTCTCTTTCCTTCCCTTTTTTTCTTTTTTTTTTTTCTTTTCCCCCCCCCCCCCTTTTTTTTTCTCTCTTTTTTTCTTTTTTCCCTTGATATTTTTTTTAACTTTATATCCTCTTGTTGGCTTTGTTTATATTCCGTATTGAAGAACATTCTTTGTGGAAAACTCCTGGTGGTAACTTCCAGGGAACGTACCAAGACCTGTATCTACTAAAGTTTTTTGAATCAGGCATGATTAAAATGTTGGGAAGTTACAACCAGGAGCATTCCACAACGATTCAAAAAGCTTCGCATGTTTATCACCAGGGGAGCCGGTAACATGAAACTTCCGGATCTCGTGTCTTTTTTCAGGAATGGACAGCTGAACGTAGGGGTATCTTAAGACTTTTAAATGTTGTTAATTTTTTATGAAGAAGAAACCTGCCCCTGCGAGGATTCGAAACGTCTTTAATAGGGGAATTTTTAACGTTTTTATTTTTTAGTATTTTTATGTTTTAACTTCTTCACCCTCGAATAGGTGTCGAAAAAGCGGACGATAAATACATTCTATATTCTTACTTTACAGCACAGGGAATTGAAAAACAGGTTCAACAGATGCTTTTTATATAATCCTAATTCCGTAATCAGACATTCCGAAATCTGTAAATCCGAAATTTTACTGTATGTGTGTTAGATTTCTTTAGGAAACATCTTTTAGGAAAAATTGTAGTAGGTGCCCAATTTTATCATACACAAATGAAAAGCTATCACGTAGACGAAATGTTTAATCAGAGATGACTTGTCTAAACGGCAACTTTATAGAGGAAGGTGACCATATTTCGGATACCATTTTGTTTTTAATCTAAAGAATTTAAAATATTGAAGTTTTGGTTAAGAATTTTACTTTGTTTTCTTCTATAAATAATATAATTTTAGATCCCGAACTGGTAAATATTCATTATAAAAAATAGATAGTTTAATTATTTTTTTTGCAAAACATTGCTGTTTTTGTTGTGAAGCAAATGGGGTCTTAATTTCGGATATTGGAGACCCAGTGACCAAAAATGCTTTACCCTTTTTACCTCCTTTTTGTTTTTTCGCTGCATTCTCACAATCATCATTTTTACGATTCTTGAGGGCAGGCAAAGGACTTATATCAGTGGGTTTTACAAATTTAGACACAGATATGTTTGCATCCGGAGGTGCGGTCGACTGATTCTGTAGGTCTACTGGGTTGGTTGAATATTGTGAGCTAGAGATAACATGACGACAAGACAGATTACATATGGCGGCCAGGGCTTCCGCTCATGGTAGACACTAATGCAATCTCCTGACCGGTATGCGATTTATCACGCTATCCGAAATTAAGACACCATCCAAAATATGGTCACTTTCCTCTACTTGTCGATAGATTCACAGTAAGCCTACCTGTAAGCCATTTTTTTTATATTACGCCTAAGTTAAAAAAAAATCTTAAAATTTATGATAAATAATTGCTGAGTTATCATAATTTTAGACCACAAAAGGTTAAGAATGATGACGCAAAAACTTTCATCTAGCTTTTTTTTTAACATCAATCATGATTCAAGTTTATTAAGAGTTTAAACCCTAAAAGGCCCACTGATAAAGTTTTAATTTGGAATTGTAGACTAAACAAAATTAGGAAAAACTAGAAACTTGAATCATATAGTGCGCGCATGTAAACACTCTGAATCAACAGAATAAATTCCTCGTATTGGGTATTGGCTATATACAATTAGCTACCTTTCCAATTTGGATTTGGAAAAAAAGGAACATAATTGGAGATTTATGGGCTAGCACAGTCTAGCGAAAATAGAATTAAACTATCGAGTTTATTATTTATTCCATTTAATTTGTGCATTTTAGGAGTAGGTCTTTGCTTAATGGACTTATTTTCGAAAATTAGGTTCTTGTGTTACCATAATCTTGGTGTCCATGTTTAATAGAAAGCGCAATTATTTCTCATTTAAAAATATATATGTATTTACTTAGATTATTAAAAAATATTTAATTTTGATGTTTATGATAAAAGTATTCTGGCAACTTTCGTAAAAGTTCTGTGCGGTCTTTCACACATAAATATTCAGTCATCAAGTAATCAGCAGTCATTTTATTCGACAAAACAAACTGATATGCAAGCATACCTGAGTTCTCTAATCCTTCTTTACAAAATACGCACACTAAATGATTCAAGTTTCTTGTTTTTCCTAATTTCCTACAACCCAAAATTAAAATTTTATCCGTCAGCCTTTTAGGGTTTAAACTCTTATGCCCAAGTGCACCAAACTTCAATTAATTTTGACGGCTGCATTGTGGACGTAGCTAAAATTAGTGGGGGGTGCTGCTGCAGAAAAATTTTAGCCTTTGCTTTAAAATTGTGTTAAAGAAAACAAACATGTATAAAAAGAAAATTTATTTATAAACTTGATAAATTTCTTTTATACATGTTTGTTTCCTTTCACACAATTTTAAAACAAAGTCTAAAATTTTTCTGCTGCAGCCCCCCCCCCCCCACTAATTTTAGTTACGTCCACAATACAAAGTTAATTGAAGTTTCGTGCACTTGGGCATTAATAAATTTGATTCATAATTCTCCTTTTTTATGTTACAACAGCTGTGACGTTTTATAAATAATTTGTTGAAACTTTTTTTGACTTTAAGAAAATATGTTTTAAATCTAACCACTATTATGATTTTTCAATATCTGTCACTTTTTGAAAGTACTTATTTTTTTGAATGTACCCCAGTATAGCCTAGCTACGTTTCAGTATCAGTATAAAGCAGTAGTCATTCAAGAGTATACCCTTGCAAATATTAAGTTATCTAGCACATTTTATAATAATGTATTTTGTTTTTCATTTTATAACTTACTTAAAATTTAGTAAACCGCTTAAAATGGGAAATCATATGCCTTGGTTAGAGTCGCTGACTGCTGTAGCTAGATCCCGGGTTAAAAATCCCATAATTTTTTTTTTTAATACATTAATATCCAAATCACTTTTGGCTATTTTCTCATTAAATGTTGTTTCATATGTTTTAATTTAACTATCTTTTTTAGAATTAAAAACTAAAAATAGCACTCTATATGTCTTAAGCCCATTGCACATGGATCCAACCGACCGATTTTCTTAACCTTGTAGGCTGTCCTGGTACCACATTTTTGGGAAAACCTCGGAAACAAATATAGATATGAAAAACATGCACATGACGAGGACCCTCGGCAACGAGACAAATCTAATGATGTATCAACCATAATTGTAAGTGCTATGGTTGTGGCTCTAGGTCCGGTCGAGTAAAAGATAGCAAGAAGAATAAGAACAAGATATGAACAGTTGAAAAATTTCTAAAGTTCAGATTTTCGTTTTGGCTTGTCCGATTTTAATTAGTTTTGTTACATTTGTAGATTATGAGATTTTGAACTACTTTCCAGAATTTCCCTCAAAAATATGCAAACGGCCCGAGATATCAGCTACCAAAATTTCATAATTTAACATTTTTGGAAATATCTCGGAAGCCAGTTAAGATATCAAAAACCAGTTAAGGTACCATGTTAAGATACCAGTTAAGATACCAGTTAAGATTGTGACAACAAGAGGAATATAATGAAGTATCAACCACAGTTCTAGGTGATTTACAGTTTTGGCTATAGGTACGGTCGACTACAAAGGTTAACAAGAACAACAAGATGTGAACAGTGGCAAAATTTGTAAGATCCAGATTTTCGTTTTGGCTAGTTCAGTTTGATTTTTTTTTTATACACATGTAGATTAAAATGTTTTGAACTAGTCTGCAAAATTTCACTGAAAAATATGTAATAGTGCCCGAGATATTAGCTGCCAAAATTTAACAATTTAACATGGCAAAAAGGCACTTGAATCATAATAATAGAGGCTATCGCCTCTAATGATATCTTAAAGCCTATAAATTGAAATCAGAAAGAAATATTTTTATATCAAAAACAGATCGCTTGAAACTTTCTATAAATGTTCTGTACAATGTTCATAATTCATGCAAGATGTTTAGTATTTAAATAGATTATAATGTATTCCGATTTATGTCTCCTAAACTTTCACATACAAAGTGGGACATCTCTAGATCGTTGAACTTCTTGGTCTTGTGCTGCCCCCCCCCCCCCCGCGTAAAATTCATTCTATGTTGTGGAGAAACGATATTAAACAATAACAATAAAATCTAATATTAATAAATTAATTATAAAATAATCATGAGTAATTAATGGAAAAAAATGGCATTTTATCTCTCATTTTTAAAAATCATGCCATAATTTCGAATTGGGATTTATAAATGATAAAAACTGCCGAATTCTAAACTAAATTAATTTGATATTTTTAGAAAAAGCTTTTTAATTTTTTTTTTATTTTGTTTCAGGGAAATAATGTTCAAATACAGTAGAATGGCTGAAAAAAACTGGTTGGATTTTCCAAGTTCTAGAGTAAGTTTTGTAATGCAATAAACATTGTAACTTGATCTTTATTGCAATAGTTTTATTACATTCTTTTATTATCAATTTCAATGCTACTTTAATGATAACAGTTAATATTCAATTCTAATTTCGAACTTGTTTCTTTGTAATGAAGTTGTCATACATTAGCTTAAATCACGTCTGTTATTTTATACATTACAAAAAGGAAAGTTATTTATTTTATAAAACAGTGTTTCTTAATCTAGTTTAAATGCTTCGGGTGCCAGATAAAAGATGCGGGCAGCAATAAAAGTCACTAAACTTAAGAAAAGCATAACATATTTTTTTTCTTGTATTCGGTTTGTTAATGAGTATATTTGTAAATATATTGTAGATATTTCATATTTATGAAATTGGTCATTGGAAAGGATTAGATTGGAAAGGAAATCTCTCTTTAGCTTTTGAAAGAAAATCCCGAATGTATCTAGGATTCAAATTCCGACCAGTTATCCCATTACTGACGGACACAGTAATTGGTTGTCACCTACACAATTTTTCAACATCTGAACTATCCATAATTAAAATCCTGGGAAAAAAATGACGACAGAATAATCAAAATTAAAACTAGCAGAAAGCTGGGCTGTAGACTCGCACAGTTAAAATCTCTTCCAAAACTTTGCTTAAATATATATATATATATATATATAAGATTGAAAGTATTTAAAAGTGATTAATGCTACAATGCTATAGGGATTATTAGAAATTACATATTTTTCTTTCGGTTGAAGAACTAATAGAGCTTTTCTTATGGCTTTTTCCAAGTTTTCAAAAACAAATAATTCTTACAAAATTTACAGTTTTAAGAGTTGACAATTATGCACTTCTACATGGATTTCTACGTGTGCATGCAAAATTTCATATTTCTAGCTACTGTAGATTTTGAACAAAACGGTTCACAAAATATGATCTAGTTGGGAATGGAGAGACTCTCTTTCGCTCGTCTAGTTAAACATAAACGACTTGATTAAAATGTTCTAAAAGCTACGTGGCTAAGGGCAGCAATTTTAATTAGAAATATGATATCAGTTTAACTAAGTAGTACAGCTCATGATGAGCAATGATGACTTCAATAAATTCTTAACTGAAAATGTTATAGGTAAAATGTTTTTGAAGGAAAGTTTGCTTTTTAGATGATTACAAATATCTCTTCGTATTGAGTGACTAGTTTATCTAAGTATTGATTGACTAAACATACTGACATATCGTTGCTAATTTTATTAAACATTAAATTACAATTCAGCTATTGTAGTTTTGTCATTTCCTTTTATTTATTTCATTTCTTTTTGTCTTAATTTCTGAATCAAAGCCGAAGTTTCATGCTTTCTATCCGACATCTGGAATGACATCAGAAAAATTAACTGAAAGGTAAGTAACATTTAAATAAATGAATAAATTTTTTATTTTAAAAAACAAAATATCTTCAATTCTTTTTAAAAAGTAGCTTCAAAATAATGTCGTACTATTTGCCCCAGTAGTATTTCATTCTTTCTGCTCTCACTAAAACCATTTTTTTAGTACTAATATAATGAATTATTACTGGTGAAAATGAGATGGAGATTTATTTGCCTGAATCATCTGCATAAATTAGATTCGAATAAATTCGAGATTAGGTTCTCTAGAATATAATACTTTTATACTCCGATAATTGAATCTGAAAGGCATTCTGTTTATTCTTGTGCTGCCCTTGTTTTGGATTTTGTTGTTTTGAATGAGACTTTTCAATTAGGAAAAATACATTAAAATCAAAAGTTAATAAAAACTATCATAAAAGCAAATTAAAATAAAATTAAAATATAAGAATACAATGAAATTATACAAAACTGAATAGCACTGATCCCGAGCTCACGTTAGTTCGTCTGTATTGAGATCATGTAAATCTCAATTACATTCAAGTAAATAGTGAGTTTAGGGAAAATTGTACTAATAGAAAGCTAAGGCTAAAGCTTCATGACGTTTTGTTAATTATGGTGGTTTCCCATCTGAATCTCTTTGGACTTCCAGTCTGAACGAATAGAAAAATGCCCCCAACTGTTACTTCATAAGTTGAAGATTAAAAGTTAGGTTTGTTTCTCAAACACAACCGTCAATGTAATTGTCAATGTCTCCATTTCCTAGTCCTTGTTGGTTCTGATTGGAACTACACCTAATTAATACTTGAATGAGTGTCCGAATACGAATATCGTGGTATTGAGTAAATCACATTACTCTTTTTTTTTTGAAAGTTTTATAGTAACTTTAAAAAGTTTTATTTTAGCCTACATCCTAAAGGGGAGAGACGAAAATCCACAGTACTTCAGTATTACATAAATGAACCCCGCAACTCATCTCATTAGTATTTAAAAATTATTTATTTTAAATACAGGAAGCAAATTTTCGGGAAATGTCCATCTTCCCTTTCTCAAGCCAGAATAAATGGGTTAGAATCTACTTAACAAAAACAAAACAAAATTTAAAGACATGAATAATCAACAAAATTAATTATTGTTACAAAGGTATGCTAACTTTAAATTCAAGTGAATTTTTATAATAAAAGAGCCTCAATTACTAATTAATCAATTAAAAAACAATATTAATAATTGAAAACATCAAAGGATGCTATTTTTTTAACATCTGTTTTAATAAAATCCTTTATTAATAAAATAGTATTAGAGTCAACGAAGGTTCTCTCATATCTATTAAAATTTTATCTTTTGTATTTTTAATTATGCAACTCTCCAGATTTTTTTCTTAATTTTAAGTCAGTTTCTTTATATAGAACTTTAACATTATTATCCGTAACACGCCCTTTTTTTAAGCAGTTATCTGCGATGTCAGAAATATCTGCATTTTTATTTTTTAAGCCTCTGCTGTGTTCTAAGACACGTTCTAGTAAAGTCCTTTCTGTTTCTCCTATGTAGAATTTACCACAAGAATTACAATCAATTTTGTAAACTTATCCCATTTCATTTTGATTTTTAATAAAATTTACTTTTTTGCATACCGGTAGTAAATTTTTAATTTTATTTTTGTATCTAAAACCTTATTAATGTTATAAGATTTACACAATTTTTTTAAAAACACACCATTTTCCTTGAGATAAGGAATGACAATTTTATTTTCAAATTTATTAACTTCTTTAATTTTTAAAGTGTTATAGTATTTTATTTGGTCGTTGATAAATTCATCTGAATATTCGTCTTTCTTTAAAAGGATAATCATGTTTTATTTTTTCTTTGTAGGCATCTTCATTACTATTATTTCTATCTAGTCTTCTCATATAATTTTCAATAATATTCTTTTTTATACGAGAACTATGTCCTGAAGTATGTTCAAAATGTGATCACTTTGATAATTTTTTTGTAGTGTTCCATAATAATTTTTTTATTGTTTTTTATTAATTAAAAGTCTAAAAATTTTAATTCATTTTTTCTTTTAATTATTTTGTAAATTTCAAATCTTTGCTTCTTTTGTTTAACTTTTCATAAAATACATCAAACTGTCTAAGAGTACCAAAGCAGATGATCAAGATATCATAAACCCATCTGAAATATTCAAAATTCTGTTTTCTTTGATGTTCATTTAATAAGTTATTTTCAAAATAATTTAAATATAAATTGCATAAGTATCAGAAATTGGAGAACCCATAAAGAACCCCTTAGTTTGCTTGAACATTTTACTATCATACTTAAAAGTACGTATTTTTGGTTACGAAATCTATAATTTCCTTAAATAACTTTTCATTCAAATTTTGTTTTAATAAAAACTCCTTATTATTAAAAACATGTTTATCTAAGATAAATAAGGTATCATTGACTGGAACGTTAGTATATATGATTTCGATATCCAATGATACAAGATGAAAACTCTTTTTGCTATGCTTATTAAAATTTTTCAATTTATTTATTAAATCTTCAGAGTTTTTGATAATCATTTTGATAAAGGGCATTTTGAAATTACTCATCCAAAAATTTAGTTTTCTAGCAATATTTTGGGTTGGAGAACCACAAGCATTTACTAAAGGACGTAGAGGATGATTCTCTTTGTGTATTTTGACTCTTCCTTCTAAAGTAGGAGGAATATATGACCCTTTAAATATATCTTGCTTTTCTTGGAAACTAATTGTTTTACATCCAGTTTTATTTGTAATCTTTTTCAATTTGTTGTACAACAAATCACCATTAAAGCCTATTGCACATGGATCCGAAAATCGGTTGGTCGGATCCATGTGAAATGAGTTTAAGGGGAGCGTTTGAGACAAAAATTATCATATTGAAATGAAAAAAGGTAAGGTGAATGAGGGTGTTTTGAATATGTAAATTTTCGACCTATTTTTAAATTGTGTTCCAAAACACCCTCTTTCACCTTACCTTTTTTTCATTTCAATATGATAATTTTGGTCTCACGCGCTCCCCTTACGCCCATTGCACATGGATCCGATCGACCGATTTTCGGATCCGTGTGCAATGGGCTTAAGTTGTACAACATATCACCAGTAAGTTGTACAACAAATGCAATTTATGAATAAAAAATGACTAGGCCAACATACAAGGCTAAAAAACATACTTGAATTTAAAAATGCTAGCTTTCGAAAAGCCTGCGATTCTTTCTCAAGCAAATCATTAAAGAACTGACAGGAATAAAAGAAGTGAGGGGGCTAGAATAAAAGGCAGCTAAATCCATGTTTTGAAATTTTCAAAAATTTTATTTTTTTTAAAGGTGATAACGTTGTATGAAGAAATCTTCAAAATGCTTAGAGTAGGAATTAGAACTCAATGGATAGCACACTGAACGCCTATAATGACAGGTTATTCTTTTATTGAATAATTAAAGTGGATTTAGCTGCCTTTGATTCTAGCCCCCTCAAGTCAGAAGTTACAAAATGTGGTTGCGGTCAGATGACTGGGAAGGTCCATTGCCAATTAAGGTTGGATTGCCTAGGAAGTTGCTGTAAAACAACTGCCGTCTTCGTCCATTTTGCGAATTGGGGGAACGGCTATCAAATCTGAGAACTTTACACAAAATTCATAAATAACTATCTTACAAGGAGAGGTCATGGGTTGTACGTCACCAAAATTGATGCCCTTTTGGGAGGTGAAAGTACTCATGAAATACTTCAAAAATATACCAGGTTTTAGGGTCCAACACTCAAGCGTTTTGGAGATATTTGATGATTTTTGGAGCATTTCCGGTGTTTACGCAAAAAGGCTTCGTGTCTGCCAATCGAAACAGGAAGTTCAGCGATGGCTCAATCGATAAAGAGGCTGCGATATAGAACTAAAGGTTGTAGGTTAGCGTCAGCTACCTGACGAAATGTTTTTTTTTTAAACCTTTTTTTTTTCTTTTTTTAATCCATGTCTTATATGCTAAACAGTTTCTTTTCTTTTTTTTTTTTTCTTTTTTTTAAATTTTCTCTTTGCTTCTGCTTTTTTTATTTCTTTTTCGTGTTTTTCTAGTAGGCAGAAATAAAAATAAAATTAAAAATATATAAATCTATTAACTTTTATAATTTAAGCTACTTTCAGTTTAGAAAAATAAAATCTGCATATCAATATATATATAGTTTTTTCTTGTATTCTTCTTTTCCAGTAACAACAAAACTGTCCTCTTTTTTTTCTTTTTTATTATTATTAAAATTGGAAGTAATTGAAGAAAGACAGAAAAATTGTAAGCTTACTATTTGAAATTTACAATTCATACAAATAATTTTTATATCATTATTACTTCTCCCTTGTTTGTCTTATTCAACAGGCGCCTTTTCAAATAAACCACCCATAAACCACCCACCCTCCTTGTCTTTCCGTCCCGGCTGTTTTCTTTCGGTACAACATTATTGCATCTAATATAACACATTATAGTGATAAATGAACATTGAAATACCAGGAAATATTCAAAATGAAATCAAAATAATAAACATACTAAAATTTCAATAATATAAATACAATATTTACGAACTTTTACGGAGAAACAAAATGGACCTTCCTAGAACTTGTCTTAGAACACAGCAGAGACTTAAAAAATAAAAATGCAGATATTTCTGACATCGCAGATCACTGTTTTAAAAAAGAGCATGTTATGGACAATAACATTAAAGTTCTATATAAAGAAACTGACTTAAAATTAAGAAAAAATCTGGAGAGTTGCGTAATTAAAAATACAAAAGATAAAAATTTTAATAGATATGAGCGAACCTTGGTTGACCCTAATACTATTTTATTAATAAAGGATTTAATTAAAACAGATGTTAAAAAAATAGCAGCCTTTGATATTTTTAATTATTAATATTGTTTTAATTGATTAATTAGTAATAGAATTTTTATCATAAAAATTAACTTGAATTTAAAGTTAACATATCTTTGTAACAATAATTAATTTTGTTGATATTTCGTGTCTTTAAATTTTGTTTTGTTTTTCAACCATTTTTGTTTGTTAAGTAGATTCTAAACCATTTATTCTGGCTTGATAAAGGGAATATGGACACTCCCGAAAATTTGCTTCTTATATTTAAAATAAATAAATTTTAAATACTAATGAGATGAGTTGCAGAGTTCATTTATATAATATCTAATGTACAAAGTATGAAAAAGAAGAAGATTATAGAAGTACTTCAGTATTGTCATCCAACCAGAGGCGTCACTAGGGTTGGTGTCACCCAGTGCGGTAGCTCATGGTGTCACCCCCTCCAAAAATAAAAAAAAAACCTTCTAAAACTATCGGTTCAACCAAAAAAAAACCTTCTAAAACTATCTGTTCAACCCAAAAAAAAGGAAAACCTTGTAAAAATTATCTGTTCAACCAAAAAAAAAAAAGGAAAACCTTGTAAAAGCATTTTGATGTCACCCCTTGTGATGGTGTCACCCGGTGCGGTCCGCACCCCCCGCACTCCCTAGTGACGCCACTGCATCCAACAACTATCAAGACAGCAAATGATGGTCTAGAAATTTAACGTGACTTTTCGTGAAAAGATTTTTTTTATGTTTTAGAAACATTTCCTTCCCACAAAATTTATTTAGCGGAGAGATCAATCACGAAAGATAGGAAGATGAGATTTTATGGTTTGCTTTTAACGACAGTAATTGATCAAGAAAAAATATATCCGTTCATTAAGAGGATAGAGGATTGACTTCAGTAAAAGATATTTGATTTGTGACCTTTAAAGCAAAGTGGGTTTCGTATCCTTTTAAATGAATTGCTTGTTCTGTTATTTGTAGCATTATGATAACAATGCATTTTTTTCTATAACTGAATAAAAAGTCTTAAAGTTATATTTCTTTGATAATCAATACCACAAAGCTGATTTTATGAGGTTGGATGTTTCTAATATGTCAACATTTCACCATGTTACTTAAAACATTTGGACATAAGTCATAATAATGACAATGATAACTTACATAAAACAAAATTTATTAATACGGGTAAAAGACATTAAAGAAATTGAATTATTACCTTTAAAACTTGAAAGGATTAAAAATTAGTTAAAATAGAATTTCTGACGAGAATATATGACTTTTCTCCCAACTCTATTTTACTTTGAAGTAGAATGAAATTGATAACGAATCTTAAGTTAACTTATTTACAAATATTGGCTATAAATCTTCATTTACTTAAAGTTGATTTTAATTACTGAATTACGTTGATTTTACTTTCCAAATTGAAATTCGTTCGATATTATTATAAATCGTCAGCTGGAATCAGTTCAAAGATAATTCTTAAACAATTATTATGGAATAATTTTTAATATTTTATTATTTGTAACGGACTATAATATGTTCAGTGAATATATCTATTTACAAATCATTCCGATGCTAGAAATGAATAATATTCGTAAAAGATCTGTATGATTCTTTTTCTATTCTTCGTTTTTCCAATACAAAATAGACCACGTTATTTTCTTCTATTCTGTGAATAGAACAAAAACTAAAAACAAGTTAAATAGTTCCATCAAAAGGAATTGAAACGAAAGATGACATCATGTAGCAAAAAAAAAAATATTTAAATATTTATTTACAGGGAACTGATATGGTTCATTTTTATTTATTTCTATTTTATTTCTGAGAAGTAGTTGCATCTCAATTCTGAGAAATCAATATGATAATCTGTGGTTAAAATAATGTAACATTAACAACAATTACAATTCCTAATTGTATAGTAGAAGAGCAATAGGAAATATTTCTAACCTTAATTGATTTTGTTTTAATATTGATAGATTTAAAAAGAATCTTACTTTGATCCAAGTGCTGTTCAGTTCTGTGCTCTTTGAAACGAGGAAAGAAAGTCCCCAGTATGAGGTAAGAGGGAAAAAAAACTGTTATTGGTTTTTCAGTAAATAATTTCTATGTTTGTCTGACTTAATCTCCTTTAAGAATAATTCAAGAATATAAATGAATAGTATTAAAGATATGTTTAAGCAAAATTAATGATAAAAAGATGAATGTGAAATGTTATGGGATTTGCTGTGACTTTAGTGATTGCAAATGACCTTTTTTAAATTAAGAGATGAATTGTAGCGTTTTCCAGAAGAGTATATTTGGAAATTGTAAATGAATGTGTTACTGATAACTAAAACGTGTTTTATAAAACAATATTTTTAATCTTAAAGAAATTTTCTCTTTCTCTTTAGTTGGATGACCTATGGGGTGCCATTGGAGGAAACATTGTGATGTTAATCGGAGTCTCCCTTGTTTCTATGATGGAACTCGTTGAATTCACTGTCTTTCAGCTAAAGCGTTGTTTCAATGGACAACAGGATAACAAGTACAGAGATGCAACACGTAGAGAACTGGATCTAAATGTATCGAATACATCTAATCAAAATACAAATTTAAATTATTAAATCTTTAAAAAAAATTTATTATTTTTTTTACAATTTTATGTTATCTAAATGTATTAATAAGTTTTTATAGTTTATTTTTTCTGTGTCTTTTCTTAATTCAGTTTGCCGCAGGATATATAAATTATTATTAATCGTTACAGTCTAGTATGAAGAGCGTTAGACAAGATCACCAACTGTGAAATTCCGAAAAGGACCATTATGAATTTATACCTAAAGAGCTTAACGTTAAAAATCATCAAGTATAATATATTTGAACTGTGAAAATAGTTTTCACCATATTGATTAAAATTAAATTTTCGTCATTTTTTTTTTTGTAAATCGGACAAAAGAAATGCCTCTAAAAATTAAATTCTCACAAATTTTTCTGCAATTGGACTTTTATCAATTTTTATCCGTAGTAACAACCTTGTTTGAGACATGAAGGATTTGTTTCTGTTCAAGATTGGGAGAAATTGACTAGATCTACTTTATCATCCTCAATTTCAGTCTTTTACTTTGCATTTAACACTATTAATACTTTCCCTTAATATTATTACACGCATGAAACATTCTGACATCGTTTTTACACCATTCTGAACTACAATATGTATACGGCGTCGTAAAGTTTGTTTTGAGAGTAAAAATTCTTGTCTTTCATCATTATCCATGCTATATGAGTGATTGGAACCGTGATCTTTGTGAATCTCTTAAAAGTTGCAAGCTAACAGCTAGATTATTTCACATTCGGCATTAGGTTACTTAATATTTTTAGAGAATTGCATCTAATACATTTATCACAAAATGGAAAAACAAATACTTAAAATTTTAGATTTATGTTGCTACCAAAAGTAACCTATTTCAGCATTTGATGAAACCTTGCTTTAATACTCCTTTATCACTTATCACAAACTATTATTAATAATGGAGTCACTTTACAATAATTATATTTAAAGGATGGTATTTTTGTAAATATTAATTTTAATCATAGAAAAAAATAGTTAGAAAAAATTAAAATCATATAAATATGAGACAATTCTGGTGTAACCAGAAATGAATTACTGACAATTATATCAACCCCTCAGAGTAATGACATAAGAGTAAATGAAACGCATTCATCAAATATTTTAAGAAATATAGGCGTTGAATTAGAAATGACATCCTCACACAGCTGATCGGTAGTCATCAGTCAGGACCATCATCTCCGAACAAAGTTTAGAGAGATCATTAAAAAAAAACAAAAAAAACGGGCGATGTGCACCAAGCATACATAAACATTGAGGGTTGTTCAAATCATTTCTTACTCTACATTTTCTGCGCAATATCAAGATTTAGCAACCCAATTTTCTTCTGCTAAGGCATTGCTCAATTAGAAACTTACCATCAGTCCAACGCTTTATCAAATGGCTATCATCGACTCCGATTGAAATCGACTCCTGGAATAGTTGTATTTATTATATGTTTAAATACGGCTTATTCCTTTGAAGATTCTTGCCTTCAAAATTCTTGTCTTCAAGAAAAAATTCGACACGCATGCTTTTTTTTTTTCCTCCTCCACGGAAGCTGCCATTTTGAAAAGTGATCCGGAAATGACGTTAAATGTTATTAACCAGTCACAGCCAGTTTTAGAATAAGGATATGCTAACAAGGATTTATCAGTGAAGTTTTGTTTAACTCTGTTGGTGTGCACCAACTTTTATTGAAGACTTGTAAAGTCTCGACTGCGAGTAGCAGCTCATCAACTGACAACCTCTTTGGCAAAGCATTGGTACATGCCTCCTAATGTCTTTAGTTATCACTGTAAACTTAAGATATGCATTTACTTAATATAATCGAGATTAAGTAATGGCGATTTGAAAAAGAAAGGATTGCCGTTGAAAAATAAAGACTCCGTAATCAGTGGATAAAGTTTAATGAAACAACAAAATGGATAAAACGCAAAGAATATTAATAAAATTAGCCACAAAACCTGAAGATATGAAGGAGATTTTTTTATCCTTCAATATCCTTCGGCAGAAATCAATAGGCATAAATCGAGGCTTATACAGGGTGTTTCGGAAATGGTAGAGAAAGCGAAGAGATACAGGTTCAAAAGG
>JAFIDM010004315.1:25372074-25391280 GCA_023159025.1 Thereuonema tuberculata
AATTTCTAAATCACTGTTGAAAAATTTCTAGATTGCGGCAACCTTTTAATTCAGTAGTTAACTACTTATTTGTATATTTGCCTAATAATAAAAGCCCTCGGATTATTAGTCTTCTGGGTTTTGTTGGAGGAAAAGCAGTACTTAATAAATTTTGCAATCAGAAGTACAACTTCAATAACACCTACAAAAGTAAATCCAGCCCAAAGTCCAAGGTTGCCTCCAATAGAACCAAGAAGATCAGGAATCTAAATAAAGAAAGAGAAAAACTTAATATTAGAAAAAACGAAACAAAAAAGAAACATTAATATTGAAATTTTAGTACACCATTAATACTCAGTATTTAAACTTTGACTGTAACTCATATCTACTTTCTGAAAATGTTTCAAAATGATATCAGTCAGTTCTCGTCAACCGCAGGAATGTATTCCACAGTAACGGAAACAGCATTTTCTGAAACATTGATCCTATAGATAAAATGGGATTAATGTTGCTGCGGACCGTTTTCACTATACACTTTTAATATAAGGTTCTTCTACAATAAGATAACGTTGTTTACCTTGAATTTCTGTTCCTCTTTGCTTCTATGTAGAATCATGGAATTCATGCTAACAGAGACCCCTATTATATTCTTTTCTTGTCTGAAAAAAGAATTTAAAAAAATTTCAATGAACAAACTTTATTTTTGTTTCTAACTGAATATTATCTGATAACAATGAAATCTCAACTGAGACACTCACTGCACTATTTGTTCTTCAGTTTCGAGTTCAATTCCAAAAGTGGTGAAATAACTCTATTTGGAAGAAAAATAAACAGACACTAAAATTAGCATAAAGTGTATTTTAAATGAACTTATCAATATTCTCTTAATTGTGAGTAATTCAGAAAATTAGAAAAATGTCTAGATATCACTTTCAATTTCTTACGGCGGCGTGCACCAAGTTTTCGTTAACTTTGAGGATTGTTAAATCTCCCCTCGATATTTTCTGTGCACCAGCATTCGGTAGGAGTTTACAGTCGTCGCGGCGAATTTTGAAACCGGAAACACATTATCATTGACTAATTTCTCCAGTATCAATGCCATAAGCTCCGCAGGAAATGTCAATCTCAATTATCAAAAATAGGAAATATCAAAAATCTCACATATATTTTCTTGAAATCGACGAGCAACGTTAAGAATAATTTCCCTACTTGACTTTTGAGAACTTTTCCTCGTCGAAATGTTAAATGTGAAGCAGCGACCGCCATTTTCTCTTCTATTTGAATGTGACCGACCGGCCAGGAAAGGAAAATCTATAATCTGCGTTGCATTCTGGGAGTTTCAACTCTGGCCGCATTGATAATCATAGTCGTTGCACCGCTGATGATTATCAAATTGTAGCAGCAGGAATCTGGTTCGTTAAATCACTCGTCAATTTCATCAGCCACCGCGTTATTCACCTTTTCTAAGATGACCGGCGTCGGTTCTGATTGAAACCGATTCCTGTAATTTTTGACGAGGAATTAGATGTATTTTTTTCTATGAAAAGTTCGGAAAATAATATTAAATACGGTTACTTCCTTTAAAGGTTCTTGCCTTGACAATTTTTGTCTTCAAGAAAAAAAAATCTATCCATGTAGTTTTTTTTTTTTTTCTTCTCTATGGAAGCTGCCATTTTGAAATGACGTTAAATGTTATTAGCCAATCACAGCCAGTTTTAAAAATGCGGGATGCTATCAGGGACTCATAAATGAAATTTTGTCAAATTGTGTTTGATGCGCACACATTTTTATTTGAAGATTGGTTAAGATTAACAGCTCATCAGTTGACAAGTGATTTCACACAACGTTGGTGTACGCCGCCCTTAAGGCTGCTTTACACGCTCTTGAAAACTAGCCTCAAACCAGCTCGAAAACTTATCAGTTGACAGTTGCAGCTGGCAGCTTTTCGTATCGCTTTACACGAGAGAAGAGAACATCATCTCGTTTTGTTCTCGTTGATACCGTGATTAAAAATGGCGTGGCGGGGAAGCGACGAAGAAGCTGCCTTTTCAGTTTTAGTTCTGTTTTCATTGCCTGATTCTTCCGACAGCAATGACGAAGAAAAAAATAAAGAAAAACACGGAAGAAGAGAAGATGGTGGGTAAAAGCGTGGATGAAAGACGGCAAGGTAGCGAAAGCATGCTGAGCTCGTCAGGAGTCCACCTACTTGCTGCCATTTTTAAGATCTTCAGCGACTTGCTGGTGTCGACTTGCGTCTAATACTTGGCTGAATTTAGAACTCGATGTAATTAGAGCAACTAGCAGTGCAAGTGGGGGTTCGAGCAAGTGGGGGTTTTCCGAGCCACTTGCCGGTTTGAGGCAAGTTTTCGAGAGTATGTAAAGCAGCCTTAAGGACTTATTTTAGCCTGAAGGACTTATTTTTAAGAACTTAATAAGTTCTTAAAATAATTCTTGTAAAACTAGACTTTATGCTTTCTATTTTGCAAATGTTAAGAATTTATTTTTATACACGTTAAAAGCTAATTCAATGTTTTAAAGATGTCTTTATATTCCTGATAAGATAAATAAACATATAAATTTACTTCATTTGTTTGTATGAAAAAAAAATTGCCTAAAAGAACTTAAAGCCTATTTTTCTTATTTTTTTCCTTTTGCCTTTTCTTCTTTTTTCTTTTATTCCTATCGATAAATTATACTGTCTATCACATAGTAAATAATAAGTTCAATTTTCTTCTGAAAAATTCATTTAATTTTATTAAACGCTGACAAAATTAGAGGAATGAACAAGCACTGTTAAGCACGATTTATTAGTTCATTTCATAGCTTTTATATGGAAATTTCTGTCACTTAAACATTCCTTTCTCCAACAGAGATCCACAAGAAACATTTTCAAATACACTCACTTCCAAAAGTTAAGCACGGAGAGGAAAAATGTTAATTTCCGTAAGAGATCTGAATTAAAGAAGCTGAAATTTGCTGCAAAGGTAGAAGGAAGTACGCAAATTATATAGGTAATAGCCAATCACGGTTTCGCGTCGAGAAATATGCAAAACAGGCAGTCGTATAAGAAGTCGGCATTGTGAAGGGTTACAGGAATTGCATATAAGTGCTGATGAAAGGTGTTTAGAACATTCGTGCGATTTGTTTTCAAGCTATACGTGTTTCTATGGCTTCCAGAAGACGAATGGAAGATTCTGAGCGCTGGCGGGCTGTCGTCGCATTGAAGCAGGACAGTCTATAACAGATGTTGCTCGTTTCTTCGGCGTTCATCATTCCGTCATTTCACGATTATGGAAACAATTCTAAACCAGCCAAACAGTTGTCCGAAGACCTGTAGCCGGTCGTCCAAGGGTTACGACCCTCGCAGAAGATCGATATATTGCTGTTGTAGCCAAGCGGAATCGAAGATCGACCTCCACACGTGGGACATCTATGGTTGTAGCGGCCATCGGTAAGAAGATCTCTGCCACTACTGTTCGTCGAAGGCTACACATGAATGGTCTGTACGCCCGGGTACCACGAGTTTGTGTTCCTTTATCCGTCCAATCCAGAGGGGCACGATTACAGTGGTTCCGCCAGCATGTGAATTGGACTATGTCTGATTGGGGTAACGTTATGTTTACAGATGAGTCCAGATTTGCCCTACAACCCGATGATAAGCGTGTAAGGGTCTGGAGGGAACAAGGCACATGCAATCGGCCCCAGAACATCACCGAACATCACGCATTCCGCGGTGGAAGCATCATGGTCTGGGCAGGGATTTCATTGGGATATCGCACCGACCTGCATATCAACAGGCGAAGTTCTGTGACGGCTGTATGGTATCGAGATGAAGTCCTACACCCTATTGTGAAACTGTACGCTGCAGCAGTTGGTCCTTCTTTCGTTTTAATGGACGATAATGCGCGTCCCCATAGAGCTGCCATCGTTGACGACTTTCTGGAGAGTGAGGGGATTGCGCGTATGGAGTGGCCGGCTTATTCGCCGGACCTTAATCAAATTGAAAATCTTTGGGATGCCTTTGGCCGTGCTGTATGTCGACGTTTCCCACCTCCAGCCACTCTCAAAACTTTAGAAAATGACCTATAGGAGGAATGGCGATTATTGGACTTGTGCGGTGGTTGATCACCTCGTAACAAGCATGATCACACGCTGTAAACTTTGTATGCAGGTGAGGGGTGCTCACATACCCTATTAATGTCGGTTTTTATTGTTTGTTTTGAATTTAAACATCATTTTCTTAATGACGCAAATTGGACGTCATCTTATAATTTATGAAAATTCAATATTTTGTTTATCTCTATGTAATTCTTTGTTTTGTTTCATGAATAAACATAGAGCTACTTGCAGCATTTCATGAAAATCAAAGCAATACTTGTCCATTTTTTCGCATTTTACCGCTCCGTGCTTAACTTTTGGAAGTGAGTATACAAATTAGATGGACATGAACATACTTGTCTTGTACGTTCAAACCAATTTTCTAGAAGATTCCATGTGAACAGTTATTAAAGTGGGCTGAGAATGCCGGGGAAGGAGTGACACACAAAGACTCATTATGAGATGCTCAGAAAAAATAAAATGCACCCGTTTTCCATATTTTGTTAAAATATAAGCTAAGATAGTCTTAGCTTTATAAATAGTTCAGATAGTCTTTATTCAATGAATATTACTTATTAATTTAACATTTAAAGTAATGTTACAGTAGTAGGTACTGACAGGATTACTTATCAACACTTAACTTTAAATCTGTATTTCTTAAAATTAAGGGATTGGAACTTGGTACATTTTTTGCTCTGATTCTCTGCAAGTTAATCCAGTAAAATTTTAAGCATCATTTTATAGAATTAAAGCAACTCACTTGCCAAGAAGCCTCTCGCAAGAATCCTCCTTCCGATGTCTGTGTAAAAGAGTAAATTGTTTGCCTTGAAAGGAAACGAAGGAATAAATATCGTTTATCATTAAAAAAAATTATTAAGTACAAAAACTAGGATATAATGTCAAACTATATAATTCGGGAAAAAAAATAATAAGTAAGAGTGAAACTTCAACTACATCAGCTTGTCCAGATAGAATTTATTGCTGTAATTTTAAAGCAGCACCTTTTGTGATTTTCTGAAAGTGTCTGTATATATTGAGAGATTCAGTGTTCGTAGGTTTGACCGTTGTTCAGATAAGCGTACGATAAAATTATGTTATGAATTGATCACTTGAGGGATAAGGGATGTGTTTCTGTCAATACACAGGGAAAAAAGTTAATTGACTAGAAATATTGAAAATTCCAGAATACTACATGTTGTAAATGATTAGTTTGTTTGCTATAAGTCATCGAAGCTTTTTAAGAAAAACAATGTTCTCTTTCTTTTTGTATAAAAGGAATTTAGACTATAAAATTAATCTTCGAAGAGTAAGAGTAGGCTGAATTTTTATTAGATGAATGTATAATAAAATAATTTATATTCTGTAAAACTGACTGAAAGACATGGAAAATGGGACTTGGAGCTATCTGACTTCTACAGTCTTCACTTTCCTGGAACCTAGTTGGATTAAGTTGCTGTTTGAATAAAACGCAATGATTACTGTTGTTTTTTCAGATCAAAAATTTGGAATCATGTGAGCGCTGAGTGCAATCAGCAACAGTTTCACGTGCCTCTGGTTGGTCAAATTACACATTTTAATTTTTAACTTGCAGAAAAAATAAAATGTATTGCGGTTTTTATTAATTAGCAAAGAAATAACTTTCTTGGATTCCAAAAAGATTAGGCAGAAAACTGAAAAGCTTACCATTTTTTAAAGGTATTTTAACGGGCTCCAGAGGACGAATATACATTAACCCCACTTAATAGTAGAGAATTTTCAATCTTTGAAGTCAGGTAAGTGATAGAAAAAAAATTACAAAAATCTGCTTGTCTTAAGGGAGGATTATAATATAAAGGAAGTAAGTATACTAATAAATAAGCAGATGACAATCCGCCATTTGGATATAAAGTGTAAACAGAGTTACTCGTATTCATAGTTCATAATATTATTATTATTTTCATTTTTCAGATGAGTGCTTTATCTGGTGAGTGGGTCTGGCTGAAGAGTCCACAAAAAGGACGAAACGGCCGTCGCAGACTCTCATTGATGAAAGCTCAGCTATTTTTCATTTCTGCGTCATTTCTTTATGCTTTTCTACTATTATTATTGTTTATTTTTTTTTCTTCTTTTTTTGTAACTTTTCCGTAACTTTAAAGCAAAGAAAATCTCAGCTCCTTTTTCACGATTCCGCAGTTTCCATATTGGACAACATCACATCAGTCTACGGCTAACGCAGAAAATAATAAAAAAAAAATGTCGAAAAAACTCCGTCTTGAGAGAAATAATTCCATTGTGCTAATTCAATTTTCTTATTTTATAACAGCTTAATAAATATACAAAATGGTTATACATCATAATCTTCTGTCATTCGAAAAAGTACTTACTTTAATCTGTCTATATTTCATCTTTTTTTTGCAAAAGACTTCATCAAGACCGATATAGACAGATTAAAGGAGGTACCTTTTTTCGAATTACAGAAGATTATTGTCCTCAAAATGAAAGTTGACCGGCGGAAGTTTGAACTGCGCAGCCCTTCCGGTAGCTGATCAATTATGTTTTCCTGTCACAATGGACGACAGAGTCTGTTTTCACTGAGAAAGACATGTTGATAACGCCAAATTAAAACTTCTCTCGACTATTTACCGTTATTTCAATACCAGTTGCTAACAATAAGTATTTATATAAATAAATAAATATATATTATTTATAAATACAATGCTCTTTTGCAAAGTAATAAGCCTTTACCGTAATGGCGGCGTCCTATCATAACATCAGACGGAAGTGCCTGACCAGACTAATCGATGATACATGCGCAGATCTCACAAAAACAGGGCGGCCATCTCTCATTGGGAGGACAGTATGAAGTATATATTTTAATATTAAGAAGATATTTAATGAAAACGACATGGGTGTTCATAAATCATAGTACGGAACTGGCAAAATAAACAGTATTGAAACATTCCACATCTCCACGCTGTAATAGGGCGTGTCCCAACGTCACGTTCTATTTGAATATAAATTGTATAGTAACTGGTATTAGGTTTTGAATAAATTGAGGCAATAATGGTTCTGAGCACAGAAGAAAAGGCATTTTAGTCGAATATTACAAGCGTTCATCATAAGTGCTTATCTATCATACAACTGTGGTGTGCATGCAGTTTGTTCATGAAAACATTAATGGCCGTGTCATCTGAAGGTTCATAGAATTTCCATATCCTTTCCATTCCTGAAGTTACACCACCTGACGCATATCTATGGGAATATTGAAGCAGTTGGTGTCTCACACTAACCACCGAACACTATTCAGAAACTCAAGGAGTTCCTTTTCAAGGTTAAAGTTTGAATTAAGAAACTGCCTGCACGCTACAGCTGTATGTCAGATAAGCACTCTACCAAGAGACGGCCGTGATTCTCCTTTATTGAATACCGTTCATGGCCGCCGCGTGCATCCTTTACGCTGTGTCAGCACACTATCCGTGCGTCGGAATTTTTGGATGAGCCTAAAGCCGAACGCACATTACACCACGTGTCCGTATCTCGTAAACAGACAAATGACGTCATTCCGTAAGACGTTCGTCGATTCGTGACGTTAAACTCAAGTATTTCTGCGAATACAGAAGTGTGCCATACTGACTCAATGGAAGAAACATTCTGATTGGTGACGTTAACTTTGCGTCACATACGGAAAAAGGGAAGCTTGTTCAATAAAGTGACGGAATACTTGAGTTTAACGTCACGAATCGACGGACGCCTTACGGAATGACGTCATTTGTCCGTTTACGGGATACGGTAGTTCAATGCGCGTTCGGCTTAGAATCACACTGTCACGTGGGATTTGCTTCCGAACGTAAGCTGAACCGCTCCTTCACATATGCAGGGCTGGGCCCGTCTTTTCGTCCTAATCCGTATGGACGGTGTATTACTACTAAAATACCTTTTCTTCTGTGCTCAGAACCATTATTGCCTCGACTTATTCAAAATCTAATACCAGTAACTATACAGTTTATATTCAAATAGGAACAGTTCGGACACGCCTTATTTGGGCTGGGGATATGGAATGTTTCAGTACTGTTTTTTTTACCAATACTGTAGTACTTCAAAAGCCTTTGAGAAACTCAAGTCACAAAACTGACTTTATTTCATCTAATTAAAGGATTCATGGAAGTGTAGTCTTCATTTTCTCTTTAATAATTCAAATTGTAAAGTAATATATGCTTTTATTTTTGAGATAGAAAATTATGATACCAACCAACATGGTAAAGGACAAGTACACTCAACATCTTCTTTGGGAACTGTATAACTACTACAGCAATCTGTAGAAATAAAAGAAGCGGAAATCAGAATGACAATATTTGGTTAGAATACACTTTTACATTACGAATAAAAATGTAATCTTAATATATAAAAATGAATATGTCTTTGTTTGTTTGTCCTGTATGCGTTCCTGTACCATTCATCAGATTGCGATGAAACTTTGGTGAGTTGTTGTGCGCACGCCCGCGAAGGTTTCTGAATTAGTAGAACCATTTTACAATAACTGGTGAACGGGCGTTTCAACAAAAGAGTGTATTTCCGGTTTCAACCTTTGCAGTTTCCGGTGCGACTCGCATTTGCAATGAGCATCAACAAAGCACAAGGATAATCGCTAAAAGTGTGTGGACTAAATTTGGAAAATCCATGCTTCACACATGGACAGCTGTATGTGGCCTGCTCACGCGTCGAGAAACCTTCTGATTTATTCGTGTATGCACCAGACGGAAAACAAAAATATTGTGTATCCAAAAGCATTTCAATAAACAGAATTGAAACACAAACACTTTCTTTCTTTGAGTGGCATTGCAACGAATGCCGGGTACACTTAGTAAGCAATAAAAGAAACAATTATTGTTTTTAAACTTTAGAGTTAAAAATTAATAAGCATTTTTTTCGTTAATTACTGTTCATTCTTTATATCTTCTATGACTTCAGGAAGATCTGCTTGAAGTAAGTTTGCCACTCGTACTTGTAAATTTTTGTTATTGTTGATGTAAAGCACGAGTCTGATAAGCAACTCCTACAGATACTTGATAAAATATGTAAGAGGTCCCTTTTTTAGATCTGGGTAGTTTTTATACAATTCAGAACTTTATGTAGATGATTATTGTAGAGATTATAGAGATTATCATAGAGATGTCAAACATCTCTAACTCAAGCAAAATCTGCAGAGATAAAATACATTCATCTATTCCTATCAGGGGCGTATATAAGGGCGGGGGCCGAAATAATGAAGGTATGTCCTCCAACGTTTTTTTTTTTTGTTTTTTTTGGTTGAAGAGATAGGTTTTTATGGGTTTTTTTTTTTTTGGTTGAATAGATTTTTTTGGCCCGGGCCCCCCCCTCCCCAAAATAATGAAGGTATGTCCTCCCAACGGTTTTTTTTTTTGTTGGTTTTTTTTTTGGTTGAATGGATAGGTTTCCATCGTTTCTTTTTTTGGTTGAACAGATGGGTTTCCATGGGGTGTCTACTTAAAATTTCTTAACTTAACTTTACATTAATCTTAGGCCCCCCCCCCCGAAAATATATTCTATATACGCCACTGATTCCTATAGACAAGACATCGCCTTGATTAAATTAGAACTATTATGAAATGAAATTGAAAGTAATAATAATACTATCATCTTGTTAAATAAAAATACAGAACTGAATTGATTTGTAAATTTTATAATATTGAAGAAGACCCAAGAACGAGGAAAATAATAGAGTACCATAATTATAAGAAATACTAGGGATAGTAACCTTAATCGTAATGAGGGAAGGACAGTTGATAAAGTACTGGTAAATTTAGCAGGAGAAATAGTAAAATCATGTGTTAATAACAGAAGGTTGATAAAATTTAAAGAATTGAAGTTGTGAATTAAAGTAAATATAGGAATTGAAGTAATTCTGTTAGTCATGGGTAAGTGATTGCTATATTAAACTATGTTCAGGAGAGTGTATGTGATATGTAGACATCTGCAATTATTTCAATTTCTTCAAAAGATTGAAAAAGGAATGAAGTTATACTTTCCGAAAATTTGCTTAATAAATATATTTTTGGAATATATTTTTTGTGGCAATATTGTATATTTGTTAGGAATATATTTGCTGGGTTTTGTTTTCTTACTCATATCACAAGCAACTTCATTAGGCTTTAAAGGCAGAACTGGATCAACACAATTGCGTTGAGATAAAGTCCATTTCTTCTGACAATTTTCCATACAGTCCTAAAAAAAAATCATTACAATTAATATTTTATATTAATTTATAATTCTTACAAATTCTTTGGTAAGAATACATTCTAATAATGAAAATAATTATATTATAATATATCATAATATATATATATATTATAAATTATATATATTATATATAATATAAAATATTATAATAACTTCCTTCTTATCTAATTATAATAAATCAAAATATATATATTGTATATTATATATATTATATATATATAATATATATTACGATATATAACATAAAATATTATAATAACTTTCTTCTTATCTTCGTCTTTCCAACGTGAAAATGATGTTTCTAATAAAACACACACTATATCTTAAACAGGATTCATATTTAAAACAGCATAGGACTGCGAAACAAGAGCGCTCCGAAAGAATTTCACATTGGAAGAACAGAACATATTTCTCAGTTGTAACTTCACCTATACAGCGGGTGATGTCATGGTTGTCATAGCAACCATCGCTTCGGTTATCCAGCTAGGCTCCGCTCCTGAGGTTGAGAAACTTCCTATAAAAGTCTACTTCACTTGGCTCGGTGCCAGAACAGTCCCGCAGCAACGGCGCGGGACTTACAAAATACAAAAATACGTTTCTATTAAAACCAACATACGTGATAAGGAAAATAAATTTTTCCTTATAATAATTGTTATATTATAAATAAATAATATTGTATCATAAATAATTGGTGAAGTGCCACTTCACCTACTTCCCCTGAATAGCCGCCACTGTTATTACTGTACTTTGACTTAAAAAAACTGCTATTCTGATACGAATACATCTACTTTCAAATACGAATACAACTGAACTCAAATTTATGGATTATAAATTTGTGCTTAACGTTAGAAATTAAACGCAACTTTCAATTTCTAAGGAATTTTCGAAACAATACTCTTATACTCTAATGGAGTTATACTTTAAAAGAATGTAAAGTAGTAAAAAATGAACAAATTTGGCTTCTGCGCGACATCTGGTGGTGGTTTCTTCAATCATTGCATTTGTTGATTCAATATTAGAACTCAAAAAATATAAAAAGACATAGTGAGTGTAGTCTTATATAGTCATTTAAGCTTATATGGAAGTACGATAAAAATATGCCCACCTCCAAGGAGTATTTATATTGTCTTTCTTTGGTAGAATAAACAGAGAGATGGAGCATGTATTCACCGTCATCATCATTACCTGTTAAATTCAAGCATTTTGATGGATAAGGATATGGGAGTCGTTCGATCTCACTCTGAAAATGAAAGGAAATATTAAAGGGAATTGTTATTACTAACCAGGGGGATAATCCTTGTTATTGAATAAAAGATTAAGATTAAGATAAAAGATTAAGATTAGGAAATCTTGGACTCAGCAATTTAACAAATGATACGTAGTGAAATGCCAGCATAGATTACGTTACGTCTTATTATCAATCGCATTCCAAAATAATTTACTATTAATTATGACGACTCCGGCAGGAACTACTATTGTCCTCCAAATGAGAGATGGCCGCCCTGTTTTTGTGAGATCTGCGCATGTATGATCGATTAGTCTGGTCAGGCACTTCCGTCTGATTTTATGACAGGACGCCGCCATTACGGTAATCGCTTGTTACTTTGCAAAGAGCATTGTATTTATAAAAAATATATATTTATTTCATAAAAGAAAAAGTAAAATAACACACAATAACTAACAACAAAATTTCACTAAGCTGATCTGATTTTAGATTATTTTGCTGGGTAACTGAGGACGACGCCGTTTCAGGTTTCACCACCTTCTTCAGCTCAGTCCCGACCCAGAAGAAGGTGAGCTGAAGAAGGTGGTGAAACCTGAAACGGCGTCGTCCTCAGTTACCCAGCAAAATAATCTAAAATCAGATCAGCTTAGTGAAATTTTGTTGTTAGTTATTGTGTGTTATTTTACTTTTTCTTTTATGATATTAACATTGTACACACGTTAATTTTGATTTTATATATTTATTTATTTATTTATATAAATACTTATTGTTAGCAACTGGTATTGAAATAACGCTAAATAGTTGAGAGAAGTTTTAATTTGGCGTTATCAACATGTCTTTCTCAGTGAAAACAGACGACGTCGTCCATTGTGACAGGAAAACATAATTGATCAGCTACCGGAAGGGCTGCGCAGTTCAAACTTCCGCCGGCCAACTTTCATTTGGAGGACAGTAATTATGACAACTGTAAAGAACCCTTTGAATTAAGATGGACTGTTTCAATATATTAATAAGCCTCCTTCATCAAAGAAAATGAAAAGTTGTTATCAAAAATGTTTTATACTTTTTTCAAGGAAGAGTTTTTTTTTTTTTTTTTTTTTTTTTTTTAAATTTGCTCTTATCTTAATTGTTGTAATTTATCTCCGAAATTAAAAGATTTGTTTTTATCTTCATAGCTAGTTGCTCTATCTGACTGGTATTAAACTCGTAAACTAGCCGTGTATATTGTAAAAACTTACTTTTCTTTTTGTAGGTATTGAGGATTCTATCTCTACGTTATTAAATCTGAAGAAATAGTTACGTAACTTGGGAAACCGGTCATGTATATTGAGAAAACTTTTTATAATTTAGTCAAGTTTTTTTTCGTTATGTGTGTCGGCAGTTTTAACGTCACCAGTTCTGTTATCTTCATCGACCAGGAAAGAAAGTCTGTTTATGCTCCTTTTAGCTATAGTGTTCCCTTTAATTAGTGCTATTTAAGTTATAAAATATCCCTTTTTTCATTTTTTTAATGTTATTTACTAAGAAATGTACTTACTATTTTTCTTGTTAAAACTTTTTAGAGACGAAAATAATTGTGGGATTATTAAACTTTAATAGAATTAAGTTTGTGTGACCTTAGGTCTACAGACATAGAAATATAAAAACAAAACCGTGTATTATCGAGCTAATCTTATGATATTTTTTGATCGATGAAGGATAGTTGGATTACTATGGTACAGCGAAAGATACTCTGTATTGATAATTCTAGCCAAATAATAGATGAAATTTAAAATAATTTAGGATAATTTTAATAATAAAAATGCCTGTTTTAAACCAATATGAGTAAATTTCCCTGGATATAAATGAAACACTTTTAATTTATCCATAATTGGAGCTCGTCCAGGCTGATGAATGGACATGATGGCAGCATGTTTTCGATGCCTAAATGGATACCACTCTTCTGATTGTAGATTAAGAATCATTGTTAGTTCTGAAAAAGAAAGGAGAAACGGCTCAATTAACTCATTCACTTAAGATTTATCATTTAAGCAAAGCAAAGCCTTACTAAACATCTATAATGTACAAGACTTAAGGAAAGAACAATATTTTACGACTAAATCAATAAATACAAGTAATTTAATAAACTACTATTCAACCAACCAAATAAAATATAATAGATTTTCATCTTCCAACTAAAAAAAAAAGGAACAACGGCTTTGATTTTCCAACTATAAACTAAAGAAGTCTAACGGATCTCAGCGACTGATGTTAAGCCGTTGTTACTGAAAACATGCACTACATTTTCTTTCGCGAATATTTTGCAGGAATTCACTATTCTTGAGTAATGCAACAAACAGGACAGGCCCAATTGAAAGATTATCATTCAATCTGAGTAATTTTTCATAGATTTACATCATTCTGAATAATTAGTTTGAATTTTCATTTTTCTTTTCAGTCTATTTTAACTTTTAAGTTTAACTCTATTTTAGGCTTCTATAGAGCATAGCTCAAAGCAGGAGAAGCATTATATCCTTGCTCTGTCTGTCTGTCCGTCGGGGGAATTTCTTATCTCAGGAACGACGTATGCTGAGACATTAAACTTCGTGAAAAATATCTTGCCAAGACTAGCTCATAGCCGTTGAGAATTCGTTTCTAGCTCGTGTGATTCTCCAGTTACAGGTCTCCTCTAAAATTTGATCTTAATTTATAAGTTTTTTCATTAAAATCTGATATATTATAAAAATTTATTTCTTCACTTTTTATATTGACTTCAACAAGGATTATTATATGAATTATTTAAATGGAGCCAATTTTCCTTTTAATCTTCTTGAAATAAATTTTATAATGATTGGTCTATTTTTATTATAATGGGATCTCCCAAATCTATAGAGAGCTTTTATTTTTTTGTGGGGTTTTGAAGTTGTAATTTTGTGTTAAATTTTCATTTATATATATACAGTCCGTTTTCGTTTATGAGAGCCTTCAGCGCTTTTGCGCATGCGTCAGGTCTCCTGCGATTTCTTCCAAATAGGGGCGAGGAAGATGGGATGTTTACTTTTTATAGTGTTAGTTTACTAGTAGCTGCGTTCTATTTGCGCTTTTCGGGAAAGAATTATGGAAAGAATAAATACTATTGCACAAATGCTCCTCGTTATGTTTTCTTAAAAGCGAAAATTTCCAAAAGAATTTCTTAGAAAAGTATCCATCTCAGCGTATCACCCCTTTCAGGAGTAGAATCGTCCCGCAGTGGTAACTCTGCCATTCAGAAACGGACTGTATATTCTTTACTTGTTATCATTTTTAAAGATATCCTTATGGATCAAATATTATAAGAGTTTTATGTAAATATTTTTAGAAATCATTTTTTTCTATTTATCTGTATTCTATTAATTTTTATTATTTATTTTATAACATTCCTTTTCTATTTCCTAATTACTGATGTTCTGTTTATTTTTAAATTCTTTAGCGTTGTAGCTGTTGAATCAGTTAATTAATTTAAATTCGTTATGTTTTTATCCAATTATTCTGTATACTTTTAATTAATCTTCCAATCAAATTCTTCAATGTAAATACTATAAAAACCAATGTTTTTCGTTTAATAAATTAATTCAGTTCAGTTCCAGAACATGACTCGTTGTTTCTCCATCTCAACGACTCTCCCACAAACACCATTACAACAATATTTTCTTTGTTTGAAAGTTAAAAGCCAATTTTTCTTTTTCTCTTCTTGAAATAAATCTTACAATGGTTGGTCTATGTTTATTATAATGGGATCTCCCAAATCTATGGAAAGCTTCTTTTTTCTCTGTGGGGTTTGGAAGTTGAAACGTTTCCGAGATTTTAATATTCGCTCTGTATAGAAGCCATGAGGCATTATGGGATCGCTACTGGGATTACTACTCCTACCTTGTATTAATCTTTCAATTTTTTAATCTATTTTTAATTTTAATCTACTTTTAGTTTAGTACTGTAATTTTGAGTTAGTTTTCAGTCATAACTAAAGCAGAGGAAATTTACTCATTACAAGTTAGAAAGCTGACGGAATTTAAGTCTTCAGAAAGGAAGCGAAACAATATATATAATAAATAAATAAGCAACATTATCAAAAATAGTACCAACAATATCAGGCGATCTATTCATAAAATAATAATAATTATTATTATTTTATTATTATTATTTGATTCGGTCCCTCATTCCTGGCTTCTACACACTCTTCATCTCTACAAAATACAGCCCAAGATCGCGGCATTCTTGGATGCCACGATGTAGAGTTGGAACACAACATTACACCTACGCACTTTCACCACTACAGACCCCATTCCCATAAGGAGAGGTATTTTCCAGGGAGATTCCTTGAGTCCTATTTGGTTCTGCCTCGCCTTGAATCCAGTGAGCCTCTTACTAGACAACACAAAACACGGTTATATGCTTTCCCCAGGCACTCTGACACCATACAAAAGTAATTCACACACTTACTCTACATGGATGACATTAAACTCTATGCCACAAACAATGCACAACTTACTAATTTACTACAAGTCACAACACAGTTCACCAAAGACATTGGGATGGAATTTGGAATCGACAAATGCCGCAAGTTACACATACAACGTGGGAAGACTTCGAATTTGGAAGGATTTGAACTGGACCATGGGTTGGCAATCCAATCCATGGAAGAGGGAGAGTGTAGAGAATTGTATAAATATAATTAATTATTTATTGTATTTTTTTTATGTTTTCCCCTGATTTAAATTTATGTTTAAAAGATTTACTTCAATACGATTTGTACTTAGAAATAAGGACAATTTGTTTATTAGTTGAAGCGCCGTGATATTAAAATATCATGCCAGGTGTCGCTTCTGCTAAAAGCATTTTCGTATATAATGCGACTTTGATTTTGAGGACATTAGAACTACAAGATGTCGACTTGTGTTTGGTTCACGTACGCGTAAAGAGATGGATCGTTTCCGTAAGATTTGTAAATGCGAATGTTTGATTATGGTATAACGATTTGATCTTTAATTGATGTAATACTTTTTTTTAATTATTTTTTTTCTTTTAAATTTTACTAGATCTCTTTCTTTAATGGGGCCTAACGTATGTTAGAGGAAATGGCGATGCGAAGATTTAGGCATAACCTTTAAGGCTTAAGAGTAAAGGCAATTCGTGACTGATGTAAAGGTTTGGCATTGCAGTGAATTACTTTTTCGCAGGGATTACGAAATGGTTAAACGATTAGGGCATGAATTGTAAATGGTCATATAACTCATTTGAATCCTAGAAGATTTATCGTTTTTTTGGCTGATGTTTGCAATCCGATGTCTTTACGTTGCCAACGTTCCATGAGATATGACACTTCGAGTATCAACTGGGTTTGATATGTTAATTATAAGTGATATGTTTTGTCAACGAAGTTAAAGATAAGGCTATTTACTTTATAGTCTAATTTCATGGTGTGTAATTAGTACGTGTACAACAAGGGACTTTTTCAGTGGGTCGATGCTAAAGACCGTTACGAACGTTATTTAATTAAAATATTAAGTTACAGAGTAATGTAGTAACTTTCTGTGTTTTAATTTCTAGTATTTAATGGATGTTATCTTATAGCAAGATTTGTATGATTCTAGAGATTTAAGTTTAAGGCTTATTGCTCAGATTACAAAATATTAGATATTTTTGGAACGTTCAATTAATTGTCAATGTTTTAATGGCATCTGCATATGTAAGTTTAATTTGCCGAAAGCAGTAATTTTCAAATTATGTGCGTAATATCATATTTGTGAATTTGATTAATGGAACGTTCGAACGTAGGGTTAAATTTGTATGCGTGATACATACAATAGAGTAAATGATTTACTTGATAATATTAATCTTGATTGATTATGTTTTTACATTGAGGTTCATAGAATCATGAATACTTATTTGTATATTTTTATAATTATTGATTAAACTTGATGTGATTATTAAACCTTATTTATTTCCTGTTACTAAATGCTCTGCTAATTTCTTTTCATTTTAAATTCTGTAAATTGACATTTACAATTTCTTAAAGACCTAATAATTAAATTCTTAGGTAGTCATTGCAGAAGTTAAGAATACTTTAATAACAATAATATTACAGAGAGACCTACAAGTACCTGGACTTCCAGCAAGCGCGCGTCATTAACAACGCAAACATCAAAAATGCACTGAAGAATACATACCTTGCTCGCGTTCACAATATCCTCAAAACACAACTCAACGCCAGAAATAATCTTAACGCCATCAACACTTTTGCCGTCCCCACACTAACATATTCGTTTGGCATAATTTCATGGACAAACACCGAACTCGAAGCACTACAATGCGCAACACGCACTACATTCACGAAACACAACATCCACCACCCCAAGTCCGCTACGGAAAGGATACTCTTCCCCGCAAGGAGGGAGGCCGAGGACTCATCAACCTCATCACTCTACACGAAAATCAAGTACACACACTTAGGGAACACTTCCACCAGCTATTGTCAAGGCAGACACACACCTCACACCCCTGAACCTCGAAAACTCTTCTCCAACACTCACCACCCCCGACGCCCACACTCAGCAGCTGCGTGAATCGTGGGCTCGTAAGGAACTCCATGGCAGACATCGCCACGAACTCAGCCAGCCTTATGTCGACATGGAAGCTTCGAACAGATGGCTGACGAGTGGTGGCTGTTTGAGGAGACCGAAGGGTTCATGATCGCGATACAGGACCAAGTCATCTCCACACTCAACTACAAGAAACACATTCTAGACGATGCAAACACAGGAAATGCCACACTACGCATGAGATGATCGACCAAATAATATCAGGCTGTCCCCTTCTCTCTCAAACAGACTACCTCCACCGACACAATCAGGTAGCGTCGATCGTTCATCAACTAGCACACAAACACACACTTATTAAAAAGACGGTCCCGTACTACAAGTACATACCACAAAGCATATTAGAGTCACCTCCATATAAACTGTACTGGGACCGCCCCATTCACACAGACAAAATCATACATCACAACAGACCTGACATCACACTTGTTGATAAGGTCAACACACAGATCTATCTCATTGATATTGCAGTGCCTATCAGCAAGAACAAGCAGAAAACTCACGCAGACATACAAACTCAGTAAATACACTGATCTAGCACACGAGCTCCAGAAGCAGTGAAGGCAGAATCGAGTACATGTTGTACCCATCGTTCTGTCTGCCACAGGTCTGGTTCTTCACATATTGCACCACAGTCTCAGCACACTAGAACTTCACAAAAACACCTATGCACAACTGCAGAAGGCTGTGGTACTCAACACAACACGCGTAGTTAGGAAATTTATCGACACAATCACACATCCCTCATCATTCTTGCACACGTCTTTACACTTGGCAATATGTGCTTTGTCGATGACCCGCCATATTGTTTTGCTGGGAAAACCCAAGGTTTGAAACATACAAACATAATAATAATAATAATAATAATAATTTGATTCTGTCCCTCATTCCTGGCTCCTACACACTCTTCATATCTACAAAATACACCCCAAGATCACGGCATTCTTAGCTGCCACGATGAAGAGTTGGAACACAACATTACACCTACGCACCTCTAACACCTCCGTCACTACAGATCCCATTCCCATAAGGAGAGGTATTTTCCAGGGAGAC
>JAFIDM010004315.1:25391680-25414578 GCA_023159025.1 Thereuonema tuberculata
ATTGTTTTTGCTGGGGAAACCCAAGGTTTGAAACATAATAATAATAAATCGTCTTAAAAACAGCCAAGGAAAATAAGAATAACAGACTTTCAGTGACGTGGAGTTGTGACTGTTAGGAAATCATAAATCATCTCTCAAATTGTCAAGGATTTTTTAAGAACATAAGAATATTAACTTTTATTTTATTTCCTTATTTTCAAAATGTAAGTCTTACCTGTCTTTAATTTGGATCTTTTTCTTTCTGCACGGTTTATACCATGATTGAAGGTAAAGCAGTTTCCCCAGTACAAGTTATTAAAATACAGGAAGGAGCTATTTCCGAAAGAAAAAAAAATTGTTCATTACAGAAAAGTACTCAAAAATTAGACATCATATTAAGGACAGAGAAACAACCTCTTAATAAGCACACACTAGCCATAATATTACGAACTTTATTAATATCTTTTATATCTTTCTTCTTGTTCTTCATTTAATGATTCAGGAATAATTTCTTTGCCAGAAGTCGAGTCTTCTGACAACATCGTAGCAGATGCAGATACTGATGCATTTTCACTTGTTGTTGTTATGTGGAGTAAATTAGAAATTTTTGGTAGTTTTTTTAATCTCTCTTCTTTTTCTTTTGTTCTTTTTGCAGCTCCACTGGTTTTACTTAAAAATTTATCAGCGATGGTTAATTGAACTTTGACGAATAAGTTACAAATACTTGCAATTTTAAAATTGTCTCAGAGTAATGCACTCATGTTTGTGAAAAACGCAAAACCCTGATGGAAACATGCAAATGAAGTGAAACTTATAGGAAATATAAAGCACGGTATGATATGCAAATGAATAAAATTTGGGAATGATTGCATATGCTTAGACTCAGCAGCGCCCTCTGAACTCTCGTGTAAGAGCATACAAGTAGATAACAAGTAGTTTTTCATAGTCAGTGAGCTGTACACGTGCCTACTGGAGTCAGTATGCCTCGTCGACGTCAAAGGGCACCTTATAAGCAAGATATGGACTTTGAACGGGGCCGAATGATCGGCTTGCGTGAAGGAGGATTATTACACAAGTAATGCTCGTACTGTGCATAATACCATGGCAGCGATGAGTGTGGAAACAGTGGACTGATGATAACAGGACGAGTCGAAAATCCGGAAATGGATCACAAAATGTGATGACACCACGGGATAAGACATCGCATCCGCATGGCAATGATGGACCGTTTAGCTTCTTCTCGAGTGTAAGCACAACGTTGGAACACTGCAACAGGTCTGACATTATCTGGTTCCACGGCTCGACAGCATCTGCTGCGCAGAGGACTGCGTAATGCTTTCCTTTGCGGAGGATTCCCCTAGGCCTGAACCATAGACGCCTCAGGCTCACCAATCCACTAGTGCGAATATTTGCACATGTCGTGTTTTTTGACAGAGTCCCGCTTCCACTTGTATTACAATGATGGCCGCATACGCATTAGACGATATCAAGGTGAGCGCCATCTTCCAGACTGCATTGTCCAGCCTCATACTACATGAATGATAGGCGTGATGGTTTAGGGAGCAATTGGGTATCATCTAAGGCGATCTCAGCTGCTACGAATTGTGGGCACTCTCAACAGCAACCGCTACATCAGGGAAGTTGTGGAGGCTGAAGTCGTATCCTTTCTTCAGCACACTCCTGGAGCAATATTCCAACAAGACAATGCCCGACTACATGTTGCCAGAAATGTCCAGGCCGGCTTCGAAGGCTGATACCCCTTCTTCCCTAGCCTGCATGTTTGCCCGATTTGTCACCTATTGAACAGTCTGGGATATGGTCACTTGGCAACTAGACTGTCATTGTCATCCAGCAGCCAATATCGATGAACCGTGGAGTCGGATAGCAGCAGCCCGGCAGGCCATACCCTAGGAACACATCTAAGGCCACGGCGTACATGTAGCAGTTCTTACATGTACAGCTGGTGGAGGCTTTACATCTTTCTGATTTTTTGCAAATGCTGTTGTTGCATTGCTCTGAAATTTTAATCGTTTGTTTGTATCACTATTAGTAATGTGTGTAATAAATGTCTTTCCATTCCGATGGTTCGTTCATGGTGTTGCAATTTTCACAAACATGAGTGTAGATAATATATCTCAAGAATATAAACGATTTGATTATTATATTTTGATTATTATAATAATTTCAGGACATTTTGTAAAGTCAACCTCTGGAATCTTAAGGAACAGCAACTATAAATTTCGTATGTATGATTTTTTTTTTGTCTGATTAATTAATAGAAAACTTAATTCTACCAGCAAATACTGAAATTCCTTCTCCAATAGAGAAGACATTTTACGTATTTATGTACAGGTGGCGACATCTATCGACAGATAAATAACTTATGACATTTCTTCATAAATATGTATGCTTTTTATAAAATTTCTTAGGAGTAATTTTTTTTAAAGTTTTGTTTTCAAAGTATCGCAATGGGAGCAGGGCCCTCGTCAGGGCCATTTTGGGAGTTGGACCCTTCAGCGTTGCTTATTCTCGCTTAATATTAGTTACGCTACTACTTAGCAGATTAATTTACAATTAGTCAGTAGAAAATTAAAGGATTTTATAAAAATTCATTCAATAATAAAAAAATAATAATTCAATACACCGTCAGTAATGAATGCAAACATTAGAAATTTTCTATATTAAAATATTGGAATCTGTATTATGTATTTAAATTGTGGATTATCTGTTTGTAAGATGATATTGATCATATTACATTTATCATTTTTTCTCATAAATTGACTCCCTCCTTCCTTTCTATCAATCCGCCTACGAAATTCTTCTTTTACAGTAAAAAAATAAATAAATAAATAAAGTAATAATAATAATAAAAGTACCCCCATCGGGCACCTCCCCAGGTGGCGGATAGGGGATAGCCTCCTAGATATAGGTGGTACTGGGGAAATTAAATACCCAGGGCGGACCAAAAACTAACACAATTCGTAAACCCACTACCGTCTGTCTGGTATCCAGCGGGTAATGGTCAGCGTCTGTTCTCCTAGATGGGGCGGCTGCAACAACAATCTTCTTGATCTCAACAATCAAGTCGTATTCCCCGTGGTCTTTCCTCGAAAGGACCACCACCAAACCTACTTTTCAACTTGAAAGCCAAACATGATGAGAATACAAGGAATGAATCCACTACCCCGGGCACCAGTCGTGAGGCTGACTTTACCTGGTCATCGGATTCCGGGGGACCAGGATCATCATGATAAGTCTATTGTTGAGAATCAGAACTCTTCTAACAGGTTACGTACAAAACACAGACACTTCATCGGCACACTTAATACAAATACTCTCTTCAAATTGGGCAAGATGAAACAACTTACAGACACACTGGAAAAATTCCACATCAAAATCCTTGCAATCCAGGAAACGCGATTTGCAGATGAAAATCATTTTGACACAGAAAACTACAGAATCTACAAGGGAAAACCAGCAGTTAAAATCAACGAGAAAGGACTCAAACAGTTGGGTACAGGATTTGCAGTCCACAAATCCATCAGGGATTCCGTCATCGACTTCAACTCCACTTCAGAACGCATATCAACGCTCTCCGTCAAATCGGCTAACAAGGCATATACTTTGATCAACGCACATGCACCCACAAACGACTATAACAAGAAAAACCCCCAGAAAGTAGATGACTTCTGGAATGATCTGGAAGAGACTACTAACAAAATTGCCAAGCACCATGTAATAATCCTATTAGGCGACTTTAACGCACAACTAGGCAAAGAAAAAAAATTCAGGAAAATCACAGGAATACATACAGCGCACAAGAGAACCAACAGGAATGGGGAAAGATTGATAAGCTTTTGCGACAATTTCGGCCTCGTGATTATGTCAACACAATTTGAGAAACCAAAAAAGAAACTGTATAGTTGGAAGTCGCCCAACACAATGCTGGGAGAGTTCCAGATAGACCATGTGGCCATCTCCAAGAGCAACATAGCAGAAATTCTGAATGTGAAAACAAGAAGAGGTTTTTTCGAATCAGACCACCATCTCTTACAGATAAAGACCAGGCTACAACCCAACAAGAGAAAACCAAAACTAAACAAAGTTTTGAGACCAGACCCGGAATACTTAAAACTCAACAAGCAAAACATCTTACACGAAATCAGTCAAACAAACACCACAAATTGGCCAGAACTCGCGGACGTCCTCAAATCCACATTGAAATTGGGACAACCTCCGAAAAAGAGAAAACACAGATGGTGGAATACAATATGTGACCTTGCAACTGATGAAAGGGTGAAAGCCTGGAAAAACTTCAATAGTAACAAAACATCAGAAAAATGGCAACAATTCCTGGAAATCCGAAAACAAGCATCAAAAACAATTCGGAGGGAAAAACGAAATTACGACAAAAGGCGATTAGAGGAAATAGAACAAGATTTTAAGAAAAATAACACAAGGAATTTCTATAAGACTTTTAAAGAATATACCATAGGATACCAGCCACCCAATCTTTGCTTCAAGAAACCAGATGGCTCACTAGAAACCAACACGAAGAATAACTGCCAAATCCTCGCTGACTACTTCAACAAACTTCTCAACTGCGAGGGTCCCACAGATGATATCCACTTCAAAACATCCACACCAAATCCCGAGGCTGAACCACCAACCACCAAGGAAGTAGTAGAAGCTATCAAAACACTGAAAAACAACAGAGCCCCAGGAGAAGATGGAATTATTGCAGAACTCTGGAAATTAAGCGATGAAAAGTTAACGGGAAGAATCCACAAGATCATATTAGACATTTGGGAAACCGAACAGATCCCTGTGGAATGGAAATGCGCAATCATCCACCCACTACACAAGAAAGGGGACAAAACGGATCCGAATAACTACAGGGGTATCTCACTCTTGCCAGTCACTTACAAAATTCTCTCAAAAGTCCTCTTGAATAGACTAGAAGAACAAGCTGACCCACAGATAGGAGAATATCAGGCTGGTTTCCGCAAGGGATGCTCTTGCATAGAACAGATCTGGAATCTTAAAACGATTCTCCAGATGAGAAACACCAGAAACACGGTGGTCACTTTTGTGGACTTTAAGAAAGCCTACGACTCCATAGACAGAGAGATCCTCCTCAACACATTGGAAGAATTCGGCATCGACAGAAAAACAAGAGCAATCATACAACAGACGTTAACTAACACAACCTCCAAGGTTAAATACTTAGGGGAAATCTCCGATCCATTTGAAATCCATACTGGAGTGCGACAGGGTGACGGGCTCTCGCCGTTGCTCTTTAATATCCTTCTTGAGAAAATTATCAGAACATGGGAAAAAGAAGTCAAAGGAATCCAAATTGGCATAAAAAAAGAGAACAGATTCCATGTGAAATGCTTAGCATTTGCGGATGATCTCGCAATCCTCACAAATAATAGAAAAGAGGCCACAAACGCCATAGAAAAACTGCACGAAATTGCACGAAAAACTGGCTTGCAAATTTCATATGAGAAAACGCAATATATAGAAAGAGTGCCACAAGACAAATTACCTATTGAAACAACCCACGGGAAAATTATACAAGTACCGCATTTTAAATACCTAGGAGAAATTATCCAACCATCAGGGATCAACCTAAGGGCCAATGAGGAAAGAATAAGAAAACTACAAAGAGCATACAAACTCACGTGGAACTATTACAACAAAAAGTCCATATCCATTAACGCAAAATTGAGACACTACAACACTGTCGTACTTCCTGAGGCACTATATGCTGTTGAAACGACACAAATTGGTGGACAAGCGAAAATCAAAGAAATAGAGAAACAAGAAAGAAAAATTCTCAGGAAAATCTTGGGACCGGTACAGGAACAGGGAATCTGGATGAAGAGACCAGCATCAGAAATTTATAAACACACTAATAGGATTACGGATACATTCAGGAAAAGAAGAATGCAGTTCTACGGACATATTCACAGGATGAATGAAGACAGAATTTCAAGACGGATTCTTGAGGTCATCAATTCAGGCAGGGGAAAAACGAAATGGATAAAAGAAGTCGAGGAGGATCTCAGACAGACACAAATGACAATAGATGATGCAGAAGATAGAAAGAAATTCAGGAACACTATCAAAAAACATACATTTGACACCACAACACAGAAGAGGCGGGGATGTAAATGGACAGCGGAGCGTAAGAAACAACACAGTGAACATATGAAGAAAATTTGGGCACAGAGAAAACACAAACAATCATCATAGAGGAATTCAAGTTCAAACGCTCTCTTTAAATGGGAATTATCGTAATTTTTTTTTTTTTTTTTTTTTTTTATTAACATAGATAGATAACACAGTACAGTCCCGTTAGGGAGGTATCCCTATCAACGGGTTCTGATATTTATATAATTTTTTTTCTTTCTTCTTGTATACATATATTTACATAGTATACATTTGAAAAATATATAGCTTATAAGTCTACAAGATTGTAAATATAAGAACAAAAAAAATAAAGAAAATAACAATAATTGAGTATAGATGGGTTGACATATATAAATAAATGATTGATTATTAGTATTGAAGGTATTTTTCGATAACGTGCTTGAAATGTCTTGAAACGTATATTAGTTTTATTAATAGTTAAGTTAAAGTTAAAGACTCGATCAGGCCCTGAGGACCGTACGAAGCCAAAGCCTGCCCGTGCAGGCCGAGGAGGCCGCTGGAGGGTAGGCTCCAATATTTATTTAATAGTACCAGTCTTATGTTTTACTTTGGTGTTTATTTTTTTTATTTTTTTCTTTCCTTTCATTTCTCCATTTTGAAGTTTAAATTCTTCCAAATAGAGATATTTAGATGAAAGAAAAACAATATAAAATAATTAATGATATATTTACTTTACTTTTTTTTTTTCAAGTATTTTTAATAATAATAATAATAATAAAAGAACTTATAACTCTGCCATTGCCGGTCCCAAGCCCGGATGAGAAAGGAGGAGGGGGAGGAGTAACACCTCGTAAAAAAACCTTGGTTCACCTGGCCCGGGTGATAGTACCATGTGAGGGCCCCTTGCTAGGGCAACAGTGAAGACCTCAACGGCAGTGAAGGCGGAGATGAAGATCATCGATGCGGCGGAACTGGCGAATGAGGCAGCCCTGCTTTTGGGGTTAGTATAAAAGCTATTAAAATCCAACCGTGTCTGTTCCCGGATCGGGCGGCGTTTGGTCAGCGTCTGTTCCCCATGTTAGGGGCGGCTGGAAGAAAACTCTAGGACTAACAATCTTAGTTTTAAATTCGGTAGACAAATGTCTACCCACTACGTAAGAACCGGATAACTATGATGTGTGATGAACGAAACAATATTACTCCAGGTGGCCAATCCACCGCTCCGGAAAGGAGCGCAAGCAGACGTTCGGATTCTGGAGAGTCTGCACCATCACGCAAGGATCAGTCGGAGGGTCCTGAGGGTCTTTGTAATGGTACGTTTAAATTTAAAAGGAAGTATAAATTTGCAACCATGAATGTTAACTCTCTCTGCAAAGCTGGGAAACTCAAGCAACTCATTGACTTTCTGAACAACAATAACATTTTACTAGCAGCCATCCAAGAAACAAGATATACTGATGACCTAACGATGGATAGTGAGAACTATCGAATCTTTAAGGGTAAACCCGCAATCAAACTTTCAAACTCAAATCTTAAAATTCTAGGAACAGCCTTCGTCATTCATAAAAGTATAACCAGAAATGTAATTGAATTTGAATCCTTCAGTGAAAGACTCTCTGTCTTGACAATTAAATGCAAGAATAAGTATTATTCAATATTTAATTGTCATGCACCAGTAAATGAAGATAATAAGAAAAACCCAGAAAAAGTAGAAATCTTCTGGGAAGATCTAGAAAATAGGCTATCAAAAGTTCACAAGAATAACATAATAATCATGATGGGGGACTTCAATGCACAACTGGGTAAGGAAAAAGCATTCCAAAAAATTATCGGAAACTACCCAGCTCATAAGAGAACTAATACAAATGGCTCAAGATTAGTAGATTTATGCAGATCATTCAACCTTAAAATCATGACAACTCACTTCAAAAAACTAACTAGAAAACAAAAAACATGGATTTCACCAAATCCCATCTTAGGAGAATTTCAAATAGATCATGTCGCCATCTCCAAATATAATTATCAAGAAATTAAGAACATTAAAGTCAAAAGAGGAATGGAAGTTGATTCAGATCACTATCCAACGGAAATCCACATGCGATTTATTCCAAAATGTAAAATCCGTAAACAAACCAGGACGAATAAGAGAATTAATAATGAAACTTTGAAGGAAAAGGAGTGCGATTTTCAGGAGAAGCTGAAGGAAGCGGGGATTGATGCCAACAACTTTACAGAAATGATTCAACATACTGCATTTGACATAGCTCCACAGAACCAACAGAGAAAGCACAGATGGTGGAATAATAAATGTGAAGAAGCTCTTAGACAAAAGAAAAAATCTTGGAACAATTGGTATAGCAGGAAAACAAGTAGTAAGTGGAATAGCTATCAGTCTGACAAGAAACAAGCGGATAAAACTATTAGGGCACAAAAGAGGTGGTTTGAAAAGGAACAACTTGTATCTATAGAAGAACATTTTAAAAAATATAATACAAGGGATTACTACAAAACATTTAATAATTGTATGTCTGGGTACGTTTCGCAATCTCTATGCTTCAGGAAAGAAAATGGAAAACTAGCACTTAATAATGACGAAAACTGTAAGCTATTAGCAGAATATTTTGAAAAGTTACTGAATTGTGAAAAACCGACCAAAAAACTGGAATTTCATGATAGCATCTCTAATAAAGATTCAGAACCACCAAGTCTTGATATGATTAAAAAATACATCCAACAACTAAAAAACAACAAAGCCCCAGGTGAAGATGGCATCACAGCAGAGATTCTAAAAGCTAGTGGAGATTTAGGTGCCACAATTATAAAAGAAAAAATGGACAAGATCTGGGACACCGAAACAATTCCAGAAAATTGGAAGGTTGCATTAATTCACCCACTTCATAAGAAAGGGAATAAAACAGACATTAATAATTACAGAGGAATCTCATTATTACCTGTAGAATACAAAATCTTATCCAAAGCTTTTTTGGACATACTAAATCCTCAACTGGATAAACATATTGGAGAATATCAAGCTGGGTTTAGGAGTAGTAGATCCTGTCCAGAACAAATTCTAAACCTTAAACAAATAATTAGATACTTGAAAATATCAAATAAGAAGATAGTGCTAATATTTGTTGATTTTAAAAAGGCCTATGATTCGATTGACAGAGATTCTCTTTTTAAAACCCTAAAAGAATTTTCAGTAGATAAGAAAACTCTGGAATTAATTAAACAAACTTTGACAAACACGGTGTCTAAAGTTAAATTCCATGGAACAATTTCTAGTCCTTTCCAAATTGAATCAGGAGTCAGACAAGGAGATGGTTTGTCCCCACTCCTATTTAATTGCGTGTTGGAAAAAGTTACAAGAGAATGGATAAGTGAGGAGGAAAAACTAAAACTTAATAAATACATTATGTTGGGTAGATCTAAAGTATCAATCAACTGCTTGGCCTTCGCGGATGATCTAGTAATATTAGATGGAAACATAGAAAATGCAAAAAGAAGACTGGAACTCCTAAAGGAGACAGCAGAAAAAGTAGGTTTACAAATATCTTTTGAAAAAACAAAATACATGACCAATGAAGGCAATTCACCAGGAATTCTTAAAACTAAGTACGGCAACATTGATAAAATGGATAACTTTATATATTTGGGTGAAAATATAAATCTTAAAAGTGAAAAAGAAGCAATTAAAATTAGAATTGAAAAAATGAAAAGAGCATACATGAAAGTAAGAAATTTGTATAATAAAAAATGTTTATCTAAAGCCGTTAAATTGAGACATTATAATACAGTTGTAAAACCTGAAGTGCTTTATGGGTCAGAAACACTATTACTAACTGGATGCAAAATGGCACTAGAAGATTTGGAAAAGAAAGAAAGAAGAATCTTGCGAAAAATATTAGGTCCAATCAAGAATAAAGATGGCGATTGGGTTTTGAGACCAAATAGAGAAATTTACTTGCAATGCCCTAAAATAACGGATGAGATCAGGAAAAGACGTGTTACCCTTTATGGGCACTTAGAGAGAATGATTAACAAAGAAAATCCATACTTTCTTCCAAAACAGGAAAACAGACAAAAAAAATGGGTGGAGTGGGAAAGCAATAAAGGACTTAGCAGAAATGCAGATTGATCGGGAGACCCTACTCAGCAGAGACAAATTCAGACTAAAAGTTAAGAAGTTCAAAGGTTTTCAGGAAGACACAGGGAAAAGGAAAACAACTGGAGCCAAATGGTCGGATGAAAGGAAAAGAGTCCATTCGGAAAGGATGAAGGAGTTTTGGAGAAAGAGGAAGGAAGAGAGAAGAAAATAGTTATCTTAATGTGGTCCTTAGTTGGCCTGAAACGATTATAAAAAAAATAAAAGAACTTATTCCAATCTTATATTCTTACCTTTTTTTTTTATTTATTCTAATTTAATCATTCATTTTTCGTCCTTTCTCAATCTATTTTTTTGGGGGGGAATCTCAAAAACGTTATGTACTGATTGTTTATTATCTCATTTTTTTCATTTTCTCATTGTTATTTTTCTCGCGGTTTATTCCCATTACAAAACATATAAATTTGATTTTCTCTGTAGTTACTAACTATTTCTCTCAAAATTCCTATGACTGAACTGCTTTTTTTAGAACTGTTCTTCATGAAACTTAACTATCATATTTATGTTCTTCTTATATACTTAAAAAGTTCCTTGTGCATAATTTTATTTCTCAATTTTTGTTTTTTACGGTAGATTCAAGTTCTTACTAGTTTCTCGACATATTTAATATTTATTTTATTTATTTATTTATTTATTTATTTATTTTGTGTGTGTGTGTGTGTGTAATTCTTGCATTAAAGGTCTATGAAGAAAAGTTGCAAAAATCAAAGTAATAAAAAAACGGTCCATCACGAAACGCCTCGTCTTTACTTAATCGTGTTGCCAAATTATTTTCAATTTAATGTTCTGAATATTTCTTCAAAATTTATTCAACTTAAAGAATTAAAAATTTCTTTCTGAATTTTAACTAATAAATTTAGTATTTTTATTACGCGATATTTCATCTAAAAATTGAAATACTTGCTCTAAATAACATATGAACAAGGAATGACCAGTTAAACTATTGTTTCTATGACAACAGCACTATGACATCACATTCATTGTTTCATATTTTAAATTTACTGAATTTCAAAAACATAATAAAAAGAGGATTTTTAAGTTCCCAAATGATCGACAATAGTTTTAAATTTTCTGTTTTAACTTTTGTGGGTTCCACATTTGTTCCGACGTTTTATCATATAGTCCCCGTGTATCGAAACTTGGTTGTGTACGGATGACTGCTCCTGGCTGATGATCGCCATACTAGCGTGAAACAGCTGTACCAGGATGTCATTTTGTATACAACTTGGTCTCACCCATTGTTATTAGTGATTCTCCTCAGGCAGATTATTTTTCGGAGCATCGCAGGAATTAGGAATTTGAATCTTACAAAAGTAGTAGGACCTCTAATAATAATAATAATTATTATTATATTTCTTAACCTTCTTTATTCAATTGATAATTTACTTATTTTATTATTAATAATTTCATTCATTTTCTGAATTTTATTTAGAAAGCTCATTGTCTTCTGATTTTTGGTTTGTAAAGTTTGTAACTTTAATTTTTTTTTCTATTCTAATTATTTCTTTAAACTTTACTCATTTATTACCACATTATTTTCATTTATATTATTTTGAGTATAACACTATTCCGAAGTAGGGGAAGGTGTTGTATCTTTGACCAGTTTTCACTAAATGAATTTTCTAATTTTTTGTACTCAAGTAAATCGTTACCTGAATGGATACATTTGATCTTCATGCATCTTGCCATCAACTGCATGTGTTTTATATATTATATTTTGAGTATAAGTATTTTATTTTTATTTTACAAAAAAACTATACCTTGTGGTCAAACGTACAACTACGTGTTGTACCTTTGACCGGAGGGTATTGTACCTTTGACCAGGTGTTAGTAGAAATTGACAGTTAGATACAAGTTATTTAATTAACATTTTTATTCAGAAATGTATGTATTTGGCAAATATATGCTAATTCAAAGTAGAATAATAAAACATGAAATAACTTCTAATGGCTTAAGTAGCCTACTCCTGCCCGTTTACTCTACATTATACAATGAAAAATCAACTCCAAAAGATAAGGCATTCTTTTAGTCGAGCTGGCTGTGCCGCCAGCTGTGGTTGGATTTGTTAGCCTGGCCACAATATTTTGTAGTTCTACGTCGTAGAGCTGCTTATTTTCTTGAATGAATTTTGCCATCTTCGGTAGTGTTTTTCAAATATTTAACTTAAAATAATCACATGCTGCTTCCTTTATTTGGGCCACAAAGTATTTCTTGTGTTTTTTTTTTGTTTTGTTTTTTTGTTTTTTATTGTCAGCTTGACAAGGACATAACTTTCTTCAACTAAATCTTCTTTTTCAAAGTTTAATTCCTTCTCCAACTCATGGCATTCATCTGAAAGATCGAAAACACTTTCCCCTGCTGAATATTCAAAATCGGACTCAAAGTCGTGGACAAACAATCGATTGTTTACTATCTTTGGATAAGATTTGGTAAAAAATTAAAATTTGGCAAAAAATATTTAAATTTCCATCTTGCGTAATGCTAAAATGACTGTAAGTAAAAACATTTACATATTAAGTAATGTTGTACCGTTGACCTGGTCAGAGGAACAACACCCTGCTGTGGTTAAAGGTACAACATCAGTCGAACTTACGTTTCACACCATGCTACAATTTTTAGGTTAATCCAGTCATATTAAAAGACCTAACAATGAATCTATAGGCATAGATGCATTACTCATTCTTATTAAAATAATAATCAAAAGAAAACAAACAATGTTATTAAAGAAACATGCACTTGCAAAAAACTTACATTTCGGTGATGGAATTGGAAAAATATTTTTCACTCCTTGCAAGTCAAAGATCTAATTGCTACTGAAGGTTTATAGGCGCAAATAGTGGGAGTATTACACATTAAACAGAAAAGCTTTTAAAGTATGCTCATAGATGACATCACAATCAAGGGTGGTCAAAGGTACAACACCTTCCCCTACTGATATTTATTTATTTGGTTGATTTTCTTAATTCCCAATATCATTTTTCTTTAAAACGTTGGAATCAATGTGGAACCCGAAAAGCTAAAATATCATTTTTCTTTGTTATGTTAACTCCTTTCTAAATATTACAATCTTTTTTAATCACTATTTGTTTTAACTTTGATTCTTATTTAAATTCTTAATTAAATTTACCATCCTTCCAAAAACTCCATTGAGATTCCCGTAATACTTATTTCTAACTTACAACTATGTATCGAATTGACTTAAATCTCCCTTAACCATTAATTTATTTTAGCTTTTAAATGTATTAAATTTACAAGCAATTTCTTAATAAGATGTCAGTTATTTGATATGTGTAATAATAAACATTTACTAACAATCAGTGTATCATCCTAACAAAACTTATTCAGTTCAATAATTTTAATTTCTTTTTTACAACTGCATTAAAAAAAGGTCAAAAAAAAAATTCCAAAATTCCAAAAATCAGTTAGGTTTTTAAATACCTATAACCCTAATATTCTCCTGAAAAATGTCTGTTAAGCCCAGCACAGAATAAACAAAATTAATGAAAAGGCAATTAATTTTGTTTATTCTGTGCTGGGCTTAACAGACATTTTTCAGTGAATTTGTCAGCACGTTAACCCTTCCTTTTGCCTAATATTCTTCTATTTAAAGTATTTAGTTGCGACGATACCATTTGCTCACATACCATTTCTGTCCCATACAAAAAGGGGAGGATCGAGTCATAGTTGTATCAAGTCATCAATGAGAGTCTCATTATATTGTGAGGAGTACAAACTAATTGCAACTGATTCTGTGGGATTTCTTTTTTTGAAACAATTATGTCAATTCATATTCCAAACATCTGAGTATTGTTTATGTTCTTTTCTTTAATTAACAGGATAGTTGTGCATTGATGTTGTTCACCATTCAGTGACTATAGCCATAATGAAAAAGCAGAATTTGTGCGGCCAAATGTAATTGAAATCAGAATTAATTTCTTTTTTTTAAGACAAATATAAGTGTAAATTTATTGATTTTGGGGAATCACATTTCATATGATATTTTGTTACTTTTAGTAACTAGGAAACCATGCCTTAATATTCACTCTTTTTTTTCAAAAAAAATAAAAAATTAATTTTAATTAAAAACTATTTGATAGAAGTTTCAAGACTTTATTAAAATTACCATCTTTCTTTAAACAGGATTCCTTCGAATCATCCAGATAAAAAAACCTCACTGAAAGACAGTTAGAACATCGTTATCATTCAAGTCATCTTTTCTTAAAAAAAAATAATCTAAGAATTTTTAAGTGCATCGATCTCAGCTTCTTCTAATGTTGTGATTATTCAGAAGCGAAAAAGTGCAAATTAGTAATTCATCTAACAAGAGCCCTCATGTGTCCTTTTTATTTTTGACAAAGAGCGTTACAAGATTATAGTGCTTCTAAAACTAAAAGCCGTAGGACAACAGATGCTAAAGGCGGCGATTCGAAACGGCAAAATTTGTCCTGTAAGCAAAAGATAAGAGAGACACTGACCTTAATACGAAGAGGTTATCGCTAAAGTCCTATTATATTAATCTTATAATATTCAACTTAATAATAATTACTCTTAAGATTTACTTGTTATTTAAGAAAGATTAGAATAAGATGCTTGTTTATAATAAATGATTTTTAGCTGGCAAGTGATAAGCGGAGTTTCCTCACATGAGCCCAGCATTCACCCACCCTTAATTTAATTGATCTGCATTGAGGTATTTTTAATTTGTTTAGTATTTTGCTCCTTTCAAGGACGAATATAAGGGGGGGGGGGGTAAAGGGGGCCAGGGCCCCTCCCCCCCTCAAATAATGAATATAAAGAAACAAATAAGTACCGTAATCTGAATTATTTTAATGAATCATACATTTATGCAATAATGAATTCAGCATTCAGGGCATTCAGTGCAAATTACCCACTGAATATGAGCAGCAAAACTGATATAAAGTATCATGGGGTATATACTTAAAATTACTTAACCTAACCTTATATTAATCTTGCTCCACCCCAAAAAAAAAATATATTCTATATTTGCCACTGGCTCCTTTATTTAATCCGGAGTGTTTGAAGCTATTATGCTGAGATATTTCTATTTTGTTTGTCTTAAACGTGGTGTAGCTAAATTCCGTGAATATGGCATCGGGATCGTGTTCTAAATTACTAAAGGAAAAAAAAATGATGAAGCAAATTTTTAATCCCAAGTGAAGCAAATAAAAGTTAAGAATTTGTATTAGCGAATTTATATTTATACTAAGAAGTTAAATAGAAGATTGCTGTCTAATTATAATGATTATTATAATGATCTTGTAGTTAATGAGCAAATGTGACTGCACATGAAAACACAACGAAGGAGAGAAAGGAGAAGAACTGTAAATTGAGTTATAATAGGCGTTCACTGATGATGATCCCGTTAACGGGGCCGAAACTAGTTTGTTTTAATTGTAAATATTTATTAAAGAGAGAGCAAGAGTGGAACCTCCAAGCTTAAAAACAAGAAATAAGAAAACACATTAAAAAGAAAAGAATAGAAAACCATGTGCCAGACTCCGCTGACCGCAAATGGATTTTCTGTAGGCATCAAATTAATCGCCTAAAAAAATTGAAAATGGGACCTAGGGGTTTTATGCTCTGCTTCCCGCTGATGATCGGCAGATTACCGTGAAACAGCTGTTCGGGAATGGAGCTTTGCACAAATAAACACTAGGTCCTCTTTTAATGTGTTTACAATTTTTTTAGGCGATTAATTTGATGCTTACAGAAAATCCATTTGCGGTCAGCGGAGTCTGGCACATGGCACATTCTATTCTTTTCTTTTTAATGTGTTTTCTTATTTCTTGTTTTTAAGCTTGTAAATATTTATGTTTTTTAACTTTTAACTTAATTTTTTATTTAGACTTGTGTGTTGGCTCTATTCAAGAACTTTAAAAAATTTTTAACACACGTAAAAAACTTTTTTAAATAATAGGCCTAACAATTGCAAAAATTTAAGAATGATTGTAAGGTAATGGACAGGAATAAAGAGAAAGATAAAATATTATTATCAACTGACTGAATAGTTTAATACAAGTTTCTTTTTTATATATAAATGAGATAAATTTATAGAAAATTTATAAAAAAAATAATGTTAATATAGAAGAAATTGCGTAAATTATTATATATTAATTATATATTATAAGTGAACTGAAATCTACAAAAACCTATTAGAACGAAATTAAGTATCAATATGTAAAGTTTCACAGCTGTTTCGGGGATTAAAAATTTCTGGAAATTAAAAAGGTTAAAAAAAGAAAAAACTGAACAAAACAGGTGAAACGAATTGAACTCAAGAAAAAAGAAAGAACGGGATTACTAACCTTTTTTCTTGTAGTTTAAAATTGTGTTTTCGTTAATCAAATTTATCTGTTTTTTTTAGGGAAAACGTATGAGGAAAATAAGCCTTCATGGTCTTTACAATAATAGATATGAGTGCAACGGAGAGGTTGCGCGGACAACAATGAAGTCGAGATGTTAAGCGCAAGCCGTTGGAATCAATTGTTAGTGTTTCTTGGAAGAGAAAAAATTAGTCTTCAAAATGAGCTTCTTGCGGAAGCAGTAAAATATTTTTTTCCCTGACATGGGAGAAAGAATTTAAAATATATCTATGGCGAAATAGATATATGTGTGAAAGTCAATGCCAGACAGTGAAATTCCCAGATGAGTTTAATGGAAAACTCAATTTATATTTTTTTTTCGATTCCTGAGAAATCGGAAAAAATCTGTGCAACGAAGAATGGAGAATAAGCCTTATCTACGTACAACGTGAATTGAATTACGACTATTATCGAACAGTTGTTTGCATTTGATGAGCATCGATTTATTTTCTCTTAAGGATAAGTAGTAAGTACAAATCATTTACTTATTCTCGAATTTACGCGTGGGAATATTAAACAGTTGAAGAAGACGAAGGATTTTCGCATTGAAGAATCGTTATTCGAAAATGGCAGCGACTCGAATCTACATGACCGATAGGAATTATACGGATTAAGTTAAGGCGAAGAACTTTAAATCTAGTCTAATGATCCAGAGAATTATTTATGCGGGATAAAGAAGTTATTTTCTTTATTTAAATCTATAAAGTGAATTGTGAATATTTTCGCATAAGGTGTTAAATCTAATTTAGCATAAGGTGTTAAAATCCAGATAATCGTAGAATAGTACTATCAGGATAATCAATCGCTGAATTAGAATTAAAGGCAGATCAACTTTAATCGAATCATAGATGTTACTGATTTGTTAAGAGAACTTTTTTTTTCTTATAAAATAAATGATGTTTTCAAGTGAACTTTGAACATTTAAGAGAATCGATATAGAAGACTAACATCGATTGAATAGTGAATTGATTTAATGATTAAAGTTAACTAATGTGTTACTGCTTAATGTTAATAGAAAGAATCTTAGAAAGATAGCGGAGACTTATTATGTACATTGCCAAAGATAAGTTAATTGCAACCATATATTTTGTCTTTCTTAGTTTTCTTCTAGATCTTCCATATGAACTTAAGAAGAGGGAATGAGTTACTATTAATCACATCATCATATTCTAGGATAGGACTTTTGAGAATCTCGATTATAGCCTGCAAGTATAGTACCTAGAAGATAAATATTCAAGAGAAGTGTTCCCTACAAGTAGATGTTATTGACGGAAGATTTCTTATCTGTAAATTTTATTCTCGAGGAAGAGAATTAATTGTAACCCAACTAGACAACATGTTTCATTAAAAATAGATTTTGTTATGTTTTCTGGAAGTTAACTCTGCAAACTTTTGTAATCAGTTTTAGCTTACACCAAAACCCGATTACAGCAAACATAAATATATACACATTGAAGAATTGCTACTTAACAGTAGATTTAAAATAATAATATCATTCTACCACTTCAACAGGTAATAACATCTAAATTTCTCATGTTAACCATCGAGCTCGGAACATCAATGTTTATGCTGATTTTATTTATATGATAAATGGCCAATTTTCTTTAATAGCAAATTTAATTTTAATTTACCTTTGGTTGCATTCAATGTTTTCCCACCAACAAGCCATCAAAAATTCGCTCATATTTATCCCAGCCATCAATCGTTCCTTCTCTGAAAGATCAGTTAAAATATTGAGCAGTTCCACCTCTTCTCGTTCATACGGCATTCTAGTTTTCTAAATGAAAAAAAAACTTGTATTACTTATTGTCTAGGAAAATAACATTAGTTGGTACGAACAGAAGGTTAAACAGAAACATTTGCTGATAAATATTTTTTTCCTTTATGTTATTCCTTCTCCATGGAAAAATTTTAAGTCGATCAACATTTAGTATTTATTTATTTACTTATTTATTTTTATTTATTTATTTTACACTCAGTATTTATTTTTTTCTGTATACTTGTTTTTTGTTTGTTTGTTTTTTTGTTTTGTTTTTGTGTGTGTGTTTACACTAGATACTGTAACTGGGTATATGCCTATAGTATCTTCATTAGTAATAAATAAATAAATAAATAATAAAAACATAAAAAGACAAGTGAATATAATTTTGTGCTAAAGCATAAATTTAAGAGCGACCCTTAATAATATAAAAAAAATAAAAATAATAATAAAAAAAGAAGTACATTAACGTAAGGAAAAATTAAAAAAAGAAGTTAGGAAAAAAATAAAAAAGTTAGGAAAATAATGTCACGATATAAAAAAAAAATGCTGCTAACGCAAATTCACCGGAAGTTTACCTTTAATACCGTGGTCAGGAGATGAAGTTGCCGGACCCATAGAAAAACCCCACCCCCGATCCGCTAATAAAAATGTGACACGCACACAGAGGATAAAGAATAAGATATATTCTAATCTCAAATGAACCAAGTTTTGCATACTCTATTTATCTTAGAATTAAGATTACAAGCAAAGTTCACACTGAAACGGGTGAAGTTAATTATAAGATTTCTACTTACAATACAGAGTTCTTTTCCTAGCGACTCACACGCGCACTAACCCGTCAATCATCCTTTGAAGTACCTTCCTTGGGAATCTTGAAGTTTATGCTCCCAATGTATTGCACTACAGCTAAACCGTCTTTTTCGAAGCATTGTATCTGACGAGCTTGCCATCCGGTTAGATTTCGCATCGTAGCTGCGGTTCTCTTCCTTCAGAGTATTCGGTCATGTTTTTCACTTGTTGATAGAAGGGTTAATCCGTGACAGTCATACACTATGTCGAACTCCCATCTTCAAAACTTCTTTCTTCTATTCTATTGTTAAGCTCAGTATCCAGAGCGTTTTTCTTGAAGGGTACAGTAAGCGGAGGCTCATTCTATTCAGCTGCTAGACACAACCAGAAACAATTGGTCATGCAGAGCAAAGAGAAAAAAAATCTCCCTTCATCACAAATACAAATTGTTGTATTATATTAGTCGCAAACTACGGGTCGTATTTATAGGCTCGTAAGTGTCATAAGTCAGTGTTTCTCAACCTGTGGGGCGCGCCCCCCTAGGGGGGCGCGAGCATATCGAAGATCTGTTGAACAGATAGGTTTGGAGGTTTGTTTTTTTTCGGGGGGGGGGGCGCGATGAGAAGTGTGATTGAAAATTGGGTCGCAAGTACTAAAAGGTTGAGAAACACTGTTATAAGTGATCGCTCAATAAGAAACAAATGCAGTAAAACGCGTGAAGCACAAGGAGTCACCAAGCCGACGGTATAATTGTATCAAGCAACATCCTGCAATGTAATGCAATTAAAGGCAGATGAGCAGTTATTATAAGCTAAAACATTAATGAAAAGAAACTAAAATCGTGGGCTAATGCTAAACTTTGTTCAAAGAGACTTTACTCAGATCAATAAATAAATAACCCACACCATAACTAAATTCTAAATTAAATTCAGCTAAATCAGATATAGAAATCCAAACCTTCATTAAGATCAACGACAGAACAGATCTAGAGCGACAAAACGTAAAGCTCAAACTGAGTAAACTTCTCAAGTATTTAAATATTGTCATAAAGAACAAATAATGCATACAAGGAATAAAAATAGACTACATAATAAGGAAAACTCCCGAGATTGGGAAAACGTGGTACGGTTCAAAGAAAAAAAAACCGTGACAATAAGAAAAGCAACAATTCAAACCACGCGGACATTGAGAAAGAAAAAAAAAAAGTAGTTAGACAAATTCGAACCACCAACCTTCATTACATGAGTCCGAGACGTTAAGCATCAAGCTATAGCTGACAACTGAAATCAGATGGTTGCATTTCGAACATTTAAGCTAACAGAGGAAATCCAATGAAACCAAAGGCAAATATAAAATATATATCTCGAAGATTGGGGGGGGGGGCCTTGAAAATAAGTCCGTTTGCCGATTCGACCTTACGTTCGGGAGTTTCTAACGGCGTACAATGACAACAATCCCAAATATCTCGAACACGGGAGGCGTTGGTTCCTGAAAGTACCATATTCTACGTTGTTTGGACCTCTGAACACGATGGTAAAATCCGTTTGTCGATCTGACCTTCCGTTCGGGAGTTGTTAGTGGTGGACAGACACGGATGGACGGACGGAACAAACGCAACAGCTACCAATTTTGGTCGCTAACACAATAGTCGCTAAAAAGAAGATATAGATATTCAGAATATAATAATGAAACAAGATACATCCTCATTATTTTACTGAGTATTTTTTTAATTTATTGTGTGTTTGCTTAAAGTTATTAACATGAATAATTCTGAAACACACTTAAACTACTTCAACATTAAAAGATTTGTCGCAATTATCAGTCTACCACTATGAGCCATAACCAAAATTGCGCGATCATAAATCATAATTCCTCCTTTTCCTGATTAAAAAAGTCTCATATATGTTTTATCTAAAACGTCGAAAAATTCGAAAATAGGATAGGGGAATACAGTAAATGGCCTAGGATTTAAATTCCACTAAAAAGTTACATAGTTAATATATAAAACTTTTAAAAATCACGCTTTATATATTATATCATGATTAAAATATATTAAGAATTATTTATTGGGTGAGTGCAAAAGTTCTACCCGTTTTATTACCCATAAAGAAGAGCAAATAAACGCAAAATGAACAGTACCTATTATTGTGCATAATCCCCATTGCTATCTAGGACCTCTTACCATCTTTCTGGTAGGAGATGAATCCCACGGCGGTAAAATTCCGGCAGTTTCGATTCAAAATGTCTTGGATGGCAGTTTTCACAGCATCAAGATCATCAAAGATTTTCTGGCTGAAGGAATTGTTCAACGCATGAAATAGGTGATAGTCAGTTGGTACCAAGTCAGGAGAATAGGGAGGGTGGGGTAAAACCTCCTAACCAAAGCCCAATAACTTTTGGCGAGTGATGACAGCAGCATGTGGCCTGGCGTTATCGTGATGAAGGATAACACCGCGACGATTGATGAGACCTGGCCGCTTTGTTACCAAATTTGAATGCAGCCTGTCTAACTGTAGAAGTAGAAGGCAGCATTGATGGTTTGGTTGAGTGGCAGGACCTCCAGTGAATTATTCCCTGCACATCCCACCACACACTCAATAACACCTTCTTGGGATGAAGTTCAACTTTCGTAGTCGATGCAGGCAGATCAGAAGGGCTACACACAGTCCTACGACGCTTTACGTTACGGTACATAACCCACTTCTCATCTCCTGTCACAATTCGTGTCAAGAATGTGTCATTTTTGTACCGGAAAAGCAAGGAAACACAAGTGGCGATTCGGTTATCCCGTTACTTAGCTGTCAGGTTATGTGGAACCCAATGATCCAACTTTTTCGTAAAACCCAACTTAACCAGCCGTCTCTCGACCGTTGTCCGGTGTACGTTGAAGGTCTCCGCTAATTCTTGCATGGTTGGGTTCGGGCTGTTCCTTATGGCTTGGTCAATATCGTCCTCTCCAAAGTGTGATGGCCGTCCACTCCTAGCCTGATTTTGGCAGCTTCTGTATCCTTCCCTAAATTTACGAAACCATCGACGACATGTGCTTTCGTCAATTGCATCCTCCCATAAAATTGACAAACATTGCGACATGCTGCGGCTGCCGTAATCTTTTAATCGAACTCGTATAACAAACAATGTCTTATTTGCTCCTTCTCGCGTTCCATGTTAACCTCTGATATTTTTTTTTTGAGATGATTAACTTTGTGAGACACGATGCATTTATACGTGAGGCATCCACACGTTTGATTGGCAGACGATTTGCGTCATTACAATGTCATGTGCGAGGGCAATTCCATTGCAAATTTTCATATCCAAAAACCGGTAGAACTTTTGCACTCACCCAATATATATATATTTTAATTTTTTTATTTTTTAAACACAAACCAAACTTACCATGAAGTGAAACGATAAGGTGTAAAACTTGTCCCATTTCTGAGGATTTTAAATCTCATATTCCATTATGTAAATTATCTTTCGTTATATATATTTTAATTTGTAAGATTTGAAATTTGAAATACTTTGGACAAACAAAAACAGCATTACATCTTCGAATAAATAATCACAGATCATTTGTAAAAAATAATTATAATAGCTCAATAGAAATTAAACATTTCAAAAAACATAATTTTCAAGAGTCTGTGATTATACAAATATTAGATAT
>JAFIDM010004315.1:25429578-25479741 GCA_023159025.1 Thereuonema tuberculata
ATGAGATCTCATATCTTTTTAACAGTGAAAGCATTATGAGCATGTGAGTCTTGGCAACTTATTTTACACGAAGTGTTTTGGGTGGGATTATATATTCTTCGTATGTATACTATGTAAATATGTATTGTAAGAAGAAAAAAAAACAATTATGTAAGTATCAGAACCCGTTGATAGGGACACCTCCCTAATAGGACTGTACTAAGTTTATCTATCTATGTTAATAACTAAAAAAAAAAAAAATTATTATTATTATTACTTACGATAATTCCCATTTAAAGAGAGCGTTTGAACTTGAATTCCTCTATGATGACTGAAGGTGTAATAATAAAGTAAATATTTCGCCCCCGAAATATTATTGAATTATTAAAAGTATTTTTATTATAGCTTCAAACAAAAATTAATATTAAGAGTAAATTAAAAGATTAATTTATTTGTAGTAAACTAAATCACATCGTTCTGTGTTAGTGAATTAAGAATTATAATTATGGGTCAGTTCCATTGCTAACCCGGACCCCTTAAGTGGTAATGGAAATAGCCGCTAGGTTAAGCATATGACGTCAGGCAAGAACATGTGATGTGTCAGAACTCGGAAGAGAGAATTGTGTATCGCCGCTTGTACGAGATACAAGCGTGGCGGCGAGTTTAAATTACACAAATTGCTCCGATTAGAACTACAGGATTTTGCGTAAGGATTCTAGGACAGAATTCGGAAGGAACCAACAGCGAAGGCAACGCTGGATACAGGACAATTAAGGGAAGGAAACTTAATTTGACTGAACGCAAAAACTGTAAGTGACGAAATTATTTATTTCCTATTTTGGATTGGGAAAAGACTAAAAGAAGAAACGGTCTATGTGAACGTAATTTAGTCGACGGAAGGGAATAATTTCAACGAGTGTATTAACATTGAATTGTTAAAGGAAAATTACTAGAAGATTATTAATGTGAATCAACAATAAATTATTCGAAGCGTGAATAATTTTATTAGTGAACATTAAAGAAATTAATCAGCGAATTAGCCAAAGTCAGCCTAATTCAAGTTAATGAAAAGTAAAGTTTCAAATCTAAGTGACGGAGTGAACTATAAGTTTGTGCATTCTAGTAAACGGAAAGAAAACATTATCGTGCGCATTAAGCAGTAATGATTCTAGGAATTATTGAAAGTTTAAGAACTGAGCCAATATCATTTAGTAAGGAATTATTAATTCATACAAGTGAAAAACCATTAGTTTATCGAAGTGAACTTTAGTATTCACACAGGTGTTAGTCATTGACGTATTAAGTGAACTTAAGTATTCACACAGGTGAAATTGACGTATTCAAGTGAACTTTAGTTAAGCATACAAGTAAAAAACATTAAATCGAAGCAGCGAACTTTAAAGGCCCAATAGTGAAAATTAATTTGGAAGTTATATCTGCTCTGCTGGAACTTTTATAAATAGTTATTGAAAGTAAGCAACTTTAAGTATTTTAAAAAAAAATATATATATATACCCTAGTCGCTTTATCTTTTCAATGACTGTTTGTGTTTTCTCTGTGCCCAAATTTTCTTCATGTGTTCACTGTGTTGTTTCTTACGCTCCGCTGTCCATTTACATCCCCGCCTCTTCTGTGTTGTGGTGTCAAATGTATGTTTTTTGATAGTGTTCCTGAATTTCTTTCTATCTTCTGCATCATCTATTGTCATGTGTGCCTGTCTGAGATCCTCCTCGACTTCTTTTATCCATTTCGTTTTCCCCCTGCCTGAGTTGATGACCTCAAGAATCCGTCTTGAAATTCTGTCTTCATTCATCCTGTGAATATGTACGTAGAACTGCATTCTTCTTTTCCTGAATGTATCAGTAATCCTATTATTATTATTATTATTCTATTATTTTATTTATTGTAGAAGGTATAGCAATTGGTCTATAATTTTCAAAAGAACAATGATCATTATTTTTATAATATATATAGGAATTATTTTTGATATTTTTAAATGATTCGGATATATCTTTGTATTTATAATTCGACCAATTAGAATAGCCATTATTTTAGCAAAAGTAGTTTTTATATTTTTTATATCTTTAATAGCTATTAAGTCTAAACCAACAGAATTTTTATTTTTCATATTATTTATTATTCCTAAAATCTCATATTCGCTAGGTTCCTGAATTATTATAGTATTCTTAATTGAAGTATTATAGTTCTCATTTATTAATTTTTCATTGCAGTATAGGTTGTATTTACTATCTATCGAAGAAAAGTATTCACAAAATCTGTCTGCAAGAATTTTTTGTTTATTTAATCCCAACATGCTTTGAGAGAATTTTATAATTTCCTTATTAATTCTGTTCTTTTTATGTGATTTACCTAAAAGTCTATTTACTTCACTCCAGCAATCTTTTGGATTATCTATAGTATTGTTGAATTTGTTATTATAGTAACTATTTTTTGTTTTTGTAATTTTGGAATTTAATTTGTCTCTAAAAGTTTTATAATTATTAGAATATGTTATATTGGATTTATTACTTTTGTACTTTTTATACAATTTATCTCTCTTGTATTTCTTTAATTAACTCTTCAGTTATCCATTCTTTTTGAGTTCTATGTCTTCCCTTTTTACCGTCAAAAGTTTGGTTATTGCAACCATAAGTGTTTGTTTCGTTCATGGAATATGTAAGTTTCCTTTTTACCGTATATTTTGATTTATTATATTCTTGTATTATTTTGTTATAAATCATATTTGGATTATCAAACTCATTTTTTTCTAATTTATCCAGTAGGTGTAGCATGTTTTCTTCTAGTAATTCTTTATCTACAATTTTAAATTTTTCTCTTTTTGTGTTAAATTGCGGGATATTTTGAATTTCTTAGTTATTAATTCTAAATGTAATATTATCAAGTAATGATCAGATATTGTTTCTTTTATTATATGAGTAAAAATTTTCCCGTTTGATAGGAATTCTTATTCCCAACGGGACTGAAATGTAATTTAAATCCGCATTACAATATTTACTTTAGTTGCTTAAATCCGATTAGCTTTTACCATATAAAGCGCGTGTAAATGAATGGATTACTAAAAAGAACAAATTTATCATGTATCGGTTTTAATTCTATAGGAATTTTTCTCATGTTCATTCGATGATTTCTCAACATTACTGACAAAATTTGAGATAAAAAGATTAGACCGTATTTTCTCCTTAAATATTATACCAAATATCCAGTGCTTCAGAAGGGTGGGACACACGTAAACTAAATGATTGAATGAGTTTCACTTTCCTAGGAAGGCAGCAAATAAATTAGATTGATGGCCAAGTGCACCAAACTTCAATTAACTTTGACGGCTGCATTGTGGACGTAGCTAAAATTAATGAGGGGGTGCTGCTGCAGAAAAATTTTAGCCTTTGCTTTAAAATTGTGTGAAAGGAAACAAACATGTACAAAAAGAAAATTTATTCAGAAACTTGATAAATTTCTTTTTATACATGTTTGTTTCCTTTCACACAATTTTAAAACAAAGGCTAAAATTTTTCTGCAGCAGCACCCCCACTAATTTTAGCTACGTCCACAATGCAGCTGTCAAAGTTAATTGAAGTTTGGTGCACTTGGACATGAGTCGGATATGTTAAATTACTTTAACCGCCCGTATGGTGCACCGAAAACGACTCAAACGTTCAATAAAACTAGGAACTAGGAAAATGGAGAATTTCTGTGATTTAACCAATATAATGAAAAAGGAAGTAGATGAAACCTTTCGCGTCCCACTTTGGGAATCATAATCAGCAGACCCAGTTTCTGTCGCCTTCAATTTATATGGTTAGCGCCAGAAACTTTTCATTTCCAGTAAATGCGTTCAAGACTATCTAGAATCATTCTGACTAAATTCGATGACCTTTTAAAATAAAATGTGGTTAGTTCAGGGAACTGTTTTTTTCAAAAAGAAAACTGAAGTTTTATAGCCATTAAAGAAACTTTAATTTGCTGAACCATAAGTTAAATTAATAAAAAGAGATCAGTTTAAACACATAGTTCTTTCCAAAACATCCTTGCTGCTGTAATTTTAATGTTTGACGAGTATTTTTTTATATAAAGTGAGTTCTACATTAAACCGTTTCTCATTAGTTATTTTATAAGGATTGAGCAGTCGCATGGTGTTGAGCTCCGCAGGTTTTGATTAATTTCAACACTTATTTGGAACACTAAAACGTTCGATAATTTGAAGGACAATTCAGGACTGGATTTTCGTGAACGTAATTTGTATGATTTATAATTTAAACTTTGTGCACCTTCAGAAGAATCTGACATATGAAAAAGGATTCCGCCATAAAGGAAGAATCCACGTGTTATTCCAGAGAATAGTCTGGCTCTCATAATGCTTTGGACTGTTTAAGGAGAACAGACCTTAAGGTGATAAAGAATATCGACGATAAAGAGAAATAGTTGGTTTTTACAGTAACAAAGAATTATTGCGCAAGATCCCCACAACTCAAAAGAATGAAAATGACTGAATCCAAGAATGGAGAGGAGGGTGTAACATTAGCCATTGCATGGGAAAGTGATAATTCAACAGTGATGAAGCCAAAGATACGTCAGGTATGATTAAAGAAATTTTAAGAAAAGTGGTAAATGTGGAAAAGAAACTTGAAGATATTTATGAATAATAATTTCTGTTTATTCATAAATTCTTCAAGTTTCTTTTCTATATTTACCACTTTTTTTAACCTATCTTTAAAATACCTGAATTGGCTTTATCCACTGGCTTTTCTTAAAATCTCCTCTTATCTCTCTTTCGTGTCAATTAGATGAAACTTTAATCTCTGTAAGATTCAGCTAATTGACCTGAAAGAAAGATAAGAGGAAATTTTGATAAAAACAAAATCGTGTTTAAAGAGTTTAAAATTAAGGAAGATTTTTTCAGAATAAGTTCGAATCAAATTGTTTGAAAGAGCTTTTATGGGAAAAGAAAAGGGAAATGAAACATCTGTTAGATAAATTATAGATGGAAGAAAAATGAATCTTGAGGAAATAGTAGACATGGAAAGAAACACTTCGAAAAGATTCAAATTGACCCTGAAATAAACTTCTATGTAGGAGTATAAAAAGGTTTTGAATAGCAGAATAAGGTATAATATTTGTTGGAATATTGCCGGTGTTAATTCACTGAAGAGAGAGAGATGGCGAGATGTGTTAAATTGTGATGTAATTGTTTTATTAGAAACTTGTCTTTTAAGTTTAGATTATTTGGGGAAAAAAAATTAGTTTTAGACGAAAAATATAAGTGGTTTCATCAAGATGCAAAGAAAGAAAGTTAAAGGTCGAGTCAATGTAGGCTTAAAAAATAAAATTTGGAATGAGGCGGGAAAAAAAATGTTTGTTAACTGTATTGAAATATTGTGAAAGTACGGTTTTGGTTTTATGATAGATATTTATCATTATTTGCAGTTTATAATAATGCTAATTTGAATCAATTATTAGGAAAGTCGAATGAGGAGCCCATTCAGTTACGGGAAAAAAAAAAGAATTTTTTTTGATTAAAGGGGATTGGAATGTTAGATTTGGTAAAATGTTAAAAAAAATGGAATGACTTAGAAATAGGAGATAGAATGTCAAAACGAACTTCATCAGACACTGTAATTAACAAAGTTGCAAAAGTGTCGATAGAATTCATGAAAGAAAACGATTTAAACGACTGCACTTTTAAATACTTTTATTAATGAAAGAGGGTTTTCAGTAATTGACGTATGTACTGTAAATGATGAACGGAAATTTTACGTAGACAATTTCAAAATTGGAGACTTTTGTGAATCAGATCATTTTTCTTTGTATTTCGAAATCAAACTACAATAATATGGAGAGAAGGAGGAGGAAGAAAGTAAAAACCATCGTAGACAACGAATACTGTAAACTTTATAAGGAGATTACAGAAAGAGAACCGAAAGGCATAAACCTTATTGATAGTAATTTATTCTTAAGTAAATGTATGAAATCCTGTACCATTACAAAGAAATCTTGTAGTAATCATAAGAAACTTAGATAGGATATTTGGTGGGATCACGAGTGTAGGCAGAAAAAAAATCCAATTGAATGCTATTAAGTTGCACTGGAAAGAGCATAGCAATAATGAAACTTTGAAGAAAGAATTCTTAGAATTATGGAAGTGTAATCAGAGAGAAAAAAAGAGAGGTGGCGGGAATATGAAAAGATAAAAAAAAAAACAACTAGTATAAATTAGATTGAATGAATGGATTAATGAAGGTAACATAATTAATGAATCATAAATATATGAAAATACTATTCTAGTAGTAATCAGAGTTTTGTTCTAAACTTCATTATTAACTTACAATTAAACAAAGAAAAGAAACAAGCTCTATGTACTGTATTTTTAGATCTGTCAGCAGTGTTTGACGAGGTTGAAAGAGATATTTTGATACATAACTAAAGTAAAAGAAGGTTGAAAGGCAATTTATTGAACTTTGTTAAAAAATTTATAATAAAACGACTAACAGGGTAAAAATTAAAAGAGTAAAATTAGAAGAGTTTACTAATTGTTTTGAGATTCTGAGATGAGAGACAAGGATGTTCGTTAAGCCTGAGTTTGTTTTCATATTACACTCACTATATCAGTAGTAACTTGAGAAAGCACAGTATTGGAGATGTAGTGGTTGGTAAATTCAAGGTCTGAACGACATAGCATTATTAGCGAAAAACGTAAAAGATTTTCCGAAATGATAAACAGTACAAAACGTTCTGTTCAGAAGTTAAGGCTTAATAAAGTTTTAATATTCCAAAATGAGATAGAAGAACGATTAGTGAAAACTAGATTTGGGGCATTTAAAGGAATATAAATAAATTTATTGTAAAAGAATAAAAGTATTTAGGATTTATTTTCAAATCCAGTGGAAGTTTTGAAACGCATCGGATATATTTGAAGAGAAAAGCTGCTTTGATTAGTAAGGAAGTAATGTCATTGACCACGATTTTTCACGACGATTTTAGTAAAAAAGCTTGTTTTTTTTATTAGATTAATAACTCCGGCTATGAATTACAAAGTGGAAATTTGGTGAGTGCAAGAGGCTGATGAGTTAAAGGTCGTTAAAAGAAAAATTCCTAAAAAATCGAATTTGGAGCACAACACACCTAATTATATTGTTAATAGAGACAGGCATACATGAACTAGAGATAAGCTTCTTCAAGAGATTTATCAAATATTTACTGAAAATTGTTAAGATGGATGAGAATAGATTATCAAAAATTTCCTATCTAGAATTGTTTGAAAATAAGAAATGATTTAAAAGTGGTTAGAAGAAATAGATAAAAAGTTGGAGGGGATTGGAGTATCAAATGTAATGTTTGTTTAAATTTTAGAAGATCATGGTGAGTATCGTTATACTAATACAAGGCTTTGAGATAAATTACTAGGGAAAATGATGTTGAAAATAGATAGTTCTAAGTGTCTTAATAGCAAAGATTTTTCGTTTCGTAGTACATATATTAGAAGGAAAATAAGCATAAAAACGCACATATTTAAAATCTTTCACTGATCTATTTTTGATCTACAAAAAACCCTCTAATGGGTAAAAGAAAAAGGAAATACATTATGAATAATGATAAGGGAAAGCCTGTTGAGTCAAGGCTTAATATTGAATATTTTATTGTATTTTATTGACAAAAATTGAATTGATGAAATTCAAATAATATTGATTTTTTTTTTTAAATATATAACAATATTTGTTACTATAAAAATACTTACACCTGCATTACAAAGGTAAAAATTTTAATTATCGTAATCATCGTCCTCGAAAACCTTTTGAAACAGATTTTCGTAGCGAAATAAACCTCTGGCTTAGGGTTGAGATTAGAAATTTTTAAATATCATATTCTTAATCAACATCCTATAATTTTTATTGATAAAAAACTTCTAAATCAAATTTATTCAAATTTTTCGAATTGTGATTTTTTTTTTTTTTTTAAATCTTTCCCTTTTTAAAATGGAAATTCTGTAAAAGTAGATCCAATTTTTTAGTTCCCACTTCAAAAAAAGGGATGGAAGAAATTACCTATTGTTGCAATATAATTCATTTAAAATTTTACCATCTCTCCCGCATCGCCATCAAATTTCAGGCTTTTGCTTCAACGGCTTTTTTACTCTAATTATATCAGTTAAAAGAGGTCATGTGCCAGCCTAGATATACAGACAAAAGCAAAAATTATTTATAATTATTTCACTTTGATTGTAATCATGTAGAAGTCCTGTTATTTACCTTGTTTTAGGTTTGAAGGAAATTGCTTGTAGTTAATCGATCTTCATATAAGAAAATGTGATGTAGCTCTTATAGGTTCTGTATTCACGATTAAAAGAAGGATTTGTCATAAGGAATCTGACTAACAAGTGAACCAATAATCGTTAATTTAATTTTTTTGGCACATTCACGTTTACGGTTCTGTTTTTTCCTGATAGAAGTATTCACTAGATGTCGATATCAAAAGATTTCAATATCCGTCGGACACGTGCGTGAGTCATATCACCTGCTTACTTCCTACAAGGTAATCAAAACAACTATGATAATATAGCAACAGCTACAGACTGTTTATTTTCTAGCATCAAATTAGTTCTCCGCCAGACGATTGTCTGGTAGACTATTATTGGAAAAAAAGTGATAGTTATCAATTAATTACAAATATTAATCAACAAGTACAAAATTCATTTTATATATTTACTGTTGTAGTAGTAATAATCACAGCAATACTAAATAAATTGCGTGCATAATAAATACAGTTTGCAAAAACTATTCCTTATATAGATAATGAGAAACTTTTTAATAAATTCCATTGCTTCAAGAAGATGTAGGAACTACTTTCTGAAGCTCTGTGATACTCTTTTTATTGTAATGTATCAAGGCCATTTTAGCTGTAACTGACTGAGAATGCTAAATCGTTTTATTCAACTAGAACCGTCTTTTCCGTTTAGCTCTTGTGGTATCATGGAAGAAAGGCAGGACCAATTGATAAAAATAAAATTTTAAAATAAAAATCCCATGAAGAAACTAAGGCTGCATAGTTTATTCCACCACCTGCGGAATACAACTATTTATTGATATGACATCAAATTCTTTTTGTAGATTTTCAAAGTATATGTTTAATAGTTTATTATTTTATTTAAAAATGGCAAATTACAAATTTATGGAAAACTTTATTTATCCAAGAATTAAAGTGAAATATACAAGACGTCAATATCATTTGTCATTGTCAGGATTACAATGATTGACATCACGTTCAAGCATGGCGCGTGAAACAATGACAGGATAATGCGTCGTCTTGTTGAACAACAACGAAGGAAATGGCAAAAGGAGACACGTCAATATGTGTTCCTGATAGAATAAGGATTGGAAATCGAAAAGATCTATAATTACTTCTTAATAGATAAGTAATTCTAACTCAATTAAAGAAGAGTGAATTTAAAATGTTATTCATCGTATTATAGTCCAAATATTAATGAACCATTAAATATTTTCCAGGACTAGATTATCTTTAGTGTGAAGAGTTAGAGGAACTGTGGATTAGAACCAATCGTCGCCATTTTGAATGATGTCTAGATGTATGTAAAGCATATTGTACGTAAGACGAACTTACCGGACTATTCCCGTTTTGTGTGCATTATCAAGAGCTAAATTAAGTGGATTTATTCATTCCATAATTTTGAAAGGACATATTTGAATACACCAAACACGCAAGAATTAGAACTGGTTAAGATAACAGTTTTAAAATAGATAGAGGGAACATTGGTTCAAAGAATTTCTCAAGAGATTATTAGTGATATATAGATTAAATGTACTTTAATTGCGTGATAAATGAATGACTTAGACAGTGTTGACGTTAAAGGAAATCGAACACATTAGTTTTAATTCTTTCCGAAAGACAAGAACTCTATTCAATTTTTTTGTTCACACAAGTGAAAGCCATACGTTGTCCACGCTATATGGATTTATTTCTACAAGTAGAACAAATATTAAAGCATATGCTATTCATGTTTAATTATTCTTTATTATGCTTATATCTGTACTATTACTTTATTTAACTTAAAACAAAACAAAAAAAGAAAAATCATCTGAATAAATTAATTCTAATTAAATATTATCTACACTTAAATAAATCGTACATCATAACATTTAACCAATTATAATAATAAAGATAACGACAGATTCGCACTATTCCCACGTCGTTTAGATCATGATATAAACTTTATTTTAATAAAATAAAAATCTTAGCATATGAAAACAGTAACACTAGGCAACAGTGAAAATGTATCTTGAACCATTTGACTAACCATTCTTTACTAAATTCACCATGCTTATCACGAAAATGACCATTAAGTTTTACGAACTTATTATTTAAACTAAAGATTGTTAAGGTTTATTATTTGTATTGAAATTCTTGATGTAAATGAATTCGGAGGAAGAGGAATAAGTTTGTCCCTATCCTCATTCGTCGAAGAAGTCTTCTCGCATAGAGAGGACGAAATATCACGATTAAAATGTTGTCAAAAGAATTAATAGTTGTCGTTTTTGTCATTTAAATGAAGATTTTGAAGTTCTAGTAAGATTTCATTATGTTACTAATGAGAATTATTAGTAAATTTAAGCTAATTAGATTAATTAGGAGGTGGAAGAATGCCCCCGTGAAGCTGCTAGGCTGTTTACAAAAAAAGACGGAATTCTACATTCTAGCCTTGGAATTTAAATGATTCTTCAGTTTAAAAATAAAAAGACGTTTTCTATATATACAGTATTCAGTGGCAAAATAAATTTCAAAGATTACTAGAAAATGAAAATTTGAACTTTCCGAATACAAACTGTTCGATTTTTGACTCGTAATATGCCACACATTGTGATGAATGAACGCCCCCGGTGATTGGATTGTCGATGTAACATATTGTAAAATCTAGAAAGAACTAGAAAAATTTACGAAAAATTGAGGCTTAGCAAATGAAACTGGCTGAATGCAGTTAAAATGTATAAAAATTACCCCAATTGTTATTATGGATCACCTGTGCCTTTATAAATAGCTTGTCAGATAATCAGATGAACTAAATACAGTAAACTCCCGATTATCCGCGGAATTGGATGGCAACCGCGGATTAGCGAATTCCGCTGATAATCCGAAATAGAACGAAAAATAACGAAAATAAACACAAAAATGATTTTAGCATGTTTTATTTACATTAAAATGGCAGTACATACATTACAAACAGTTCTTCTTTCTTCGAGTTTGGCCATCTGAGGACCACGTGAAATAGCTCTTGAAGCTCAACGTTTCTTATTTCTCTCGCTCCAGTATCTTTTCATTCTTTCACTGTGTTCTTTCCTTCTCTCATCAGACCATGAAGCTCCCGTTTTTCTCCTTTCTCTTTCCCGGAACCCCTTAAAGTCTTTGATCTTTCTTCTAAATCTCATTACAAACAGTTATTTTATTTTATTTTATTTACTCCCGTAATTTAGTGTAACCTGTCGACCTAAGCTCCGCCCACAAGGTCGTTCTTTAATTTGTTTGTCTGTAATTGTCTTCATTTACTTTGTTAGCCTCTTTTATTGTTTACCTTATTCTAGATTTAATTTTTTTTTAATTCCTTAATTTATTTGTACATTAAAAAAATGGAAACAGGAGAGGTCCGCGGATAATCGGGAGTTTTCTGTATTAGAAATTTAAATTTAACGAAATTTCAGTTTTGAAAATTTTATAAAATCGAAAACTGAAGTTGATTGAAATATAAAAGAATGAAAATCAAATATTCAAAATAATCATGGATGGAGAATGTATAGATATACATGCATGTACAACTTACCTAAGAAGTCTGTTGTCTTCAGATTATTGATCTGTTTGAATGCTCGCATCAATGGACCACTTGAGGATAGGCGGGGCTTCGTAGTTACAAAATATCCCACCAGACTACTTCGTGGCTTGTGGGATAAACAAAGCCATGTGCTTCGTTTTAATCCGTGTAGATATAGAGGGTGAACTAAAGATTTGATTTTGATGAAACGATTGTAAGCCTTCCAAACTTTTCAGATAGGATGTAGAGTTGATTATAGCCTATTAAAGAAGACGACAGCAATATATTATCAACGAAAGATATAATTTAATGGACCACTTGAGAATAGGCGGGGCTTCGTAGTTACAGAATATCCCAACAAGCTACTGCTTGGCTTGTGGGATAAACAAAGCCATGTGCTTTGTTTTAACTCGTGTCGAGATAGAGGAAATATTATATTAAAGAAGGATATTACAAGCGTTTTACAGAATTATTACAATAAGGAACTGCACAGTACTGAACTATTCCATCTTGAAATATCAAAAATCGACGATTTTTTGAGTAATTCACACTAAGTTATATGTTTGTTTAACCCACATGATCTCGCCTACACGTCATACGTGACGTCGATAGGGGCGTAAACCTCAAGTGGTCCATTGCTTCTTTACTGGCTTATGAGAAATTGATCCAATGGGAGTTAATGCATTGTCGCCTGCTCATGCAGTAATGAAGTGACAGTGCTGTAATTACTTCCATTAAAATCGGTTTTTTGACAAGTCGAAGTTTATTGCTACATTCTTATCAAAACAGCAACCATAGATCCAGTTCGATCTATAGCGGAACTCAGTTTCGAAACATGATATTAAGCAATATATTTTTGTCAAATGGAAAAGCTTCTTTTGTAGTAACGTCAGCACGATTTTTCAAAATATAAACTTAAAAGAACTCGAAACTGGAAATTAAATTCAGTTAATGAATGAAGCACAAGACATTTAAATAATCTTTTCGTCATTCGTGTGTGCTAGAATTACATCTTTGGCTTGAATTAAAAGCTTCTTGCCAGTATTTGCAGTGACTTAAATTTTACGATTACTTAATATTTTCTTCTAGAACCTCCTTTCTTTTGTAGGTATTAATTTGCCAATAACCTTGTGGTTTGTTTTTTTTTTTATTTTAATCAAGACACTACGAAATTTTTGATCGTTAGGACCCTCATTTTTATTTGGGTTGGGGAAAAAGTTCGTGGCGTTTTTCCCGATAGATGGCGTCAATTGCAATAACTCCAGAAACACAGATCGCAGCGACATCCCTAAACGCTCGTTGGAAAGATTACACTTCGAGCGTTACTTTGAGTGTATAAACATCGAAATTGGTGCAGTGGTTGGAAAGTTGTTTGCGGTTGAAAATGGAGAAAAGTAATGAAAAATTTCGCTATATTTTGCAATTTTATTACAACAAAGGAAAGAACGCTGCTCAGGCTTGTGAAAAAATTTATCAAAATCAAATTCAAAATCTACTGCGCGGAAATGGTTCGCTGGCTTTCGTTCTGGTAATTTTGATGTGAAAGATGCGGCATGGTCTGGTCGTCCACTCACTGAAAAAGCTGATGAAATTCTTGGAAAAGTCCAGCACGATAAGCATATCAGTAGTGTCGATATTGTTATGGAGCTAGGCATTGACCACAAAACTGTTTTGAACCACCTACACAAAGCTGACTACAAAAAGAAGCTCGATGTCTGGGTTCCTCATGAGTTGAGCGAGAAAAACATGATAGATCTAATTAACATATGCGATGCGCTACTGAAACGCAATGAAATAGAGCCATTTCTGAAACGTTGTCATAACCGATGATGAAAAATGGATCACGTACGACAATCGGAAGCGTCAAAGATCGTGGACAAGGGATTGTGAGCCTTCACAAGCGTTCGCGAAGCTAGGATTGACGCCGAAAAAGGTGATGCTGTGTGTGTGGTGGGATTGGAAGGAAATCGTCCACCAAGAGCTACTTCCAGTTGGTCAGACGATTGATTCTCAACTCTTCTGTGCACAACTACAGAGATTACGCCAGGCAATTGAAAGAAAACGGCCCGAATTGAATAACAGGAAAGGTGTTGTCTTCCATCATGACAACGCCCGACCATACACTTCTTTGATGACCGTCAAAAATTGCGAGAGCTTGGTTGGTTCACCGTATAGTCCAGACATAGCATCCTCTGACTATCCTGACTTTTCCGATCTCTGCAGAACTCTCTCAATGGAAAAAAACTGCTTTCAACAGAAGCCTGTGAAAACCACTTGATTCAGTTTTTCAACCGTAAACCACAGAAGTTCTTCACCGATTGCATCATGGCTCTACTCGAAAAAAATGGCGAAACATTGTCGATAACAATGGAGCATATTTGGCTTAAATAAATTCATTTTCACACTATAAGAAAACTAGTTGAATTTTACTAAAAAAATGCCACGAACTTTTTCCCTGACCAAAATATTAATGACAACAAATTCAAAAATATTACTTTAAAAATTTAAAATACAGGTAAATGCTAAATATACATCACACAGTGATTGTGTCTGAAATATCATCAACTTTACAAAACTTCCACTGATAGAAATTTACTGAAAAAAAAAGTTTCAGTTCATCTTGTCGGAACCATCTGCCTTTTAACGAAAGTATGGTTAGTTGTTTAAAAAAAATCAATTGATAAAATCCTAGAAAATTCATCAGGGAAAGTCTTTAGGTCAGCATATCAACAATTGCTGCTCCACTTCTATTTGGTCAGCAAGATGGCGGTTTTAGACTAGTGATTTAATATAATTTAAAGCAATGTAAAAGAAATGGCTTATTTGGAAATACAGTAGAACCTCAGTATAACCGACTAATAGAGGCTGAAGGTTGTCCGTTTTAATGAAAGTCCGGTTTATAACAAAATATTCTTATACGGGTGTAATGCAGCAGGGTATACATCATTGAAAGTACATTAGTTAACTATAAAAAGTGTTTATTATATATCAAATAAAAAACAGCCTTCAACATAGTAGGTTGATTAAAAAAAGATGTATATACTGCATTAATCTTTAGAACAAAAAGGTCCTTGTTCATGTTGATTCTTACATTCATTGGTTTGAAAAAAATAATTTATTTTCTGCTGGGTTTGTTCGATCGATGTTTAATCGCTTGCTTGGAAATATAAAACTCATCAGATAAAACTTAGCATCCTTTTTTATTATTATAATTTTTTTTAAACTGTCCGTTATAAGTGACGTCCGTTATAATGGGGTCCGTTATAATGAGGTTCTACTGTATCACGTTACTATTTCAGTTCCAGCCTTTGTAGAAAATCCCTTTGATGCTCCTCCTTCCATACATGTATGTCTTATGTCCAAACAACTGTAATTTTAATGATATGTAGATCCAACAATGACTTTTCTTGCTTATGGTTAAAGAGTAAATGACTATCTGGAAACAGAATAATCAAATAAATACTTCTTTAAACAGAAGCTTCTACTGGGGTCGATTTATTACGATATATAGCATCAACAGAAGTTATTCTTAATATACATTAAGATAAATTCTTCTACTAATGGAATCTGCACATTCCAGGAGTACAGCAACTGTGACAGATTTGATGTCCCAATTTTGAAGCTGTCCCATGATAATATAGATCAATTATAAATCTCTATTTATAAATCAGCCCTTTTGCCACACACTTCATTCTATCAAAAAGGCCTTTATTTTTATATAAGCTTCTTTAATATATCCTGTAAATAATTTACTCCTAGAAATCCTTAATATAACAACACTCCTTTAATTTCTTTTAATCATAGTCCCTTATTTCTTCAAAGTCTTATTTGAAGAATTATTTCTTATTTCGTATTTCTTATTTGTAATCCTAATTAAATGTAGAAGATGAATAGTTTCTTGTCCTCTGGTACCACCTGAAGAAGTCCTTCACAAAGAAGGATGAAATATCGTGGAAATTAAAGGAGTGTTCTTAATAAAGGCATCTCCATAAAATGTCTAAGTAATTTACTTTTACTCCTAGAAATCCTATTAATAACCTTCTTTTAATATCCACAATATTTCGTCTTTCTTATCGAAAGACTTCCTCAGGTGGGTATAGAGGACAAGAAGACAAAAACTATTCTTTTTCCTCTACAAAACATAAGAGTTACAAAATAAGAACTAAAAATATTTCAGAATACATGTTAACAATTGAAAACCATCTTATTCATCAGCATAGTTATTAATAATAATAACAATTGAACACAAACAACAACGATGCTTCATGAACAACATTACTAACATTCTCGCATTATATCAAAACAAGTTAGGGAAAGCAATTAGTAAACCAATCACAACGATTCGCAACGTCTCCTGAGAAGAAAATATCATTGATATTGCTTTAATTTCCTTATTATTATAAATGTGATTGTTGCGAATGCAAAAGGGGTAATTGTTGCGTTTATTGTGATTGCTTAAGAGCTGCATTATAAATGTGATTGTTGCGCTTGCAAAAGACGTAATTGTTGCGATTGTTATGATTGCTGTGCTTAATGATAATTTAATGAGATTTTAATGATACTTGTCCAAAGGGCGGTCTTCTGATCTTATCAGAAGACTAAAACTTTGATTTTTTTTCATAAAATCTTTAACTTAACCAAATGAAGCACTACTCATTTTAAGAAACTTATCCTTTTTAAAACATTTCTGCTATTAATCAAACATGATTCGATCATGTGTCTCTCCTTTTCTTCAAAGGAGTGTTGCTATATTAAGGATTTCTAGAAGTAAATTATTTACAAGCCTTTATTTTGCCAAGAATATAATTTGCTTTTGCCAAGGAATATAAATTGAATGACGCATAAAAACCCAATATTTGTTTAAACTATGATATTAAAATTATTATAGTTTAAATTTAGTTATTTATATTATCTCCATTAAAGGCCCTTGTGGGTCCTATGGTCGTGGAAGGTAAGACTCTACCAACGGGAAAACATCTCGAACAAGAAGATGACCAATTTTCATGAAACTTACTAAGATTAATGTTTAGGTTGACTTAATTAAATTACAAAAATCTTAGGTGCGTTTTTTTTTTGGTTGTTAAAGTAAGATTTCCGTTTTTTTTTTTTTGTTTTTTTTGGTTGTTAAAATAGGATTGGCAAGGGCCCCGCAAAATTCATCTCGCCCGAGGCCCCGTACCCTCCTAGCGCCGGCCCTGATTTAACCTTCAAATTTCTTCCCTACCTTACGAATAGAAACTGTATAGAGTTAATTTTTCAGATGTGCTCACCGATTCCTCCTCGGTTCTCATAGCAACGAAAATAGACTTGTCACTTATAAATGTTAAAATGACTACAGAAGCTTCAAAAGACTGACAATGTGTTTCAGAGGTTTTAAGTAAACTTTTTAGTTTTAATTTTATTTAATTTTCTTCAAGTTATTTGGTAGTTTATATATTTATTTTTTTTTTCAATAATTTTAGAATAAGCGGTTGGGATGCCGTCGCACTTGTTAAAAATTAAGCAAGAAAATTATGACATAATAAGGGCAACTAGTTTCGCACAAAAATTTGTATGTCTTTCTTCAAGCCAGGTTGGAAATAATTTTAAAAATTTAAATTTAAAATTTAAATTTAAATTTTAAAAATTAGCATCCCAACCGCTAATTTAACAAGCGCACGTTAAACCTTTAATTAAATTTTAGAATAAATTTCATTTTTCTTTATGCTCACAGATATTTCCATTACTTGTGATTGATTTATATTTGTACGCTATGAATTCAAACTTTAGAAGTAAATGAAATTTATCATCATGAAATGTTATATAAGTTTTGAAAGATATCATGAATTATTTAATGAAATAAAGCCGTAATTAATTTAACATTTTAACATCATAAAAATACTCCACATATTCACGCAAACAACATTTACGGAAATGCGGAGGGAATAGTTAACAAAAATAAGATATTACGGCCATCGTGTTTTGTTTTATTTTTTTTTCTCTTCCGTTTCGATTTCGCACCTAAGATTATGATAATGTAATTAAGATAACCTACACACATTATTCTAATAAGTTTCATTAAAATTCATTAATTCATTAATCAAAATTCTAAAATTTCATTTAAAATCATTCTCATGTTCGAGAAGTTTCTTTGTAAGGAGTCTCCTCGTTCTGTGCTACCAGCTTCGTTCAAAGATACTTCGAAGTAAATGTTATTGTTACGATCTTGTAACGTTAACGAGTCAGAATAATTTGAACAGAATACTAAAGTTCTGATAAACTATGTGCCCATTTTTTTTTTTTTTTTGTAACAGATTTATTGGAATCCCATCTCGCCGACCTTGATCGGTCATAGAAGTGCTCTAGTATGCATAGATCCTGTACAACTTAGTCCCCAATACTTTGAAATTCCAGATTTGTATTATTATCTCTTGTGCTGAATGCCAGAAATTGAAAAATTAACAATGAATAAAAAGAAGATACGTTTAAAACCATAGACTTTGGATATACTTCTTTCTATCCAGTATTTCACGAATTTCACAACTTACTTTTCCCATTTTTCAACTTTCCATTGTTTGTCGCTAATTCCGATGTTACGATTTCTTATGACGATAACCTATTTGTTTAAATTACAGAGTAATCAATTTCAAACATTGGTATTTGGTAAAATAAGAACGAAAATCAAATATTTAAAATTACCAACAACATTTCGTTCGAGAGTGAGATTATATTAATGTATTTGCAACTTACCTCAGCAATCATTTGTGTTCTGAGATAGCTGATGCATTTGATGTTGTCCGTCAGTGGCTTATTAATTGAATTTTAATATCCAATTGTATTCATTGATTTGCCATCTATTCACAAGATGATTGACAGAAGACGCATTATCTACTCAAAGGCATCATTCAGAATCAATGCATTTGTTCTCTATTGAAATATAGTAACAGAAACAACATAGTATCTTTTGAAAAGTACGAATGTTGTTCAGTTAAAGCTTTTTGTCTATTCAAATGGAATGGCCTGACAAAACAGTGGCATCGATTGAGAAGCAGTATTCAAAAGTTAATTCACTTGCTGTCAACTTAGATTGGTAACGGAGTGGCAGAATGATATGGTATTGATTTAGAGGCAGTGGCACAGTGAATTTGTCATCTGTTGGATATAGTAATGAAATGATAAAACAACGTGGCATATACTGAAATGCAGTATTTTACAGTAAATGCATTTGCAGTCTTTTCACGAAAATAATGGAGAAAAAAATACAATATGAAATCTATAGAAAATTAGTGTTCACGGTTAACGGATTTGAAGTATTGAATTTACATCTATGAAGTATTGAAAACCTAATTACAATAAATCATCCAAATGATTGATCATTAAACAAATTTAATATTATTAAATTAGTTAGTATTAAATTTATTTACATACTACATTTTCTTTGATAAACAGTTGAGGCGAAATTCAGGTATAACAATGTTATGGCATCTTCCTGCGCCCATATTAAACAACTGCTTTCACCCATTCTTCTGTATCTTCCAGTCACCATCAGTTAATCCTTTCTCTCGTTCATTCTTGAAATTTCTTCCATCCATGTTGTCTTTCCCTCAATCTTTTACCAGATGGAATCTTTTCGAGAATTTCCTTCGGAATTCTTTCTTCTATCATCCTTTTCATATATGTCTATAACATTTTAATTGCTGCTTTTCTACATAAACCACTATTGAATTTTGTACTTTCATCTTTCCTTTAAGTTATTTCTAATTTTTTTCCTTTGTAGAAGTACCTGCTGATTGTCGCCAAAAATCTATTTCTGTTTATAGTAATTTTGGTTTGTCCTTTTATTTTAAGTGCTACATTTCAGATCTTATAATTATTGTGCTTTTATTAATCACATTATATTTGTTTCGTTTTTGTAAATTTTGATTTCATAAATTGTAAATATAATTTTGTTACAGTAGCTTTCGAAATAAATGTAATCTTGATTTCCATCTTGCATATTTTTATTCCCAAATATATACGCTTTTCATATTGTCTGTGGGTCCGATGATCCCGCAGGTTTAGGCGTAGGACTGCGGACAGGACTCAAGTCCCCGGCGGGGGGGGGGGGAATTTTTCCTAGGTTATTTCTCCGACGGACAGGTTCAAGGGTTCACGCAGCCCTGTACAAAATGGGAATCGGCATTTTTTTTTTTCTGGAATAAAAACGGGCGAGCATTGGACTGACCACCCAATCTCAATTGGTCTCGAAACGACGGAGCCTATTTCTTCATCGCCATATGAACCGCTCTTATTGGAAATGCCGATCTACCTCAGTTTGTTTAATTTTTCCTTGATCATCTTCCATATTTAAATCTCTTGATCCCTTTCCCTAGAAAATAAAATTAAATTTTGCTAATCTTCTCTTCATCCCCTTTTCATCCGGACAACATCCGCATAGGAGAGAAACGATTAGTAACCTTCATTTTTATCTTTTTTTTCCTATCTTCTGTCTCTTTTTCTCTCTCTCCAACATAATCAAACTCTTTCCTCTTCGAGAAATAGCTTCCTTTACCAACTCTCTTTTCTTGATTTTTCTCTTTCTTTTATTTCTTCCGTTTGTTGTTCACAAGAAAATTGCTCTTGAGGTAACGTCATTAGTGTCTGCACTTATTAATCTCGCTTTTCCATAGTGGTCTTGCAATTTTTCTAAATCCACATTTTATCTTTAGTTTTATTTCTAATCTTGTTCTTCTTTCTCTTAAGGCTCATGATTCTTATGAATTTCATTTCCAAAATTTTGTTATAACTAAAAACACGTTAAAGATGTAAATAAAAGCCTGCAATTAAAAGCACGAATGTGAGGAGTTAAAATAAAAAGAACTGATTAAAAACTCAAACGATCTTTCAAACCCTTATCTTGTGCTTAGGGTTTTTTATCAAGGGTGTGTGTGTGTGTTATCCTCCAAGCTAGGATTCGTTAGGTGAAATGATTTTGGACTGAAAAACCGGAAGTTAGCACATACATTCCCCCTGTTGGCGGATAGTTGAAACAACCCTGGAAATAGTTGTCTGCTATTGTAGGGCGAGCGCCTTTGTGTAAAGGGTGTGCGAATGTTTTTGAAGAAAATGAAATCCTTATGCGCCAAACTGCAAAATGTTAATGGTGGAGAGCTCTTGATTATAACTTTTGTTAATTCTTATCCCTGATTCGTAAGATCTACGGAGATATTCATCTTTTATTTTGCTATAGATCACAGGTTTGCTGGTATCCAATTCATGGTGACGCATGTTGCAGTGGCTTGCTGTGAAATATGCCATATTTTTAGTTTTGACCGCATTACAATGCTCTTTTAGCCTCGTTTCCAGCTTGCGCTTGGTCTGTCCAATATCGACACACGTATTATTTCTATGCATTTTGCAATAGATTCCGTAAACAACTTCATGCTCATTTAGATCATTGTTTTTTCTTTTTTTTTTCTTTTTTCTGCCCTGTTGAGCATTCTGCCAATAGTGTTATTTGGTTTGCAAGCAAATCCTAAATTGGCTGTACCTGAAATCGGCTTTAATTTTTTAATTAATGTTTCCTCATATGGAATAGATATGTACCGATCTATTTGTTTTTTTGTGTGTTATTACCCGGGGTTTTGTATTGATAGTTGCGAAAAAATCTTACGTACTTATTTAGTGCCTCATTTGAAAAGCCATTACTAATGAAAATGCATTTTATATTTTCGATTTCTTAAGTGGAACAGATTTTTTTGGCTCTATCCATTGCCATTAAAATAGAATTTCTTTTATAATTGTGAGGTACTGAGCTATCATGATGGATCGTTATTAAGGCATCGGTGGGCTTTCGATATACCGCAGTTTGGAATTTTGTGTTCCTCCTCATAATTAGTACATCCAAAAAGGGAATTGTTCCATTGTTTTCTTTTTCCATGGTATATTGGATACTATTGTTAATACTATTGAAATCCTCCAGTATATTGTCTATATAGTTCTTGTTAACAATTAGGAATGTAACGTCCACGTATCTGTAAATTTGGTGCACGTTATTTATAACATTATCTATAGAGAAGGCATGGAACTCAATGTAGGACATTACGCATTCAGCCATGACGGCAGAGGAGGGCAAACCCATAAAAACTCCCGATGTTTGGGTATAGATCCGATTATTGAACGAAAAGATCTGCATCTGGAACAAGAATGCTTCAACATTGCTGTCTCTTTTATGTTAAAAAACATTTTTTCTAGGCGTATTTCCATATCTTGGTCTGTAGCCTTCATTATCAGGATTTGCGTTAGTGAGGTGTATAAGTTGACCACGTCTAAAGATATCATCTGTGTGTTCGGAATAGGCGGTTGCGTGTGAATAAACTAAGATGGGGTCCCGGTTAATAATACTATACTTAGATCGATATTGTATTAGCCCCAATTTATGTTTTATAAGGTTGGAAATCACCATAATAGCTTTATTTTTACAATTAATAATCGGTCTTATTTTGAAGAGGCCATTTTCTTTTTCTTTATGTGCTTTTGCTAATCTTCTGAGAGTGGACAAGGAATTATTTAATTGCGCGATTTTATTTGCTGTAGCTTTATTAATTAAGCCACAATTCAAAGCTTTAGTAGTTTTATTATTAATGTCCTTTAAAATTTGTTCCTCGGTTTGGCCAAGCGCGCAAAATCCCATGTTTTCTTGAATAAATCGTTCACACATTTTTATATATATATGTTTATTCAAAATAGGCCTATATCTTTATTCAAAATCCCCGTGGCCCCTCTTTTTATCGGCCTCTGCAAACACGATGGAGTTATTATTTTCCTTAAGACGCATTAACTCGGCATATTCTATTTTGCTAAGGGTAGAAATAGACTTAAGTTTATAGTTTAGATTATTTACCACCAGTCCTATCTTTTTTCTGATATCAGCTCGCTCATCTTTGTTGGAAATGTATCTAATTTGGGATTCTAGTTTTGTTAAGATATCCATTGTACAAAGCTTTTTCGCTTCCGATATTATATTTAAGACTCCGATTTAAAATGTTCTCTTGTACTTTAGAAAGGATAAGGTTACTATCATTGATAATCCTATTGTTTTTTTAATGAGTAGGCTTGGATTTGATTTCATTAGCGCAAGTGAGCTTACCCAGTTTTTTACAATGCCTGTGGGTGATAGCTGTTCTTGCATACATAGCTTTTTTTGCACCTTTAATTAAAATACATACATAGTCTTGTTGGCTCATTCTATCTTTTAACATATTAGACAGACGTTTTAGGTTTGCAATAAGTTGTTGTTTTTTAATGTGCGCGTTAGTAATTCTTTCAGCGATTAATAATTTTTGTAACCTACATGCCAACTCTTTGATTTTCGGGCTATTAAGTTTCTATTTTAAGCAGGCAACCCTGTGGAGTTAACCCCTGTTCCTTACAAATGTTATTAAATTTAATGGCAGCTTTTACTGCCTCGAGTTTTTTATGAAGGTCCAAATATCGTATAATCTCTTTTTTAATAAAAGGATATGTATTTAAAACGCAGGCAATAGAGGCTTTTGTCGCTTTCATTTTAAGATAAAAATATTTTACGTGCTGGATAAAATTTAAATAAAAGCCTGCAATTAAAAGCACGAATGTGAGAATTTGAGAATCTGAGAACTTGAATCTTTATTTATGAAACTTATAAATTTTTTAAAAATAAAATTAGGCTTAAAAAAAGATGTTTGTAAATGAAGTTGTTTTGTACGTGCTGTTGAATTATATACCAAAGTATTACAGTGACTGTGGTATTTCCTTGAAAGGATGTGAAGTTTCCATTTACTAAAGTGAATCTGCAATTTTAATTCATTAAATGAATCTGTCCATTCTGGTGTAGTCTAGTGGTCCAGGCTGTGGCCCTTTCTAGATGTGTCGGAACCTGGGTTCAAATCCCGGCATGGCGCTTTGATTTTTCTTTCTTCTTTAGTGTTTGTTTCCTACTAAAAAAAGTGCAGCAAAGGAATAGCAAAAGCCAGTTGTATCACAAATGCAACATCTTCCCCCGGACAATGTCCTTGGAAGCCTTGATCCGACAAGTACGGATGAATGAGTGAAAGGGATCTCACCATAAGATCAAACGGTCGCGGGAGGTAAGACTAATAGCATTCTACAAACGAAGGAACTAACAAAACCCTTCGTGTCGGGTGTTGGGTTCGTAGTCCGACGCCCGTTCGGTTTTTAATATCTAATCAGCCGAGGGTCTGAGTGAACGTTCCTGTCTGGCGGAGAAAGAACCAGAGAAAAATTGAAAAAGGGATCAAACCGATTTCCTATAAGCAAAAGTGAAATGTCTTAGAACTTGAGTTTCGGCCCTCCCTTTCTCAGTTAATAGGCTACATGTAAATTTGGAGTTCACAAAACAGTCAAAGTAATGGTAATTCTGTAACGAACTTAAGAATTTATTTTTATTTATCTATTTTAGGGAAATTTTCTTAAAAAATTAAAAAAAAACAAACATCAAAATGAATAAAAAATATGACTTGTTAATTTTATAAATAAATTAAAATTACGAAAAAAAATTTAAAAAAACTTATAAAAATATGAAAAATTATTTGAATGTAAGGTGCATTTCTTAATATACCGTATTTAGTAAATGAATTTTATTTAGCATGAAAGCCATTAATATGTGGAGTTGATTCAGTATCTTGGATAAAGCTCAGACAAATTAGATCCATAACTGAATGATGTTACTCATCATTTGACCAAGAGCTAAAATTTGATTTTGAGATTACAAACTCCACGGCTTGCAAATAACATTTAAAAACTAATAACGAACTACAAACGAACTACAAACTCCATGGCGATATTTCGTCCTTTTTTCAAAAAGGACGAAATATCGCCATGGAGTTTGTAGTTCGTTTGTAGCTCGTTATTCGATTTTGAGATATTGGCATAAATGCTGAATCTTATGTATTACTTCAACATTTTTTTATGGAATGAAGAGTGTTATATCAAAATGAAGATACTTTCACAGGACAATTCTGATCATTATCAAGATTAACAATATCCTTCAAAGGTCGATAGTCACATGATGCAAATCTTATTCGTTACGATTAGTCGATTAGATTTTATTCAAAATTAATTTTCCGCAGAAATGTGTTGAGATAGCAAGCAGGAACAATTTTTTATAAAGAGTTTACACCTTTCGCTAGTAGATGGAACAATAATCTAAAAAAAAAAAAACCCTCTATTTTGGTTGGTCAAATGATGCATAACACCATCCAACTTATCTATTTATAATATACTAAAAGACTTATAAACAAACGTAATCTTTTAATTCAATAGTTAACTATTTATTAACAGATCTGTTCATTTTATTAATAACAAAAGCCCTCGGGTTATTAGCTTTCTGGGTTTTATTGGCGGATAAACAGTTTTTAATGAATCTTGCAATCAGAACGAAAAACTCAATGACAGCTACAAAAGTAAATCCAGCCCAAAGTCCAAGGTTACCTCCAATAGAACCAAGAAGATCAGGAATCTAAATAAAGAAAGAGAAAAACTTAATATTGAAATTTTTAGAATAGTTTTAGTACAATATTCACTACTAATAGAAGTATAAACTCTTCTATAGACATCATAAAATTAAAATAAAGAAAAAACGCAACACACATATTTCATATGATAATTACTTCAATATTTCAACTTTCTATCCGAAAGTTTTCGTTAGGAAAACAAATATATAAAATAAGAGGAAGAACGACTATGTCTTCGTTCTTATTGCAAATCAGAAATTTGAATAACAATCATGAAAATTTAAAAATTACAATGATAACATAAACGTTAACTTATATTATTAAACATAGATAATGCCAATATCCATTACTAATATTCATAACAGCTAATAAATTGTTAATTTACAATCGTTATATTATTAATTCATAAGCTAATTCTCAACTCTTACTTTATCAGCTAATTATTAGCTAATTATTATTAAGCTAAATTAACTCTTAATTTAGCTTTTATACTTTTGTTATTCTCCATTACTTTTTCAAATAAACCAAACGATATTTCATTCATTTTTAATATAAAAAGTTAGATATATAAGATTGGGCTGATCATGCTTTAAAATTACATCACAACCCAGATCCTGTTGTCAACATTATATATGAATCATACGATGAAGCACAACGTTTTTTATTGGAATCAGGCTTTATAAATTGGTCGAAGTTTATAAATAGAGATAAATCATTAAAAATGAATGAAATATCTTTTGGTTTATTTGAAAAAGTAATTGAGAATAACAAAAGTATAAAAGCTAAATTAAGAGTTAATAATTAGCTGATAACAAAGTATTAAGCTAAATTAAGAGTTGAGAATTAGCTTATGAAGTAATAATATAACGATTGTAAATTAACAGTTTATTAGCTGTGCTGAATATTAGAAATGGATATTGGCATTATGTTTGTTTAATAGTAGAAGTTAATGTTGATGTTATCATTGTAATTTTTAAATTTTCGTGATTGTTACTCAAATTTCTGTTTTGCAATAAGAAGGAAGACATAGTCGTTCTTCTTCGTATTTTATATATTTGTTTTCCTGAAGAAAACTTTCGGTTAGAAAGTTGAAATATTGAAGTAATTATCATATGGAATATGTGTGTTGCGTTTTTTCTTTAACTTATATTAAACTTCTATTAAAATAATCTTATCAGTGTATTAACTTAATGGGCCAAACTTTCAAAAAAATACCATAAAAATCACAATTTTACAAGCAAAGCAATCATGCAACTAAATAATGAACGGAGGAATATCATTTAATTGCAAAGGACCAAAGAACTGCTTTGATTTAAATTTCAAATCAAAATGAAACGACTTTGGATTACCTTGAATTTTTGCTCTTCTTTGATGCCATGGAGAATCATAGAGTCGGTGCGAACTGAGACCCCAATTATATTCTGCTCACGACTGGGGAAAAAAAAAATCTTTTCAATGAAAAAACTATTTTGATTCTAACAAATTGTATTGAATATTCCGTACAAAAAGAAAATCTCAATTGAGACACTCACTATTGTATTTGTTCTTCAGTTTCCAATTGAACTTCAAGAGCGGTAAAAAAGCTCTATTCGGAAGGAAAATAAATAAGACAGCAAAAATTAACAAAAGTATTTTAATTCAACTTATCAGGGTTTGTTTTTTTTTAATTGTAAGTAATTAAGAAAACGAAAAGCACTTTGATCTTCTTATCATAATTCAGTGCAAATTAAATTTCATACTTTCTACTTAATTAATTTTAAAAATAGTGATTCACTTACACAGATTAAAATTAATCCAATAGTTTGAATATATCCTTACGTTTTTTATCCTGTTAGAAATATAAGTCTTACCTACTTTGTGTGAGAAAAAGAAGCACGCAAACCAGCTTAAAGCCCACTTTCCTTAAGTGTTTTTTTTTTTTTTGTTATTTTCTTTGTGTTTTGTATTTTTCTTTTGTCTAATAAAGTCGTGAAAAACGGAAACATTTTCTTTTATTACAATTTGTGTTAACTCCTGAATACCAGCAGTATTTAGAAAATACTTTAATACGGATTATATGATAAGATTGACTACAGTTCAGTTCATGAAAGAAGAGCTTTTGATGACGTAATTTCCTTATGGATTGATGTTTCCATGACGTAACAGCGCCATCTATTGCTAAGATTCGTAACTGAAATCTTACAAAAATTACGAAAACATTCTGGTTTTTGTAGTTTTTACAATTACGAATACATTTCTATATTATTGTTATTATTATTTTAATAATAAAATTATTATGTTATTGATTCTTTTTTATTAATTGTTGAGTTCAAGTTGATGACGTCAGGATTGGTGTCGTTTATTCCAGACAAAATCGATCGCTACGTAATGACCATATATGGCAAACCCCTTTTTTTTGCAAACTATTATAGGTCCTATTAATTGTTATTACAGCAAAGCACGCACAAAATACTGGATCAATATATATTGTTGACATCGATAGAAATTTAGAGTTTCGTTTCTGTGACCTTAAAGCTTCTACATCTCGACAGGGAACCATACAGTAAATTTTTAAATGCATCAATGAGATCTTCTCGTTTCTGTAAGTATGCATTTACCGAAGGGCTTCCTTTTTTCCTATGTGAATCTGCCCCAAGCACCAATTTGGACCAAATTTGGCCATATATAGCTACTTATTAGAAACTAAGTCTCTATATGTGGCCAAATTTGGTGTAAGTCGGTGCTCATGGCAGAGTCACATAGAAAAAGAGTGAAGGCCTTAGTAGTTCTTAGATTATTTGGGTAGGGAGGAGACACATACACACAATCTGAATGAATTTATGAGCCTCACTTTTCTAGTCATTTAGGCTATCGCATTCATGAGATTCTGAGAGCAAAAGATCATAAAGAGAATGAAAACATTACTTTAAACAATGTAGTGCAATAGTGCAATGTACTATAGTGTTAATTACAATGGGATTATTTATCAACTTCTAACTTTAAATCTATTTATTTAAATAAATATTGTGAAAGTCGATCTATTTTTGAACCTCTCCCCTGCAATGCTGACTTCAAACAATATTTTATAGAATATAAAGCAACTCACTTTCCAAGAAGTCCTTCGCAAGAACCCTGTTTCCGATGTCTGTGTAAAAGAGTAAATTGTTTGCCTTGAAAGGAAAAGAAGAAATAAAATGTTATATAAAAAAAAATTTAAAAAAAATAAAAAAAAATTGAAAACAGGAAGTGATATCATACATTGTAATTCGTAAACGTTTTATGAAAACTTTAAAGAAAATACCTCTTTTAAGATTACTGAGAAGCTTAGATGCAAAGAAGGAAGAAGAGTGCTAACAAATAACATGAAACTCCTCCATTTTGACTGTAACGACCTAGGTGTATTAGTAAACATTATTCAGAACAAGGAATCGCAGCGTTGACTTTTAATACGTTTCAATAAACACAATTCAAGCAAGATGCGAATAGTTCAACACAAAGCAGATTGCAGCTATCAACAACTATTTAAAAAAAAAAACTCATAAAAACAGTTGAGCCACGTGCAAGAATTGGACATCAGTTATTCATTAATTCTGTTTAAAATAATTCAAGATATATATATACAATAACCTTAGAAAACTGGCAATTATGAAACTCACCTACATGGTAAAGGACAATTACACTCAATATCTTCATCGGGAACCGTATAACTACTACAGTAATCTGCAAAAACAAAAGAAATGCATATCAAAATGGCAATATATATATAGAAAGAGAATATATTTGCAATAAAAATATAGGTTTAAAAAAACAGTTTTACCAATGCTAATGCAGAAACAAAGCTATATGTACTATTCATGAGTCCAGTGGCACACCCACGGAGGGATGGGAATATGGGGGCTGAAGGCCCCCACCCCCGGAATCAAAAATAAAGAAAGAAAAAGACAAGAAAAATAAAAAAGAAATAAAAAACGAGAAGAAAATCTTTATTAAAGCAATGACGTGTCTGTATCTTAAATTGTAAAGTGATCATTGAAATAATTTATTTTTAAAGAGGCATTCATCTGAATGGACTTTTTACAATCCTTTGCCCTCCACGAACACCAAAACTTTAATCCTGGTTGCACCACTGCATGAGTCTATTATCAGTCAACTAAGAAATTAAATAAGATCTTAACAAATATAATTAAAATTCTGTTTTCGTTAGTTGCTTAATATTTAAGTGCTAAATTTCAATCTTCTTGTTTGAGATAAGAAGTCAGTTTTAGCAACTAAAGTCACGGAATTATACTGATGATCTCCTCATCAATATTTTTGCATGTATATCTATATATTATTGATGTATTCGTATCTTTTACCATGTAGTGCCTGATGCAATAGCGGTACAACTAAATTTGAAGACTATAAAAGAAAACTTTCCTTCTACTCTGAGATTAAAACCATTCGCAGGTGGATTGCCAAATTAAATCAGGCGAGCTTTAAATCCTAAAAAATAGATATTAAATTCAGTAAAGTTGGTTTTGAATAAAGATTAAATTTTGACATTTCCTTTTGAAATTGGTATATGCCTTTCTTATATAGAAATTTTCAGTGATTGCGTAAAATTTTCCAAAAAGATTGACTTACTATTGATAATATAACCTCTTCTATAGATATCATAAAATTAAAATTATTAGATGTTTTGACTATTAAAGAAGGTAATATGATTACTTATGAGCATTATCAGAAAGATTACCAGAGTAATCATGTTTTAAATTTTAATTCGAACCGTAACCTTTCCACTAAGAAAGCCATCATATATAATAACTTAATGAGAATAACTAATTACACTGAGAATAAAAAATTATGGAAGAATAAAAACTAAGTAGAAAATTGGAGATGAACGAATACCCTAAGAATTTTTATTAAAGCAAATGTTAATAAATTCTTTTTATAAAAGAAAGAATAATGAGGTAAGAAAATCAAAGGAAAATTTTCGTAACGATTATAAATTCATACGTCTTCCAATTGGTTTCAAAGTTGATAAGAACATTAAAAATGTATGTGTTGAAAATAATGTAAAAAATAGTCTTTGTAATTACAAAGGTCTATTACAATAGTCTATTTAGAAAGAGAAATGACAACAAAGTGAATATTCTATTCAAAATGGGAGTCATATACTCATTAGAATATAGAGATTGCCAAGAAATCTATATAGGAAGTACTGGCAGATCCATTAAAGATCGCCTTAAAGAACATGTTAGGGCTTCTAAATATAAGAAGTTAGATATATCAGATTGGGCTGATCATGCTTTAAAATTACATCACAATCTAGATCCTGTTGTCAACGTTATATATGAATCACATGATGAAACACAACGTTTTCTATTGGAAAACGGCTTTATAAATTGATCGAAGTGTATAAATAGAGATAAATCATTAAAAATGGATGAAATATCGTTTGGTTTATTTGAAAAAGTAATGGAGAACAAAAGTATAAAAGCTAAATTAAAGAGTTAATAATTAGCTGATAACAAAGTATAAAGCTGAATTAAGAGTTGTGAATTAGATTATGAAGTAATAATACAACGATTATAAGTTAACAATTTATTAGCCATTATGAATATTAGTAATGGATATTGGCATTATCTCTAGTTTATTACTTAATACATCAGCAATATTTCTCAGGAAGACTTTTCCTGTTTCATCAGCCTTACATTTTGCAAAAATAAAACGAAGCAAAATCAAGAAAGAAAAACTTCAAAATTCAAAATACAATAAAGAGAACATATTGCTCATTTCACTTATTACATTATAATAAACAATGAGCAGTATATTTATCTTTGTAATAAGTGAAATGAGCAATATGTTCTCTTTGTTATATTTTGAATTAAGTTTGTCTTTGTTGATTTTGCTTGTTTTTTTTTTCCAAAATGTAAGCCTAATGAAGCAGGAAAAGTCTTTCTGCGAAATATTGCTGATGTTACTAGATGGAAGCATTAAGTAATAAGCTAGTTTTATTCTCTTTCTACTATACATTTTTTCAATTTTGATTTTTTTTTTTTTTTTATCAATTTCAACTTGTTTCCCCATAAAAGATTCATAACAAAGGAAAATATAAAATATTATTTATAAGAATAATCAGCTAGTTTTTTTTTTTCCTTACTCATATCACAAGCAGCTTCATTAGCGTGTAAAGGTAGAACTGGATCAACACAATTGCAATGAGATAAAGTCCAATCCTTCTGACAATTTTCCATACAGTCCTGAAAAAGTCAACAATTAATATCTTTAATTTCTTACAAAATTTTTAAGTAAGAATGGCACTTCTATTTGATTACTACAAATATGATAACGTAAATCTCACAAGTCCTATAGATAAGTTTTTATTTAAACTATTGTTATTTTGCGAATTTTGCCAAGACTACTGTATTGAATAATAATGAAAATTTACTGTGGGAGTGGAAAACCCCTTGCATATGTATATAACTTAAATACAAGGAGATTCAAATTAAAGTATGCCTAGGCAGAGCACTATGCAAAGAGAACCAGTGGATGAAACAACGTCAGATTTGGACAGTTTACATTCCAGATCAGGCGGAAAAGATTTCTACAATAAAAAAAAGTTAGTTAAAAAATGAACGACAAGATGAAATATTCTACCAGAATGCTGAACGCTGTTGCAGAGCTTCATGAATACAGATGCCACAAATCATTGCGGAAAGATCCACTAACGTCATATGCATTGCAGCGCATGGTTCATTGATTTGAAGACTGGTATCTTCACAGTCCGAGCAGAGAGAGGGCGTAAACTGGGATACCTCAAGTGGCGAAGATGCTGCAACGGCAGTCGTCGAACAATCTCGTTAGACTATTGCAGATACGTGTAGTGCTTCTGCCATAGCAAGGCAGTTAGATGTAGCCGTACACAACAGTATGGAGATGTTTGCGCAAAGCATTGCGTAACTATCCCTAAAAGCTCAGCTACCGCTAAGAGTTGCAACCTGGCGATGACAACTTTCAAGAAACCCTTGCTTTGACATTCCTGGCACGCATGCAGGTGAAGGAGGATTGGGCCTGGAACATCCTGGGGAATAATGAAGCTCATTCTCATGATTATAGAAGAATGAACACAAAACTGCCGCATCTGGGCTACAGAGAATCTTCGTCAGATGCCCTTACATTCACCGAAGATAACAGCATATAGGATTTACAGACAAATTTCTGATCGGCCCGTTTTCCTTAGAGGAAATCCATCCATTCGGAACTGTGGCATGTATGGTAAGCGAACTGGTTATCGGAACATGTTCCAAAGTTTCGTATCCCGCACCTCCAGCAAAGAAGATGTCTCAACACGACAACGTTTATTCAAAATGGAGTATCTATCCACATAGGACGTCATGTTCAACAGTTGCTCCGACAACATTGCACAAAGGATAGAATCATCAGTAGCGCATTCCCAACAAAATGGCCACCATGTTCACCAGACCTTAACCTTAAGATATTTGGCTTCGGGGTTAGCTCAAAGTATGGTTTATTGAGCAGCATTCTTCATCTGGAGCTTTGAAAGTCAGAATCGTATTGCACATGCGAAACATTTCTACAGATCTGCTGTAACATGGAATTAGCTTTTGGTCTTGCAGAACGACAAACACATTGAACATTGCCTCCAGCTATCCTTGACTGCAGCCCCAGTCAGCTTAAAAGTGATGCTATTAATCACTTTTTTTAAAAAAAATATGGAATGAGTGAATAAAAAATCACTGGATAACATTTGACATATCATTGTTTATGGTTCCTTTCCCTTCGCACACTCATCAGTTCATACTGCTATAATTGATACCCTCAAGCAGCGCCATATTTCTCCCTGTCTGTCATTTGTCAACATTTTTATTTTTTAATTGTAGAAATCTTTTCCCCATGATCTGGAATTTAAACAGGCCAAGTCTGACGTTGTTTCGTCCAATGGGTCTCTATCCAGAGTGCTGATAATAGGGATACTTTCATTTGAATCATCTTGTATATGCTTATTATTCTAGGATTATCTTTGTATTTGAAATTATACGTATTCTTAAGTATCAGAATAGCATGCATATACAGGGTGAACCTGAAATGTGCTGCCAAACTTAAAGGTTGTAAGCAATCAAGCAAAACAACGAATAAATGTCATATAAACATGGTCGGGAAATGCTTTATTTCCAGATATGAGCGATGCAACAAAACAAAGATTTTTGGCCGTTCAGTCTCTAAGTTCACAGAAAGTGCTCGAAATGTCCTTCACCGGCCGCAATCACGCAACACAACGTCGTTCCATCGACTGCCGAACACGGTCGAAGATGCCAGGTGCACGTCGAATTGTGTTGCACCCATTCCACTATGCGATCATGCAATGCGTGGGCGTCAGGAACCGGTGTAGTGTACACTAATGCTTTAAGATAACCACCTACGAAAAAGTCCAGAGGGTTTAAATCGGGGGAACGAGCAGGCCATGTCACGATTACTGAGGAGCAATTTAATGATTCGACAATACGACGTAAAGGCCAGCACCTCTGTATTGTTGCATCGTTCGTATCTTGGAAATAACGCATTTCCAGACCCATGCTTATATAACATTTATTCGTTGTTTTGCATGATTGAATACAACCTTTAAGTTTAGCAGCACATTTCAGGTACACCCTGTATATATTCGATTTTGTTTAACAATCAGAATATCAAATAAATATCTTATTTGATTTGCTGATTCAAATACGGCTACTTTCAAATTACGAATATAATGAAATATGAATTGGTGGGTTTTAACCTTTAATTTAACATTGCTGTGATAACGAACTTGCCAATTTGTAAGGATTTCTTGAAACTGTTATTTGAAAGCTGATGTAATGGATAGGTATGACGTTTTTATTTATCTTCTTGTTATTCCTTCTTTCTCCATCATAAATAATAAAATAAAACACTTCAACCAGATATTATAGCGAAATTTTCGGGATCTTTTACCTATACCCCTTTCTCAAGCCTTTCTCTTCCTTCCATTAAATAAATACAAAATGATATAATAATTATATAAATCATAAATATTAAAAATGAAAATATACAATTATTGAAATGGAAAATTGATTTTTCCATAGCTTTTTCAATTGGTAGCCCAATTTCCGGTACATTAAAGTAATTGGTATATGAATTATTTCGAGTACGACAATATTATTAAAAAATATAAATATATATTGTAGATATGTAAATGATATTTTTATAATATGGAATAGTTTTATTAGCTTAAGATATTTTTTTAACGATACTAATATGATTCACCCTGACATTAAATTTGTCATGACAGAAGAACAAGTTTCAACACCTGGTTTTATTGGTGTAAGCTTCCGATTGCCTTTCAAGAACTACTGTTTTGTTTATCCTTACTGAAATACAGGGAGATCCGTAACACAATCAGCACATCAAAGAAGTATTAAAAAAAGCTGTTGTTAAAAATTTTATTGCAAGAGTAGACAAAGCACGCAAACAAGATTTAAAAAACAACTACAAGATATGAAAGAAATTCTATAATTATCCAAAAAGTTGGATAGAAGAAATTATAAAAAAATACGAAAAAGTGTCAATAAAAGAAATAAACAAGAAATGGATATGACTATAGCTGTACAAGGTAGTTCGCCTTTTATAAAGCAACTAGCAGCAAAGCCTGTCGTACGCCAGGCATAAAACAATCTGAAAAATCATTTTATTATCAACTATCAAATATAAAGTAAATGTAATCTAAATACTGTTCTAACTTTTGAACGAAGCTTCTACGGCAAAAATGGTTTTGAGTTTCGTAATCAGCGTAAACAACTGAGTAAGTATGCCAAATTTCATTAAAATGGATGCAGTGGTAACAAAATTTGTTTTGAATGTATGTTTTGTTAGAATTTCAGTTGTCGAGGTCAGTTCCCAAGAATAAAATTTCATGGAAACAACATGGAATGACACAATGAACTAATATTTTCATCCAATTTGAGTAATTTTGATTCAATAGTACCATTGAGAACCGTTGGATCTATCTTAATAGCTTAATTATATCGAGTTACAGACAGACGAACTTAGCCAATTTATATATATATATATATTTTTTTTATTTTATTTTTTGATTCGATTGATGATTTGATTTGAAAAAAAAAATTAATGTTTATCAGACTTATTTAGCTATACTTCTTACCTGTACACCTGTAATATAGGATCTGAGAGTTTAATCTAAAGGATCATTTTCCACCCAAAAAGAAAAACGAAATACCAACCATATCTAAAGTTTAATTTATCTAAATAATAATTATTATTTTTGACTCATAACGCCGAAAGGTATTTAAAAATCACCTTTGTATAATCTAAATACTGCGCTAACAATGAACGAAGCTTCTTCGGCAAAAATGGCTTTGAGTTTCAAAATCAGAGTAAAAAACTGAGTAAGTATGCCAAATTTCATTAAAATCGGTGCAGTGGTAACAAAATTATTTGGTTTTGAACGTAGGTTTTAATTAGAATTTCAGTTAAAATTTCATGGAAACAACATGGAATGACAAAATGAACTAATATTTCATCCAATTTGAGTTTCCTTGATTCAATGGTACTATTGAGAACCTTGGATCTATCTTAATAGCTTAATTATATCGAGTTACAGACAGACGAAATTAGCAAATTATATAAGTTGATTAAAACCGATATTTAAGAAATGTAATATTAATTTAATGGTAAAACATGGCTATAAAATTAGAAATATTATATGTAATAGTACAATTAATAAAATTGAATATAATCCAATAGGAGTTACGTATAAAATGCAATGTGGGGCATGCAGTGTATCATGTATAGGAGAATCAGCCCGCCTAATTTGAACACGACTACAGGAACATAAAAACATTGATTAAATTATTAAATACTGAGAAATCAGAATTGGCACTTTAGTTTATATGGACATATCCTAATGAATACAGTAACAATACTGGATATTTAACAGGACAATAATAAAAGAAAAAAAAAAAAAGAAGCATTGTTTATTTACAATACTGAATGTTGTAACAGAAATAAAGGAAGAACAGTAGACGGCTTTACTGTAAGGCTACCGTCTATTCTTAAGAGTTATGGAACAATCGATTTTCCATTTCAATAATTGTATATTACCATTTTTATATTCATGATTTCTGTAATTATTATGTTATTTTTATGTATTTAATGGAATTAAAAGAAAGACTTGAAAAAGGGGTGTAATAGACCCCGAAAATTGGCTATGATGTGTGGTTTAAGTGTTTTAATTTTACGTTTTTTTTTTTTTTCTTAGTAAAATAAGAAATCACATGATAGTTCATTTTCAAAAATATAATATTATACAACATAATTTAGACTCTTTGCGATATTTGATGGGCGGGTATCTTAAATCACTGAACGATTTGGAGGGAAAGAATTGTGCGTATTCAATAGTAAAACACAATGAAAAGGGGAATTGAAAGAATACATATTGAGTTTGCTTTCATGCCTTGGGCTATCATCGACGGAAATCTGGGACAGCTGTTTCGTCCTTGTTACGATTCATTAGCAGATTTATTCTCGATGATAAGTCCAGAAAGGCACGAAAGCCTATGGATTCCTCTCCACTCCCTGAAGTGAAACACAAGTTTCACGAAGATTGTACAAAATCCTAAAGAAATGAAGAACCTTCTAAAATACTACTGATTTCAGATATTAAATTTATATTGAATTACGGAAAAGCTTACTCACCTCTAAAGAATATTTATATTGTCTTTCTTTGGTAGAATAAACTGAGAGATCAAGCATGTCATCATCTTCGACATCATCATCATCAATTCCTGTTAAATTCAGGCATTGTGATGGATAAGGAGCTGGAAGACGTTCGATCTTGGTCTGAAAATAAAAGGGAATATTAAAAGCAACCGAGTATAATAACACTTTCGTAACAGATTAAAATAAAGGAAATCTAGGACTCGTACATTTTACATATATGATAATTGTTATTGAAATATACTTTATTTGGGGTCTTAATTTTATTTCGTATTCCACTGTAATTAAATGCTTGAAACTAAAAGATAACAACTGAAAGGAGCTTGTAGACATAAGATGAACTGAGTTTTCAATATAACAAGTCTCGTTCATCTGCAAAGAGAATGAAAATAGCTCTATTTTTTTTATTTGAGATTTTGTTTATCTGCAAATAATTTACGAAAAATATTTTTTAAGTTTTAATGTTTTTATACTTTTTGAAAGAAGCGTTCTTTTTTTCCTTCATATGTTTGTTCTTGTCTCAATTCTCAGAATTCTTCTCAAATTACAAATTCTTTAGATGTCATCTACAGGGTTCTTTGCTCTTTTGACTGAAATACAACCTTTTAATCTTTGGAGGAAAAACTCCGATCGGCTTCAACATTAAAAGCTCAAATTTATTCAAAATCCAATCAAACTGGAGGTTAATTATTTTATGTATAACTCGTAGACAACAAGCAATAGAAAAACTTAATGAGGAAGACTGGAATTCAGAACTCGATGAAATACGCAGCGAAATGCAAGTCTGGCAGCATCTATTCTCAAATTATATTCTATTACTAATATCCAGTGATCATGAAAGCTGTCTAAGCTTCAGAGGGTTTAACAAAAGATTGAAAACTCAATACTATTCGGTTTCAAGTGAAGTTCGGAGAGAATGACTTTGGTATTCAAAAACTAGGTTACCCTAGTTTTATGATTGGTTCAACATACGATTAAGTCACTTGACGATGGACTAGCTAAAAAAAATAAGGTTTACAGAGCGATAAAGATGAGCTTCACGATGTGCTTATGAATGCCACAGGCTATACAGTACAACATTAACAAGTCAAGTTGTATTCTGAATAGAACTTCAGTCAGTTTCAGCATTCTTATCTTCAACGTAAAAGGTAAAAAGGAGTGCTTATGCTCCTTGCGAAATGCCACGTGTTATTTAACTCTCCCAATGTCTGTTCCAAGCCACGGGGGAAAATGAGGAGTAACAACCTCGTTACTGAACCGGTTGCCAGTATCCAATGGTCAATGGTTCTAAGATACACGAAGGTTTAAGAATCCTAATATCTAGGAACCAAAAACTTTTGAAATAGTAGACTGATTTCTTAAGTCCTGTGAAATTAATCACAGGAAGAAAAACCCCAACAGAAAATTTGCTGACAGAAAGACTAAGGTAAGATGGCAGCCGATCAATAGTCTACCTTGCAAGAGAATGGTAGCATCAACTAAGCATCAACAAAACAAATCATTTTAATAAAAGAACTTGAAAAGTAAAATCCATTCATATTCATTTGTAATAGAAAGGATTATCATATTCGATTACAAATAACTCGAGGTTACTTGACGGCATAAGTTTATATACATCAGAGGAAGGCAGAAACGAATACTCCTTGTTATTTTACGAAGACCTGCAAAACATCTCTCGAAACTAAATAAAAGCAATTACTTAATTATTTCTAAACATCTAAAAGCTATAGTTGCTAAGGATCCTAGGTACCACTATTGGAACTGAAGGAAAAATTACATTAAAATAATAATAGATAAAAACTTATTGAATTTGCAATCCAAAATGGAATACATATCATTCTTTTTTTTTAAACATGAAGAGTTCTTAATAGTACCCAGCCAGGTAAAATATGATGTTCAATAATTGGTTATGTCATAGCAAACAAGAAAACTTGGCTTATTACGGGAAACTTAGAGTTTGTAGAAGAACGGGTGTCGACTGATCGTTTTTTACTATTACACAAACGAGATGGGAGAAAAAAAATAAAGAAAACGAGAATTGAAAGATATAGTTTTAAAGTGTATTTACTGAGAGATGAAATTGCACTCTTTTTATCTATAGAAGACTAGGATATTACATAAATATCTTTTCTCCCATGACAATGAATTTAACGTGCGGGATTAGCGTGAATTTATTAAAGTGAAATGATGACTCTGTCACGCACATAGTAACTACGATATATACAACATAATATAAAATATAATTCGTATATCACAATTTAATTAAGTGATAAAATCCCAATCGATTTCAGCAGCTATCTTACTGCTGTTTCAAATACTACAATATAAATGACACCCTTTATATAAGAAACAAGAATTTAAAAATTAAAACGATGACACATCAGGACGGAGATGGACCAATTACGTTGATGAGAGCGGGCACTTATGATGTCATCAAGGAAATCACTCGATTGCTATGTTTACTCCCAACTCAATTATAAATGGAATGGATTCACATTAAAGAGCTTCAGTTGAAGAAGCTTTAATTATAAGAAAAAGAAGATATAACAACAGAGGCCTGAAAGGTTGGTACAATTGTTAATTGAAAGTAAGAACGAGTAAAATATCTTCAATGGCCATCCTGGACTTACGTCCTCTCGAAGATACATCCGTGATCCCATAAGGGAATAAATATTTTCGACCATACTTTCGAACAAGACGCAAGCGAGCACACAGTAAAAAGGTTTCTATTTAGCAACAATGTATCATATGCAGTGGCAACAGCGCATTCATCAACAACTTCCCTGCAATCGGCAATTGGCACGTGTCTTCAACTCTTCCTCTGTTGATTTGTTTATTTGAGAAATAGGTTATTTGTTTATTTGAGAAATAGGTTATTTGTGTATTTATCGTTAAATATTTCGAGATACACTCAATGACAAAAAAAAATTGTGCTTCACGAACGCGGCATTGGTTTCAAATGAAATTTCATTAGCGTGATGGTACAGACAAAGGACAGGAATGATTACAATATCAGAGCAGCAGTACGATGTTCCACGGAGCTGCGGTACACAATACCTCTAGTACCTCATTGGATCACCTCGTGCCAGGAGACACGTGAGAGTCAAACAGACGCTGTCTGTTGTCTTCGGCAAGTTTGCCCACAGTTCTTTGGAGACATGGAGACAGTTGGCGTCCCGTCTGGTCCTAAACATGCTCGACTGGAGAAAATCAGGGGAGCGGTCAGGCCAAGGAAGTGTCACAATATGACGTAGACATTCCTGTCATATCCTAGCTGTGTGCGGATGAGCGACATTTTGTTGGAAAATTGCTCCTGGGCGCCCAGTCAGGAATGGCAGCAAATGGGACCGCAGGATCTCCTGAACGTACCGCTGGGCTGTCAATGTCCCTCGCAGCACTACGAACGATTATCATATGCGATGGCATCCCAAACCATCTCCTCTGCAGTGGGGGCTGTAAAGTGATTGGGATTGTAGCGCTCTTTTGTTCCCAAACAAAAGCAGGATTCGTCGCTAAACACGATGCATCACCAGTCCGTTTCATTCCACGTTGCTCTCTGCTGACATCACTGCAAACATAACCGACGATGTTGAGATATTAAAGGAACAAAACGGAAGGGGCGTCTAGAATGCAGATTTGCCTCTGCTAGGCAGAGGAATGGTTCTGGCAGAGATAGGGTTCCCTTGTGACTCTGCCATGTGTCGTTGGATAGAGGACAAGGAAGTCATTGGATCTGTTCGTGTCTCTCTGACGAGCAAATGATCCTCTCTCCTGGCGGTCTGTCTGGGTCGTCCAGAACCGGTCCGCCGTGTAGAGGTGCCTTAACGTATCTATTGCTCCCAGCTCAATCTGTCTATAAAGTCAGAACGATCTAAATGGAGGGCAATTCGTAGCGCCGCTCAGCTCGCCTCTCGCAGTTCGGTGATATGGCCTCTCGCAAACTCCGTGAGTTGTTCAACCTGACAACTAAGGCATCTTCGCGGTTTGTTGCTCGTTCACAGACCTCGCCTGATCACCTTACAGTGCATGGGGACTCCACTGCTTGTGCCATATAAGCCCCACGGCTTGCGAATGTAGCGCCGCTGTAGAACGAGCGGCCTTGCGCAATAGCACCAAACGTTATTCTTTTGCATATCTACCCTCGCCGTAGCTATTTACTTACTTTCACACTTACAGAATGATTTTTTTCTTGGTGCTCAAATTTTTGTCAATGAGTGGAATTTGTTCAGCATGGCCCCTACATGCTCAATCAAAAAAACCTAGTGAAGAATCACAGAAAAAGAGGCAAACAATTGATCTTGAAAGGAAGTTGCAACTTATAAAGCAACATGGTAAACACGAAATTGTAACGGTACATGACTTCGGACGACCTTATTTTACAGTGACGACCAATCTGAAAAATAAGGATGAAATTATAGAGCTGCTTCCATTAAATCGATGATAGTGACGTAGCAATGACAAGGTTCTTTTCTAATCTAAAGCTACAAAGTTCAGCAACAGTCTTGGTGAATATTAAGGTCTCTTCTTCTCTTTTCCACATCATTACTATTGTTCTTGTTTTTTTGTCAATAATAATTGTTAACAATAACAATCCAATATCAGTAAATATTACTAATATATGAACACGAAACTACTTTTCAATTTCTGCCTTTGAGCAACTACCAAAAATAAAAATAAATAAATAAAAAGCAAAATCAGCTTATTATTGAGTTCACATTATGTAATTTTCATAATAGATGAAGTTTACCTGAAACGAATTAATACCGTAAAGAAAGGATACTCTTTAATAATTGTAGTCAAATAAAAGCTGAAACTTAAGATAATTGAGGATAATTTTAAAAATAAAATATATTTGCCTGTTTTAAACCAATATGAGTAAATTTCCCTGGATATAAATGAAACACTTTTAATTTATCCATAATTGGAGCTCGTCCAGACTGATGAATGGACATAATAGCAGCATGTTTCCGATGCCTAATTGGGTACCATTCTTCTGATTGTAGATTAAGAATCATTGTTAGTTCTGCAAAAAAAAAGAAAGAAAAAGTTCATTATGGCATTTCACTTGTTCATTTATAACTCATCACAAAGCAAAGTTCAATCATTTTTTTTTCCGTATAAGATATAAGGAAAGAATAGCAAATAGCTTAATTCTGAGCTGGGCAACCTGTTTGCTATTAAGTATTTTTTTTTTTTAAATTCAACGAAATCATTTAAATGAAGTGAATAGCAGCAGACCCTTATCAAGCAATAATAAAATAATTCGTCTTATAGAAGCCAACCTAAATAAAAAAAAAGATTTTCAATGCCTCGGAATTATGGCTGTTAGGATTCCCCTCAAAGAGCAACGGGTTGCCGAGCCCTGAATCATTTTCTAACATAATTGCTTTAAATCAAATTTAACGTGCCTGACAAGATTAAAAACAATACTAGCTCAGTGAATTTTTGTTTAGTTATGTGCGTTTCTGTTTTCTTTTAAGTAATAATTAAGTTTCTTTTTTTTTTTTAAGAAAATATGAGTTTACCTGACTTCAGTTTGGATTTTTTTCTTTTCGCATGATTTATACCATGATTGAAAGTAAAGCAGTTTCCCCAGTACAAATTATTAAAATACAGGAAGTAGCTATTTCAGAAAAGAAACACAAAAAGAAACATTAAGTAAAGTATTCAAAACTTAGACATCAGTATTTCTGGGCATATTCATTACAGATCCTCTTAATGTTCTTCTTATAAGCTTGTGAAAGAAAACTTAGACTAACTTATATTCTACTGTTAATATTCTAATGTTATTTCAATAAGTTTGTCAAATCTTAATTACTTGGCAAATCATATTAACTTTCATTAATTTATTTGTGTTTTAGATGAAAAGCAATTCTTTTTCTTCCTGTTTTTATAACCTAACTTTAATGTTTAAGATTTTATTAAACTTTTATTAAAGTAGCCTACGCTTTAACAATATGAAACGATAAATGAGAATGTCTTGTAGATAATATGACGGAGGAAGAATGTTTTGTGACTGTAATTTTAACTAAATTTCTTATTTATACTTCTTTATTACTTATTTATTACTTCTTATTTATAGACTATACACGGTGGCAGGAAGTATGATATTATTATTATATTACATATTTATATTATAATGCTTCTCTTTGTATAGTAAATGACCTGTATATCACTTGAATATATCTGTATGGGAAAGTTTGACTCTTGGTAGGGTGCATCCAATACATACACGAACCACTTTTTCTTCCAAGAAATCGCTTCCCGTTGTTTCTTTACTTCAAATCTTAAAAGTTTTTAATTCCTTAAAGATATGTCTTTAATGATCAAAAGCTAACAGAAAACAAGTTATCATCGTCGCATTCTTAAAGCATTTGTAGCATGGGCTTTCATCATCAGAAACTGCGTCTGGACCTCAACAAGAGATAAATTCATATGTTTACATCTGGAGTCTGTTTTAGTCTTAATGTAAATGTCGTTCGTGATAAGAATAAAGAAGTTTTAAGAGATTCACTATTAACAGTTACTTACTGATAATATTTGTAATAGAAGGTACGGAAACTTTCCGGCCACCCTATACAGTATAACGCCATTACATATGGTCCTCTGTAGCAAGATTCCTTTTTTTTTTAAATTCTCTATGCAAATGAATTAGCAGCAGTATCCAGTGTCAAATTAACGTAAAACTATAGTCCGACCACGATAACTTGACTATCGGAAGCAGCCACACGTGATTATGACGTACCTGTTTTTCAGCCAATCACAAATAAGCGCGCCTCAAAGCACAGGTCTCTATTAATTTCACTCAAAATGTCGCCCCAGAGTATTTTAGAGAGCAGTGCTCGAAAAATTATTTTACAGGTTGAAAATTATTTCCGAAAGGAATTGCAAAATGGAGGACTAAATTAAAACTAAATGTTTGTTTTTGTTTTGTGTTATAGCTGTAACATAATATTCTTCGGAACCTCTGAGGGAGGCTACTGCTGACGTTATGGGACTAGTGTTGACGTTGAATCGTCACGTGGTCGGACTATAACGTGAAATTGAATTTCCGCCGCCATTTGCATCGTTCGATAGCAGCAGCAGTGCTTCAAGTTTGACGTAAAACGTTCAGCTGTGCTGTAAATTATTCACTTCATTCTTATTGAGAGAACGTTTGGATATCAAGTTTAATGTAATAGTTATATTCAAGCAATATGGTCATAATATTTTTAAGAGAAAATGGAGGACAATATCAGTCTTCATTTAACATCGTTGCAACTTAGTAAAGTCATACTCGGACTTACTGCAGGTTTGGTTCCGGAGCGTCTCTGTAAGTCGAAGAAATGTATTTTGTTTTTTCACCTGTCAATGTAAATAATGCACTGCAATCGTCCCATGCGTACGGAACTGCACTGGATCGTCGAGAGATGCCAATAAGACAATGGCTGTTACACTCAACAGCTTTACTACTTTTATATTATATTTTGTTTGCTATTATTATCTTAATTACTATTTTAATCATAAGAAAGCACTAAAATGAAAGTAATAAACACTTAGTATCAATTTAATCAAAAAGGAAAATGCGATACGAATCATCTTTGAAAACGATCTGATGAAACGTACATAAATAGTAGTAATCCGCAGTGCGGAGGCAGAGTACACAGCCTACTTAACGAGTATTTAACTCGGTAGCAAATATCGTAACTTCGGGTTATGGTTAGAATACAATGTGTATGTAAGTCAGATTTACGTAAGTCAGGGGAATGATTGTATTCAATACAATCAATTCAATTAAAGTGTAGAGATATATTTATTTAGGAAATTTTGAAAACATTTAGAATATAACATTAATTTCTAATGATCTCGTGTTTTATTACCAACTGCGAAAGGTTTCGAGTAATAGGGACGTGGAGAAGACCACAAAGGGCACCGCAGTTTTAAATCGAATTCTTCTAAGAAGATTCTTTGCAGCCGCGGAACACGATTAACTCGCGAGCCTGATAATTCTATTACCTGATAATTCTATTAGGCGATATATAATACACATTACGATTAATTAATACGTTGGATATTTTTTAAAATGTAAACTTTAATTTAGAATATAAAATTAATTGGTAATGATCATGTGATTTTTTTACCAACTGGGGAAGGTTTCTACACCACAAAGGGCTGGGAAGTTGTATATTCTTCGATCTCGATATTAATTTGCTAAATAAATAAAGCGTTTTTTTTTTTTGTTTTTTTTTTGTTTTTTTTTACTCTACATATCTAAGGCTTCAGAATGAAGCGAAAGTAGCCGGGTAGTATTACACAAGTATAATAATCGTAAAATTTGCCATTTGTTATTCGTTAAAGTGAAATAATGATTACAATTTCAGGTAAAAATTAAGTTTTTTATAACTATAACTGCAATTATGCCGTATTCGATATAAAAGAATGATTTTAAAATCCCTTTTAATTTTTATTTCTATTTCGCTGTATAAGTGATGAAGACTTCAAACATTGGTTACTTTATGTGACTATATTTACGGAGCTTGATTTCATGATTTGCATTTTGGAATCACTACATCCGGTTATTATCTAAATGTACGGCAAATAATTTATAGTTAAATGTGTGGTTGAATAATATGATTTATTTTATAGATAGTGTCTGTTTCTGTTCGTTTGTTCTTTCTGATTTGTTCAGTTCTAGCTCAGGGGATGCTCCTAAATCAGAGACACTAGTCTGTATGTGTGCGAGTGCCAGCGTGACTTTTTATTGTCCACTCTGAAATCTAAAGAAAAAAAGAATTCTAATAAAAAATAATTTTAAGGATTAACCTTTTAAAGAAAGGTTTTAAGTTCTTTTTATTCTTTCTTGCATTCAGGCTTTTTTAAAAAAGAAAAAAAGAAAAATAGAAAAATGTAATGAGAATTAAAATACGGAATAAAATATATAAGTAATTAGTAAAACAAAATTTAAGAAATTAAAACTCAGCGCTTTTAATTAATATTTCTCTTTCTTAATTTTTCTCTTTCTCTTTCTTTTTCTTAATATTTCTCTTTCTTTTTTCTTTCCTTTCTCTCTCTCTCAAATTTCACCTTTTAGACGAGACCCACTCATAAAACGAGACAATTTTAACTTTAAATTCAGGCGGGTAGCCATTCAAGTGTATTTTACACAGAAAATGAGTGCAATCTAAAGACAGAACTTGCTTCGAAGCCTATTTTTCGAAATACAGTATCCATTGAACAGAATTTACTAGCTTAAATATTGAGAATAACCCTATTTTTCACATTTTTAATTAACTGTATGGTTAAGAATTTTGAGTTCTCGACTTTCCCGCTAGAGAGCGCTACCATTGAAGGAAATAACAGTGCTAGTGCTAATTTTGTATGAATGATAAATAATGAATTTCGCTGACTTTTTTAAAATTAATTTTTTATTTTAATTAATTTGGCTATTGTTACCTTTCCTCGCATTTAGAGTTTTCCCACCAACAAGCCATCAAAAACTCAGAGATATTTACTCCTGCTGTCGATCGTTCCTCTTCTGTAAGATCATTTAAAATATTGAGCAGTTCCACCTCTTCTCGTTCATAAGGCATTCTGTCCTTCTTGAACCAAAAGAAAAGAAAAAGCTAAAAGTATTATTTCATAACCAAGGGAATAAATTAATTAGTACTAACTAAAGCTTCAGTTAAAAATGTTATTCATTCCAATATCTGTTTTCCAAGGAAAGTGAGAATAATGAAATCATTCATTATGTATGTGTGTGAGTACTTCCCAATAACTCTTGAACCGCTAGATGGATTTTAGTGGCCTGGGATGTTTAAGGACAAAAGACGATCTAATGTTTGCATTTAATTCTTTTTTTCTAAGAGGTTTCTTGTCCATAAATCAGCTGAAGATAACTAACATTCCTATGGAAAGGCATTTGAAACAAAACGAGTATTAATCATTTATTTCCCGCGATAAGATTAAATCAATTGGCTTTAGGCAATTTCAGTAAATAATGCGGATTTGATTTTTTTTTTTTTTTTCAGAAATGGAAAATTTCAACTATTCGTTTTCAGTCGATATCATAATTTAACAACTAAACTTAGACGTGTCGTTTTTACGACTTAAAAAAATAATCAAAAATTTAAGAATTTAAAAGCCTACTTAACTTAACATTTTCTTTCAGGAACTTTTAGTTATATCCTTAAGAAAATCCTATTCTTCCAAATAGCACCCATCATTGCTAACTGATTTCGCCAAATTGAAACCATAACCTACTTCGGACAACCTGCATTTTCTAACCTGCGTTTCTCCAACCACTGCTTTCTGGCACTGGTTTTATCGTCTTCGAAGTTGGTATCTCAGAATTATTGAAGCCAGGACTGTAGAATGCTGTGGCAATACAGTCCTTCCAGTTTGTCAACGGCTTCTCTGACTGATGATAGGTATGCGAACGTAAGTTGTCATGTCTGGAAGTTTCTTCAAAGTACCCTATTATGATTTCGAATTAGTAGTGGCTCTCTACACAAAATATTTATATCCCAAAGACTGTCACTATGATGTGTCTAACAAAAGGGGACGCTTTGAATCCCTTTTTTTTTCGACTGCCTTTTCCGACGTGAAGTGCTGCTGTAATGTTTTTGCCTTCTATCATGACCAGGCTTTGAGCTCAAACCTTAAGATTAGATAGCTTTTATTGCTCTGGCATTGATCTGACTTAAGGTGCACCTATTCCATTTAATTTCCTCAATTTTCTATGCACGAATGAGTTCCTAAAATCCAAAGAAATGCCAGTTCTTAGAGAAAGTCTCTTCAGTCATCATGTTTGCTCTCTCAATGTTGTCTATGAAGAATACGATTTGCCACTTCGTTATGGATATTGGCATGTCTATTTTCCTCTGAAAATCTCCTAAACTAGCGACCAAATGTTCTGCGGAAAACAGAAAACATAATCATCTCCATTATTTATTGATGCTTCTCATTGTCCACACACAAAAATAATAATAATAATAATAATAATAATAATAATAATAATAATAAGACCTGACATCACATTTGTTGATAAGGTCAACACACGGATCTATCTCATTGAAATTGCAGTGCCTATCAGCAAGAACATGCAGAAAACTCACGCAGACAAGATCAGTAAATACACTGATCTAGCACATGAGCTCCAGAAGCAGTGGAGGCAGGACCGAGTACGTGTTGTACCCATCGTTCTGTCTGCCACTGGTCTGGTGCCTAACACATTGAACCACAGTCTCAGCACACTAGGACTTCACAAAAACACTTATGCACAACTGCAGAAGGCTGTGGTACTCAACACAACACGCATAGTTAGGAAATTTGTGGACACAACCACACATCCCTAATCATTCTTGCACACGTCTTTACATATTGCTTGGCAATATGTGCTTTGATCCTTGACCCGCCATATTGTTTTTGCTGGGGAAACCCAAGGTTTGAAACATACAAACATAATAATAATAATAATAAATTAATCACAGCACATTTGTTTCCAGTGGTTGTAAACAGTAACAGCAATTTTGAATGAATGCTCTAAATTCGCATTCCAATTTCGAGATTGAACTAACATGAAAAGAAAAGTGGAGAGAAGAAAAAGTGTGGAACTAAAATTTAAAAAAAAAAAAGGTTAGGGCATTACTTTGAGTGACCCACTTATCATCATATTTTCATATGCTAATATGAACATAATATTTTCATGTATTTTCATGATAAATATTAGTTCAATCAAATTAATTTTAAAAATATTGATTAATCCAGATATTCACTTACCAGGTCGTCTGGTTCTCCAGGTTTTATATCCATAATTCTCTTAACTATTTCTGGAGATAAATAATTTAGAAGCTCACTGGAGTCATTTCGCCATTTCATAGGACTGTTGCTACAAATGGTAATTGCAGGAAAAGGCAACGAACTTTCCAAAGTAATAGAGCTGGTTTGAATTACTGCGTACCTTAAAAAAAGGAATAAAACGTTAATAGAATTGCAAACATAAATTTACTGCATTCTATCAGGAGACAGTACCAGTAAATTCATATTTTCTTCCAAATTTACATGATAAAAATTCACAAAAACAAGAAAATCTTTATTGCTAATTTAGATAAGTTAAAAAAATAGATAGTCCTTAGATTTCAGATCTCTTATCAGTGGAAAGTCAATGATATTTGTTAAACTTTTGTAAACTTGTACTGTCTCTGTAGATTAATGGTTTTAGCAATGAAATCTATAACTATCGGCTTTCTTGACCTTTCGGTCTACAACGTAAAAGAAACAAATAGTGCTTCAGATAAGTCGGAAACAAATGTTTAATCCATATAGAACACAGCAAATATAAGTGTTAGAAAATAGCAATTTGTTATTAAGTCTGAAATCGTTAAAAATTGTTTGGGAATTTGAGACATCGTGTAACTGGTTATGATATTTACACAAAGAAGATTTAATGGTAACTTACCTGGTAAATTCGTGAATGAGATTCTTCGATTGGGTTATTGCTATTATTATGCCAACGATAAAAACAGCAAACCAAAGGAACATCCCTAACACCTGCTTGTTTTCAGGCACATGAGATAATGCTGGTATGGAAGTAGTATTTAAATATTGATCCCACGGATTCTCGTTCTCTTTTATAGGTGCTAAAGAAATTTTAGAAATCAAGCGTTAAATACCAAGTGAATATAATTTTGTGCTAAGTATATTAAGGGCGACCCATAATAATACAAAAAATTTAAAAATAATAATAATAAGAAGAAGTATATTAACGTAAGAAAAAAATAAAAAAAAAACCTTAGGAAAATAAGAAAAAAAATGCGGACATTGAGAAAAAAAGATTAAAAGAAAAAAAAGTAGATTTACGGATTCCAACCGACAACCTTCTGTATACGAGTCCCAGACCTTAAGCATCGAGCTATAGCTGACAACTGAAATGAGATGGTTGCATTTCTAACATTTAAGCTATTAAAAGAAATCCAATGAAAACAATGCCAAATATCTCGAACATTCGGGGGGAGGCGTTGACCCCTGAAAATACCCTAATTCTATGTTGTTTGGGCCTCTGAACACGATCGTGAATCCGTTAGTAGATCCGACCTTTCCTTCGGGATTTTTTAAAGGGGGTACAACAACAACAATGCCAATTATCTCGAACATGGCGGGGCGGGGGGGGGGGGGGGGGGG
>JAFIDM010004315.1:25486947-25498985 GCA_023159025.1 Thereuonema tuberculata
AATGGATTTTCGAAACTGTTGTGATTGTTTATTTACTTTTTTGTGTTATTTAAAAAAAAAAACTGTTCATATTCTGGTCATCTCAAGATTTATGTATCTATTGCACGTTCAAAAAGATAAATGGTATAACGATGTCAGAAGTTTCATTTTGATTATAAGTCATGTTGTTTATTAGAACTATTGGATTAATGGTGGAGCAAATTACCTTGTTTTCGCTTTGAGAGAAAGCAGAAATTACGTATTGTTCATCCACAATCGATCATCATGCAAGAAGAAAATAAAATGTAGCGTAAAGAGTCATATAGTTTCCCTATCCCCTAATTAAAGCAATTGAGGCCATAAAAAAATTCCACTGACTAAGTGAACCAAAGCTCAATAAATTATATGACATTTTTGCGATTTTAAGTTTACGATTCTTTTTTGTTATGACTATAAATTGTTCACGAGATTTAAGCATCAGATTATCCGCATTAGGTCACGTCCTGTCTTTGTTTTACTTCCTGTTAAGAGTTTTTATGTTAGTGTTAATTTTAAGCATTGTTCTTTAATGGGGAATTGCCTCTGTCTCTTTGATGAAAGTAGGTAACGAATTGGGACTCAGTGGGAGAAGGACAAATGCCCTTAAAATTTTCCAGGAAAGCAAGCTTTAGAAAAATTCATTTCCTATGGATAGTTGATGTTTATATGTAATTATTTAAACTGGTAGTGAAATTTAATGATACACTCTATGCTATCATATCTTGACTGCAAAAGTCATTTTATTATTTATTTTATTTTATTTTATTAAAAGTTATGTTATTTTTATAAATTGTAAATTGAGTAAATCATGATTCATTAACTGATTTGGTTGTGACTTTTCTATTAATGTGATATAATATGATTAGTATTCATAAGCACATAACAAATAACTTAAGATAAAGAAAACTTCTATAATACAAAAAAGTGCACCGCAGATACAAATTTCAATGAATGAAAATTATTGAATCATACTTCAACTATGTAGGTTTAGCGTCTCTTCACTTTTATTGTATTTTAAGGATTAAATGAAGCATAGGTAAATGGTGTAAGCTGCAACAGTTCTTAACGCTTCACTAAAATACCATGGATTGATAAAAACGAAATTTTGCAAACCTCAATTTAAACTAATACTGATGTCACTAAAGTATCTAAATGAAACTTTTTCTGATTATTTCAAAGTTTTACTTTTTTTAACATAACCTCTCTTACATTTATATACCTTACAAGTCGATACACATATACATTTGTTTAGTGTATTTCCCCTGCTCCGTAAATATGTCTTCTTTTTGAAAATATAGGAAATTTATGGGAACTTAGTTTGGAACATGGATCTCGATCTTCTAATACTTTATCAGACATAACAGTTTTATTTTGAAGAACGTACTTTTCCGCTGTTTCGGAATCTATTCTTTCATTCAAATTATTATTATTACACAAGAGTATTTTTATTTTTCTTCTTCTCACTGATGAACCTCACTACATTTTTATTTTGTTTCTATTTTGAAAGCAATGTAAATAAATCTGAACAATTGAATCTAATAATTAGCAGATATGTTATATAGACATCCAGTCGACATACTCCATTTCCAGGGCTCAGTGATAACCTTCTGTATCCAATACGTTTTTCGTAACAGCTTCTAAGCTATGAGGATAGGTTTGCAGCAAATATAGTCAATTTAAATTTAAGAAATTAACTGTAAATTCAAATATAATCTTTACCTCAATACGAGATCTATATCCGATTACAAAGTTCGAATCTTCTCTTCAATTGCTGTTCATCTTCTCTGAATGCCTAAGAGTAACAGCCCCAAATAACTTGTTCTCCACTGGAACAGAAAGATAAATTCGTTCTCGGTAAGATGTATCTAGTTAGAGCATAAATGAATGTTTACGATGAAGTAGGGTTTGACAGCATTGATTAAACTTCACAATTGAATGAAGAATATTCATAATTAATCATAACAAGGGAAGCCTTTCTTGTCCATCAACCCTTTTCACCTCCAATTTATTTTATACGTTGGACTGTCAACGATTCAAGGCATTCGCGACAGTCATCATCAATCAAAATTCAGGGATGGAAAGTCGATAGGGTAGATTGTTTACTTCCACTACTGGAGATTCTAAATTTAATGAAGTGTAAACAACATTATAGCACTTTAGAAGTTTAATTTATGATGATAAAAACAGTAAATGGGGAAAATTCATATTAATCACAACAAGGAGTTATAGAGTTTGTAGATTTTCACTTTATTAAACCTCGTCATTCTCGAATTACCAATATTCAGTAAGTTAATTCGAGGGAAAGTTTTGGAACAAAATGGTAAACAAGGCAATAAACAGAAGGCACAAATAAAAGGCAAACAGAAACCATAAAAAAGAAAAGTAAAGAAGAAAAAAAAGTTGATTATTTAAAAAATTATTCATTAAAAATCAAAAATTATACATAATTTACTTTTTAACGTTTTCTTTAGTGCTTATAATTATATACAGAGATTTGGAGCAGCTCCATTTTCTAATTATTCTGTTCCAGCTCAGATCCGGCATCACAAATGACTGCTTCGTCTTCGCAATATATATTTCTATATATATATATATTGAATCCCTTACCGATATACAGCACTTGTATGAAAAATATTTATAATTATAAAGATTTAAATTTTAATGAAAAACCTAAAATTTTAATATCTAATGCATAAATTTAACGTGCGTACAACAATAACATGATAAAGAAATTTTAAAAACGCACAAGACTGAGAGTTCAAAGATCTTTTTTTGAAATTGTGATACCGGGAATACAAGATGGACCATTTCTGGTTTCCTGACCTTCGTCTGTTGGATGTGCCCAGTATCTTACATCTCAGCGAACTCGGGAAACATAAAAAAAGAACAAAAGTAAACATCACAACGGCCTTCCAATTAAAAAAACTTCAAAACCTAAATAAAAAATCAAAAGGCCAATCAATTAATCCCCACTAGCGATCGCTTAGCATGTCAGGGATTAATTGTTAAACAAGAAAATACTACAATGCATAAATTTAACGCTAAATTTAATATCTATTATGGTTAATTAGAATCATCTTCTGATCTTTATATTCAGAGATTAATGATTTTTCGTTTTAGTCATATTTAAAAATAATATTCACGAATCGCTTTTTTAATTTTTATGATAAAACTTAAGGAACTTAGTTAGTTAATTAGTTAGTTTTTCCATCCAGTGAAGAGTTTATCCAATCCAATAACAAAAGCAGAAAACATTCAGTAGTTTTCGAGATGAATGAGTTAGATAAAATTAATTGTAACTAAAATTAGTCGAATAGATTTTGGAGATATTTTTAAACCAAAAACAAAACAAAACAAAACAAACGAAAGAGTAATCAATTTGTAGAGTATTTTTACGATAGTAAAAAAAAAGAGAAAGAAAGAAAAACACGATTTTAAGTAAATAGGTTTCAAATTCTTTCAAAAAATTCTTTGAAGTTGAAGTTTAGCTCAGTGTAAAATTTAAACGTAATTTTGTTTATAATACGAGGCAAAAAAAAAAAAAATCTTATTTGAACTGTTTATTTCACGGCGAGTAGACTGCAACAATTATCTAAAAATTCATGAAAAAAAGTAAAAGAAGCTTTAAATCAAAACTATTCCTGGCTAAATTGAACTGAGTCTTCCATTGATTTTTTCGCAAAGCTTATTTGTGAGGAATGAATTTTTTTTCATAAAATTATGTCTTATCCCTAACATATAAAAGCGTCGTTAACAAGAATAACCAAAAATAATTAGTTCAAGGGGTGTAACGTAAACTGAGTCAACCCAACTCTTCTTATATAAACAACACATTTATGATCATGTAGTCTAACTTAAATTACCAATTGCTTCTTGCATTGACTTTCCATACACATAGGAACTCAGTTACATCATTTCATCTTGACTGCAATTAGTTATAAAAGTTCATTGTCTTTCAAGTTAATCTTCCATCAGGAAATGAATGTTACAAGTAACTATAAATTAACAGTTCACTAAAAAGGTCACTTGTCGCGAGCGTTTCAATTATCACACGAATATTGATAATAATCTTTATCTGGTAACTGAAAATTGTCTTCTCCGGCTAAATCTGTTATCGGAGGTTTCTCGCAATGTTCGATTTGCATTAGCTAAATTATCGTCGTGTCTTTATTCAAAGGAAGTAATTTACTTACTTGGATTCTTCTTAATATTATGGAACGTATCACAGCTATCCTAACTTTTAACAAACTCACGTCGTCTCTTATAAACGTTGAACTAACATTGAACTCATCAATGCGAATACAAATATGAAGTTCATTGCACTTGATCACAGATGCACTTTAGGACTATCATCGTCCAAACTCCGGTAAAAATCACAAACGAGATCAGTATCTCCTTAGTAGAGTTACGTTCATTTCACTCATAATGAACGCTTCAAATCTCAATAGCATTTTCACTAATGATTTCTTGGACTAAATGTTCCCTGTCCAATGAGATCCTATTTATTGTCATCCGTCGCCATTTGTAGGACAAAACCGTCCATATCTACAACGCTTCACAATCACCCGTTCTAGTTCCCAAACAATGACCTAGTCGTCACCCAAAACACTCAAAATGACTGTTTCTATTGTTGCGCGCTTTGCCATCATTTTTCTCGTGAATAATGAAGTTTCTATTCATCATAATACAACATCACGATGTGTGATTTACATGATATGAATTGCATACGTTTGGAAGGTAAGTTCTATGAATTAACTTCAAACCACATTATTTAATACAAATTCATTTAATATTTTAATCCGAAATGAATAGATCATTGCTAAGGCCAATGCTACTCAAAGCTGGGATTCACATGTTTACAGAGAGAGAAACAACAATACATAATTTAATCGCAAGGGAAGGACCAATCAATACTAGAATTCTATCTAGTAATTTTGATCAACTCAGTTATTAATTTTAATAGAGTGATTTTTCGTCGAGTCAAAATACTCGTAGTGACTAAAACATTTTAAAAAATTGTGGTAAATGAATTGAAAGAAAGTTTTATTCTGATAATAAAGAAATTATAATTTTTTACTTGACAATTATTTTTTGTACTACAACTATTGAGTGTGATGAATCTCGGAGAGCCTGTTCTCGGAAGAAACTCACAAAATGCAGTGAATCTATAAAAGGTAAACTCCATTGACTTGACTCACTAACTGACTCATCGACACTCAGAACCGCTGAACCTAGGAACTTGAAATTTTCGGAATTATGACGTAGACGCTCATGAAGAAAGAACTTTTAAAAATATCACCCGTAAGGAATATAAACTGGGGGTTGAAAAAGTTACGCCCCCCCCCCCTCCCATTTCTTGAAGGTTATGCATATCTCGGAAACGGTTTGAGCTGGAAACACAATTTTACATGAATTCAAATACAGTATACTCTCGATATCTCGAAGTCGAAGGGACGCTAAAAAAAAATTCGAGATAGCGAGTTTTCGAGATAACAAGGTCACAACCAAACCATAAAAATTCACGTAAAAACCCAAAATACGGAATAATCTTCTAAAAATTAGTCTTCATAGGAAAGAATAAGTACATTATATAAATGAAAATATAACACAAAATTACAACTTCAAAACCCAGAGAAAAAAAAATAGAAGGTCTCCATAGATTTAGACCCATTATAATATAATAAAATAGACCAATCAATGAATTTCCCGCGACGGACGGACAGACAGAGCGAAGATATAAAATTTCTCCTGCTATGAGCTACGCTCTATATAGAAACCTAAAAGATTTGCAAACTTCCTCCAATTTTTATTTTTATTTTCATATCCCATTTTACTTTCTTTTATGTTTTTCTTCATTTTCACTCGCCTGCTTTACTTTCCTCCGTTTGCCATCTTGCTCCCTATAAAAAAACTTTCCAAGCGCACACTAAAAAAATCCAGCTTCTTGTTTGTTTGTTTGCTTGTTTGTTTGTTTTCTACGAGAGGAGCTACGGAGAAGCAGTGTACGATATTGCTGGATAGTTCATATAATTTCCAATTTTTTAATGATGAATATGAACTTTATGAAAGTAGATGAATATGAGTTTTTTAATCAATATTTTTTTTTATATTGAAAATAAATAAAATGGTTTTGATTTTAATTATCAGATGAAAAAAATGGAGCAGTCAAAATTTTCTGTGCTGTGGCCCCACTCCAGCTCCGGACAAAAACCCCATTGCTCCACTTCTCCTTGCTTTAGCTCAGGATTCCCCTGCAAAACCTTGCTTTTATACTAATAAAACTTTAAATCTTTCTTTTTTGCATCTTTTTTTTTTCTCCCCAACAACTTAGTTCCCGTTGACACAGACTTCGTCCTCTTGGGTTATGTTTCTGGGATTGTTAAAATTAAAAGTTCAAAATTATATTTTAAACACATTAAAAGATTGAGACCCAGTGTTTACTAAGTGATATCCCAGAATAACCAGCACATGAATTATTTTTATTTTATTTTTAATGAAATTTTTTTTTATTAAATTTTGAAGGAACCACATTCTTTTTGGCTTCAAAATTATATTTTCTTCAATAGCGATAGGAATTTAGGCTACTGATTTCTAACCTTTAGACTATCAATTCCTATTCTTGCTGGTTCATTCCTAAGTAAATGAATTTGTGGATAACTTATTACATAAAACAAATTTCAGGTAAAAGTTTTAAGAGTTTCGTTTTGCATTTTTTTTTAAAAAAAGAACAAAGTGGATGTAAATGGTGTGTCAATACTTCGAATTTCTTCATGATTAGATTAAAAAAAAAAGTTATTCGAAATCTCACACAAAGCTTTCAACTTTTTTAAGAATTACTTATTGTGTTAATAATGCCTTAAAGTAAGTTGTGTAATGGTAGTTTTTCGGTCCTAAGCTTTTTTGCCTACTGACCAAAATTTTAACAAAAACAAAATGGAGCTCACATTGAACAACATCTACTGTTAAAGATATATGGTTTTTGAGTTATATCAAACTCAATAGGCATCATACATTTCATATCCTAAACATACTCCTAAAGTTTCAGCATCCTAGGAGTTGTTGTGATTAAGGGAAAGTATTTGGCAAATTTCGGCTCCATGAACCTAATTCAGGAACTTCAACCTACCATCAAAGTATCGGTATCGAGAGAAGCTGTCTTCAATTATTTTCATCACGAATGAACTGTAAGACATGCTTATTATACATTTTAAACCATGTCTTCTTCTAAAGTTGTTTTTATTTCTTTTTCTCTACGTTGCGTTGATAAGAGATTTATGACAACTTTCACATTTATTCATACTTGAATATTCCTATTTTAAATTTACAATGACCTTTGTTATCTGTTTCCCATTCGGCAAAAAAACAAAAACAAAACATAAACGCTTACAATATTTTTGATAAATGGAATCTTAGTCAATTAATTAAACCTATATTTGCACGATGCTTATCAGTCACCTTCTAAAAACCTATTAATAATAAAAATTGCTTTTCCTAAATGGAACAGGAAGTGAATAATGAAACGAAAATCTATTATGAATAAAAAAAACAGTCTAGCTTTTTTATATAATCGTTGTTTTATCTGATTACGTGTAAATGTCCTCTTCCAACATTCAAAACCTGATCAGTTATTAAATTTGCGAACGACGAAACTTCAGGAAATTCTCTAGCTCGTATAATTCCATCATCAACATAGTCCCATTTCAAAGCTTCAAGAGAGTTAATAATCTGTAAATTTACAGCAGGCAAATATCTCTCCTACAGCTTTGTCCCACTCCGCGTGGGGTCGCTGATGAGCCAGGCCAACACCCCCTATATCTCCGTAAAAGGCGCGCTTGCTCAATATTCGGATTTGGCAAGGGGTTTTACGGTGGATACCCTTCCAGACACCAACCCTGATACGAAATATCTTTCCCAGAGGGAAACCCAAAGATACCATAGACGGCGAAAGAAGCGAAACACGAAGGAGTAGACAACGCAGGAAAGAAAGCAAACATCCAAGTCCTCAGCCGGGATTCGAACCCAGGTCCCGCCACATCGACCACACGACAGACCACCGCGTAGACCGCTCGGCCGTGAGGGCACGGACACAGCATGCAAATATTTCATTAAACAAAATAAATCATACTTTTTATTGTTTAATTTTGCTTAATGAAACTGAGAATTTCTTTTCCATCAAAAACAGAACAGAAAGTTTTATAATATCCTAAATTACGAGGCGGAAGGATATGTCACTTAAGCAACTAGACTACAAAAGATGAAAGAGATATGAGTACATTGAACCCTTTGATTTCACTGACTAATGGAAGGAGAAAGAATGCCTATTCGAGTATTGCTGAAATAACTCACTATAAATAAATTTTGAATAAATTTTGAATAATTTTTTAAATAGATGTAATATATTCAAATAAAACTGAGATATTATTCAATAAAAGAAACTCAGAGAATAAAACACTTCAAAAGATTTAGCCTAAAATATATAGTCCAGAATTATTTAGATTTTTTTGGATAAATCGATGGTTCTTAAGGGCATTTTGGTAAATGCCCTTTAACTATGCAGTGTAACAATATCGATTTCATTTTAATATTTAAGAATTAGTGTAATGTCGTTAAACCAGATTCATTTTGATTAATAAGATTAGTTTTAATGGTACTTTTATAAATTGTTTAAATTCGGTTGCCATGGTAATAAATATCGTAAAACCAAAATATGGCGAATGACTAAAGAACATTTATTTTAGCTGCTCAATAACAAGTGTTACAAATAAACATAAAGCTAAAAATTGAAGACTTTGCAATGAAAAACATGAACTGTAAAAAGATGAATCAGTATAGGCCTATGTACAAATTGTTCTTTCCTACTGCAAAGTGCGCATATAGTAAAAATTTACAAAATTTACAAATTTCGTGATGTAGCAAAATTTTTACATTCAAGAAACTGACGTTTCCTGTCTGCAGTATAAAAGAAAATTAAAAACTACTTAAAAAAATGAAGGTATTGGATTTTCTATTCATTATAGGAACAACACTTAGATCCTTGGTTAGAATCAAATTAGGCAAAATTTTCCAATCAAATATTGTTTTGACTGAATTTCTGATTAAAATAATAACAACAAATAATAAATCAGTTCATGAAATTGTAATTGCTGTTGTATACAAACAGCGTATTTACAACATATTAAATTTAAATTGAGTCTGAAACGAGAATACACTACAAAAACTTTTGAAACCTCAATCAAGCTCAACATTGTAATAGCTCTAGATTTCTAATTTTCCAATCAATCTGAAAACGATTAATCTCAGCTTGGGACTGGCTCTCAGACCTGCATTTCGCCCCGTTTAGTGATCTCATGTGTTATCCATCGTCGTTCGAAGATACTTCGAAATAATGCTAATTATTAATGTAAGTTGTTTAGTTGGATGTTTTAATATTAACTTACATTTGAATAATGTGATAGTACGAAAACTTCTTATCCATTTTTTTTTGTAGGAGATCTCTTGGAATCTAACATGTGTTGCCGTCATACTACTATCAATAATCCCCGTTCCTCTATCAATAATCATCAAAATGCACTTCACAAAAATCCCATCCAACTTAGCTGTAACACTTTCTATTCTGTATCTAGGCTGAATATTAGAATTTTAAAGTAGTAGATTGAAGATATGATTAGAATTTAGGCGGTAATTATCTCGCTCCTATTCTGCATTTTCACGCATTTGAAAGCTTCTGTATTTTTTTTTCTGCCGGTTAAGTTTTTCAACTGACTACTTCTCCAGTGATTTCGGATGTTATAACGACAATAAACTATCAGCCCAAAATTAATCAACTGCAAAGATTGTTATTTCGTAAAATATATACTAATATCAGAAAAATACTTAAAATAATCAACACCATTTCATTCAAAGACTTAGGTTCACAACCTACCTGTGCAGTCAGTCTGCTGTATCCTGAGATTTCTGATTCTTGCCAGCAGTTGCTTATTTACTTACGTTTAGAAATTGATCCGTTCCTAGTTAATGCATTTGTCGTCTATTTACAGCAGTAATGGAGTGACACGAACAATTACCTCCATTAAGATCCTTTGTAACAAGTTTAAGTGGGTTGCTACCTGCTTATCAAAACAGCAATCAAATCCATTTCGGTATGTAATGGAACTCAGATTTCATTGGCACGCAAGTGGGTTATTAGCAAAAAATCCACTTTATTAAAAAGTTTTCTTTTGTAGTAATACTTAATCACGATTTTAAAAAGAGGTTCTAGAAGTGAAGATTAGAAATATTTTAAATACATCACATTCCCAGAAAATGTTAAATTTGTAATAAGGGGCCATTCAAGTATTACGTAAGCATTTTTAGTTATTTTAGACCCCCACCTCCTGTGCTTACGTAAGATTTGCCAAATCATTAACAGTAAACCATTGAATAAGTTAAAACAGTAAAAATTACATGATATTCACTTCTGAATTAAAATGTAACAACATCTATTATCCTCCAAATGAAAGTTGGCCGGCGGAAGTTTGAAGTGCGCAGCCCTTCCGGTAGCTGATCAATTATGTTTTCCTGTCACAATGGACGATGGCGTCTGTTTTCACTGAGAAAGACATGTTGATAACGCCAAATTAAAACTTCTCTCGACTATTTAGCGTTATTTCAATACCAGTTGCTAACAATAACTATTTATATGAATAAATAAATATATATTATTTATAAATACAATGCTCTTTTGCAAAGTAACAAGCGATTACTGTAATGGCGGCGTCCTGTCATAAAATCAGACGGAAGTGCATGACCAGACTAATCGATCATACATGCGCAGATCTCACAAAAACAGGGCGGCCATCTCTCATTTGGAGGACAGTATAATTACTAAAATCCTTTTTCAGGATGTTTCGAAATTCCCCCGGGATAGGATAAAAAGCGTTCTTTAATTTATAAAGCTGAAAATTTGCTTCCGTTACTATTGTTAGGTTTTAGAATTTGTTATCTTGACAATGAGAACTACACAAATATTGTTATGCAACAATTGGAGCTAAAATATTGTTCTGCACTAAAGCGCTACATGTGCACCCGGTGGCGACAATGGGAACTATACAAATAGTGTTGTGCAACAATTGCAATTAAAATATTGTTGTGCGTAATAGCGATGGGGTTTTCGGGTTAGATATAGATTTGTAATGATCAGATGATTTTTTATGAACTAGGAAAGGTTTGAAGTGATAGGGTTATGACGTTAAAAAATTCAAATAACCTGGAACTAGGGGTTTACACAGGGAGGACGGTGAGTGGATGGGCAAACATGATGACGGTGAGTGGATACTTCTACGAGGTTTTCGGGGTAGATATAGATTTGTAATAAGATCAGACCTTTTGAGTTGTTTTTTTTTTCGGTTTTTTTTGTACCAACCAGTAAAGTTCCAAGTGATCTCGCAATTGCAATTTCTTTATCATCCACATTAGGACATTTGTTTTTTGTAACCCGAGCGAGGAACAGTTTTGCTAGTTAAATATAAAAGTACGCATGAAATACTGAGGAAAAAGTCTATCTCGCGCAGCGCACTCTCTCGGGTGCATGTTTGTCTGCCTCATGTAAACATTGCTCTGATCCCTTCCTCATCCTTGTCAGCAAAAATAAGCAAAACTTGAACCCCCTCCCTCCCTTTAATGCTTACATAATACTTGAACGATCCCTTAGTAACTTTTGATGCAACTCCTTCAGATGCATCAAAGCAAAAACAATTATCTTTAATGTTCATAATATTTCGTTTCTCTGTACGAGAAACTTTCTCAGGTGAATAAGAGGACAAAAACTATTCTTTTTGCTAGATATAGATGTCGCCACTTCTTCCGTTATTATGAAATAATAAAACAAAAGGGCATCGATTTGAATTTAATACATGTAGTCCTTCATAGCTATCGCCACTTCCTCCGTTATTATGAATAATAAAACAGAAGGGCATCGGTTTGAATTTAGTACATGTAATCCTTCATAGATGTCGCCGCTTCCTCCATTATTATGAAATAAT